>JBAIAC010000061.1:23777500-24105986 GCA_037349315.1 Chelydra serpentina | reverse complement strand
GGGGGGGTGCGGGTTGGGGAAGGCGGTGGGAGCTGGAGGCGTGGGGGGGTGGGTTTGGGAAGATGGGGGGGGCTGGAGGTGTGGGGGGTGCGGGTTGGGGAAGGCGGTGGGAGCTGGAGGCGTGGGGGGGTGGGTTGAGGAAGGCGGTGGGGGGCTGGAGGTGTGGGGGGGGTGCGGGTTGAGGAAGGCGGTGGGGGGCTGGAGGCGTGGGGGGGTGCGGGTTGAGGAAGGCGGTGGGGGGCTGGAGGCGTGGGGGGGTGCGGGTTGGGGAAGGCGGTGGGGGGCTGGAGGCGTGGGGGGGTGCGGGTTGAGGAAGGCGGTGGGGGCTGGAGGCGTGGGGGGGGTGCGGGTTGGGAAGGCGGTGGGGGGCTGGAGGCGTGGGGGGGGTGTGGGTTGGGGAAGGCGGTGGGAGCTGGAGGCGTGGGGGGGGTGCGGGTTGGGGAAGGTCGGGGTGGGGGTATGAGAAGGCTGCGGCGGGCTGGAGGGGTTGGGGGGACGGGTTGGGGAAGGCGGTGGGGGGCTGGAGGGGTTGGGGGGACGGGTTGGGGAAGGCGGTGGGGGGCTGGAGGCGTGTGGGGGGGTGCGGGTTGGGGAAGGCGGTGGGGGGGCTGGAGGCGTGGGGGGGGTGCGGGTTGAGGAAGGCGGTGGGGGGGCTGGAGGCGTGGAGGGGGTGCGGGTTGGGGAAGGCGGTGGGGGGCTGGAGGCGTGGGGGGTGCGGGTTGGGGAAGGTGGGGGGGGCTGGAGGTGTGCGGGGGGTGCGGGTTGGGGAAGGTGGGGGGGGCTGGAGGCGTGGGGGGGGTGCGGGTTGGGGAAGGTGGTGGGGGCTGGAGGCGTGGGGGGGACGGGTTCGGGAAGGTGGTGGGGGGGCTGGAGGCATGGGGAGGAGACGGGTTTGGGAAGGTCAGGGTGGGGGTATGAGGAGGCTGCGGCGGGCTGGAGGCGTGGGGGCGGACACGGGTTGGGGAAGGTGGTGGGGGGCTGGAGGTGTAGGGGGAACGAGTTGGGGAAGGTGGTGGGGGGCTGGAGGTGTGGGGGGGTGCGGGTTGGGGAAGGTCGGGGTGGGGGTATGAGATGGCTGCGGCGGGCTGGAGGGGTTGGGGGGATGGGTTGGAGAAGGTGGGGGGGCTGGAGGCGTGGGGGGGTGCGGGTTGGGGAAGGTGGTGGGGGGCTGGAGGTGTGGGTGCGCTGCGGGTTGGGGAAGGTGGTGGGGGGCTGGAGGTGTGTGGGGGATGCGGGTTGGGGAAGGTCGGAGTGGGGGGTATGAGGAGGATGCGGTGGGCTGGTGGGGGCGGGTTGGGGAAGGTGGTGGGGGGCTGGAGGTATAGGGAGGGGGACGGGTTTGGGAAGGTCAGGGTGGGGGTATGAGGAGGCTGCGGCGGGCTGGAGGCGTGGGGGGGGGGACACTGGTTGGGGAAGGTGGTGGGGGGCTGGAGGTGTAGGGGGGAACGAGTTGGGAAGGTGGTGGGGGGCTGAAGACGTGGGGGGGACGGGTTGGGGAAGGTGGTGGGGGGCTGGAGGCGTGGGGGGTGCGGGTTGGGGAAAGTCGGGGTGGGGGTATGAGAAGGCTGCGGTGGGCTGGAGGGGTTGGGGGGACGGGTTGGGGAAGGCGGTGGGGGGCTGGAGGCGTGGGGGGGTGCGGGTTGGGGAAAGCGGTGGGGAGGCGTGGGGGGTGCGGGTTGGGGAAAGCGGTGGGGGGCTGGAGGCGTGGGGGGGTGCGGGTTGGGGAAAGCGGTGGGGGGCTGGAGGCGTGGGGGGTGCGGGTTGGGGAAAGCGGTGGGGGGCTGGAGGCGTGTGGGGGGGTGCGGGTTGGGGAAGGCGGTGGGAGCTGGAGGCGTGGGGGGGTGCGGGTTGGGGAAGGCGGTGGGAGCTGGAGGCGTGGGGGGGGTGCGGGTTGGGGAAGGTGGGGGGGCTGGAGGTGTGGGGGGGGTGCGGGTTGGGGAAGGCGGTGGGGGGCTGGAGGCGTGGGGGGGGTGCGGGTTGGGGAAGGTGGTGGGGGGCTGGAGGTGTGGGGGGGGTGCGGGTTGGGGAAGGTCGGGGTGGGGGTATGAGAAGGCTGCGGCGGGCTGGAGGGGTTGGGGGGACGGGTTGGGGAAGGCGGTGGGCGGCTGGAGGGGTTGGGGGGACGGGTTGGGGAAGGCGGTGGGGGGCTGGAGGCGTGTGGGGGGGTGCGGGTTGGGGAAGGCGGTGGGAGCTGGAGGCGTGGGGGGGTGCGGGTTGGGGAAGGCGGTGGGGGGCTGGAGGCGTGGGGGGGGGTGCGGGTTGAGGAAGGCGGTGGGGGGGCTGGAGGCGTGGAGGGGGTGCGGGTTGGGGAAGGCGGTGGGGGGCTGGAGGCGTGGGGGGGGTGCGGGTTGGGGAAGGTGGGGGGGGCTGGAGGTGTGCGGGGGGTGCGGGTTGGGGAAGGTCGGGGTGGGGGTATGAGAAGGCTGCGGCGGGCTGGAGGGCTTGGGGGGACGGGTTGGGGAAGGCGGTGGGGGGCTGGAGGCGTGTGGGGGGGTGCGGGTTGGGGAAGGCGGTGGGAGCTGGAGGCGTGGGGGGGGTGCGGGTTGGGGAAGGCGGTGGGGGGCTGGAGGCGTGGGGGGGGTGCGGGTTGAGGAAGGCGGTGGGGGGCTGGAGGCGTGGGGGGGGTGCGGGTTGGGGAAGGCGGTGGGGGGCTGGAGGCGTGGGGGGGGTGCGGGTTGGGGAAGGTGGGGGGGGCTGGAGGTGTGCGGGGGGTGCGGGTTGGGGAAGGTCGGGGTGGGGGTATGAGAAGGCTGCGGCGGGCTGGAGGGGTTGGGGGGACGGGTTGGGGAAGGCGGTGGGGGGCTGGAGGGGTTGGGGGGACGGGTTGGGGAAGGCGGTGGGGGGCTGGAGGCGTGGGGGGGGTGCGGGTTGGGGAAGGCGGTGGGGGGCTGGAGGCGTGGGGGGGGTGCGGGTTGAGGAAGGCGGTGGGGGGCTGGAGGCGTGGGGGGGGTGCGGGTTGGGGAAGGCGGTGGGGGGCTGGAGGCGTGGGGGGGTGCGGGTTGAGGAAGGCGGTGGGGGGCTGGAAGCGTGGGGGGGGTGCGGGTTGGGGAAGGCGGTGGGGGCTGGAGGCGTGGGGGGGGGGTGCGGGTTGGGGAAGGCGGTGGGGGGCTGGAGGCGTGGGGGGGGTGCGGGTTGGGGAAGGCGGTGGGGGGCTGGAGGCGTGGGGGGGGTGCGGGTTGGGGAAGGCGGTGGGGGGCTGGAGGCGTGTGGGGGGGTGCGGGTTGGGGAAGGCGGTGGGAGCTGGAGGCGTGGGGGGGTGGGTTGGGGAAGATGGGGGGGGCTGGAGGTGTGGGGGGGTGCGGGTTGGGGAAGGCGGTGGGAGCTGGAGGCGTGGGGGGGTGGGTTGAGGAAGGCGGTGGGGGGCTGGAGGCGTGGGGGGGGGTGCGGGTTGAGGAAGGCGGTGGGGGGCTGGAGGCGTGGGGGGGTGCGGGTTGAGGAAGGCGGTGGGGGGCTGGAGGCGTGGGGGGGTGCGGGTTGGGGAAGGCGGTGGGGGGCTGGAGGCGTGGGGGGGGTGCGGGTTGAGGAAGGCGGTGGGGGGCTGGAGGCGTGGGGGGGGTGCGGGTTGGGGAAGGCGGTGGGGGGCTGGAGGCGTGGGGGGGGTGTGGGTTGGGGAAGGCGGTGGGAGCTGGAGGCGTGGGGGGGGTGTGGGTTGGGGAAGGTCGGGGTGGGGGTATGAGAAGGCTGCGGCGGGCTGGAGGGGTTGGGGGGGTGCGGGTTGAGGAAGGCGGTGGGGGGCTGGAGGCGTGGGGGGGTGCGGGTTGAGGAAGGCGGTGGGGGGCTGGAGGCGTGGGGGGGGTGCGGGTTGGGGAAGGCGGTGGGGGGCTGGAGGCGTGGGGGGGTGCGGGTTGGGGAAGGCGGTGGGGGGCTGGAGGCGTGGGGGGGGGTGCGGGTTGGGGAAGGCGGTGGGAGCTGGAGGCGTGGGGGGGTGGGTTGGGGAAGATGGGGGGGGCTGGAGGTGTGGGGGGGTGCGGGTTGGGGAAGGCGGTGGGAGCTGGAGGCGTGGGGGGTGGGTTGGGGAAGATGGGGGGGCTGGAGGCGTGGGGGGGTGCGGGTTGGGGAAGGCGGTGGGGGGCTGGAGGCGTGGGGGGGGTGCGGGTTGGGGAAGGCGGTGGGGGGCTGGAGGCGTGTGGGGGGGTGCGGGTTGGGGAAGGCGGTGGGAGCTGGAGGCGTGGGGGGGTGGGTTGGGGAAGATGGGGGGGGCTGGAGGTGTGGGGGGGTGCGGGTTGGGGAAGGCGGTGGGAGCTGGAGGCGTGGGGGGGTGGGTTGAGGAAGGCGGTGGGGGGCTGGAGGCGTGGGGGGGGGTGCGGGTTGAGGAAGGCGGTGGGGGGCTGGAGGCGTGGGGGGGTGCGGGTTGAGGAAGGCGGTGGGGGGCTGGAGGCGTGGGGGGGTGCGGGTTGGGGAAGGCGGTGGGGGGCTGGAGGCGTGGGGGGGTGCGGGTTGAGGAAGGCGGTGGGGGGCTGGAGGCGTGGGGGGGGTGCGGGTTGGGGAAGGCGGTGGGGGGCTGGAGGCGTGGGGGGGGTGTGGGTTGGGGAAGGCGGTGGGAGCTGGAGGCGTGGGGGGGGTGTGGGTTGGGGAAGGTCGGGGTGGGGGTATGAGAAGGCTGCGGCGGGCTGGAGGGGTTGGGGGGGTGCGGGTTGAGGAAGGCGGTGGGGGGCTGGAGGCGTGGGGGGGTGCGGGTTGAGGAAGGCGGTGGGGGGCTGGAGGCGTGGGGGGGGTGCGGGTTGGGGAAGGCGGTGGGGGGCTGGAGGCGTGGGGGGGTGCGGGTTGGGGAAGGCGGTGGGGGGCTGGAGGCGTGGGGGGGGGTGCGGGTTGGGGAAGGCGGTGGGAGCTGGAGGCGTGGGGGGGTGGGTTGGGGAAGATGGGGGGGGCTGGAGGTGTGGGGGGGTGCGGGTTGGGGAAGGCGGTGGGAGCTGGAGGCGTGGGGGGTGGGTTGGGGAAGATGGGGGGGCTGGAGGCGTGGGGGGGTGCGGGTTGGGGAAGGCGGTGGGGGGCTGGAGGCGTGGGGGGGTGCGGGTTGGGGAAGGTCGCGGGGGGTGGGTATGAGGAGGCTGCGGCAGGCTGGTGGGCTCTGGTTGAGACGTGCCGCTACCAAACATACCCGAGAAGGCTGCACTTTAAAAACTACAATTCCCAGGATGCATCGCTCGTGACGGAAGCGACTCTGCAGAACGAAGCCGAGTCCCCCAATGTCCCGCATTTGGCAGCCAGACCGCTGTTATCACTTCCTCTTCCAGCAACTTCCGTTTCCGGCTCTGCTCCGCAACCGGAAGCTGTAATGCCAGAAGCGACTCCCGCCCAAACAGAAGGCGCTGAGAGCCGCCCTGGCCGCTGCGAGAAACGGGCACCGGACACTGCGTCTCCCATAGTGCCGCTGGCTCTGCGGTGGCTCAAGGGAAATGTAGTCCGGGGCACACTACATTTCCCACAAGCCACTGCTTCCTTCCTTCCCACCACCAGCGGGCCTTAACTGAGCACGTGGCAATGGTGGGGGCTGTGGATAGGCGCCAGGGGGCCTTGATTGAGGCTGGGGGGCAATGGTGGGGGCAGTTGGGAGATGAGGGATAAGCAGGAGGATTGGGGCTCCTGGCAGTTTTGGGATGTCAGGTTGTGGCTAGGCCCATCTGGGTTGTAGTGGGGGCACGTTGCTTTAGGACCTGCTCACAGGGCATGGGAATGAGCAGGGATAGGGGAGATTAGAAAATTTTGGATGAGGCGGATTGGGGTGCAGGTGCTCCAGGGGGAGGTAATGAGGGATTGCGGGGTGTTATCTAGGTGAGTGCCTGGGAGGGTAGGAACAAGAGATGAAGTGGTTTCAGAAAAGGAAATTGAAGCACATAAGCAAAGGAGGGAAGGCAAAGTTGGTGGAGCAGGGGAATGGCTAAGGGTACCCCACTGTAACCTACTGTCCCCAGTCATGGGAGGAGACACCCATCCCCCACACTGTGAGGTTGGCTGCTTCCACTGGCAGCAGAGCTCCAGGATGCTCCCTCTGTGACTTGCTGTTGCACATATAGAGGGCACGTTTCATAGCAGCTTGTGCTTTTCACCACACCCTGGCAACTAGAAGTTTCTGGCTCCTTACTCCATGGTGGGAGAAAGCACAAGACACTCCGTCTCCCATGCCACCTCCATACCTTTTTCTCCTCCATCCAACCCTCTGCTTAGTGCCTTCCCCCTGCTGAAACATCTCACTATAGAAATGGGGCAAAAGAGTACCTGCAAAAATCCTGGGCTATCTCCCCTCCAGCATGGTACATGTGGTTCAGAGTAAAGGGAAAGGGATGCAGCCTGCCCCCCTCTTCCCATATGTTTAGTAGTTTGTAATGTAAAAAATCCTGCTATGACAAATGGAGAAACTGATATTTGTATACATTATTACAGGGATCAAGTGGCACTGTTAGAGATGCTAGAATGCATAGTCCACCACCACACGTTTTTATTTAAAAAAAACCACTATCGACCTATCAGAATACAGCCTTACTCCTTAGAGTAGGCTGCCAGCATGATAAGCAGATACTAAAGAACTCGGAGTTATATGTAGTTAAAATTTTCTGTATTGTTCCGTGGTGTGACGGTGCAGCCTCAACCGTGCTTGTTTCGCCATCTGTAGAAGGTTAAGGATTACATCCTCCTCCTCCCAGCCAGAATCTTGTGTCTGAAGCGGATTTCAAGACAGTAATAGACCTTTAGGGTCACCACTTTATTGTATGTTTAAAATTAGCAGCCATGGTTGCAGTGCACCCTTTCCTTGCCAAAGCCTCAAACACATGCCTGAATTGAAAACCTTTTCCAAACCGGCAGAAGAATATGAATCAGAGCACCTACTGTGGTACACAAAGGAATTGTGAAATGCAATAGACACTAAACAAGCTAAATTGTGTGAACAAAGCCAGTCTACCATAGATTTGCTGTTAATCTTGTGTCTTTTGCTACTTCATCTATGGGTCAAGACAAAGGAATTAATACTAATGGTAAACCAGGCCTGCACAACTCGTAAAGCGGTGAGGGCCATATTACTCCAAAGAAAACAGCCGAGGGCCGAACCTAGGGTGACCAGATGTCTGACCCCGAGAGCCCAGCTCCCCATCCCCCGCTCTGACCCCAGCCCTGCTAAGCCTGACCCCGAGAGCCCAGCTCCCCATCCCCCGCTCTGACCCAGCCCCGCTAAGCCTGACCCCAAGAGCCCAGCTCCCCGCTCCCCCACTCTGAGCCCAGCCCCGCTAAGCCTGACCCCGAAAGCCCATCCCCCCATCCCCCACTCTGAGCCCAGCCCCGCTAAGCCTGAACCCCAGAGTCCAGCTCCCCATCCCCTGCTCCCAGCCCAGCTCCGCTAAGCCAGCCCCCGAGAGCCCAGCTCCCCATCCCCCGCTCTGACCCCAGCCCTGCTAAGCCTGACCCCGAGAGCCCAGGTCCCCATCCCCCGCTCTGACCCAGCCCCGCCAAGCCTGACCCCAAGAGCCCAGCTGCCCAGTCCCCCGATCTGAGCCCAGCCCCCCTAAGCCTGACCCCGAGAGCCGAGCTCCCCATCCCCCGCTCTGACCCAGCCCCGCTAAGCCTGACCCCGAAAGCCCATCCCCCCATCCCCCGCTCTGAGCCCAGCCCCGCTAAGCCTGACCCCCAGAGCCCAGCTCCCCATCCCCTGCTCCCAGCCCAGCTCCGCTAAGCCAGCCCCCGAGAGCCCAGCTCCCCATCCCCCGCTCTGACCCCAGCCCTGCTAAGCCTGACCCCGAGAGCCCAGGTCCCCATCCCCCGCCCTGACCCAGCCCCGCCAAGCCTGACCCCAAGAGCCCAGCTGCCCAGTCCCCCGATCTGAGCCCAGCCCCCCTAAGCCTGACCCCGAGAGCCGAGCTCCCCATCCCCCGCTCTGACCCAGCCCCGCTAAGCCTGACCCCGAAAGCCCATCCCCCCATCCCCCGCTCTGAGCCCAGCCCCGCTAAGCCTGACCCCCAGAGCCCAGCTCCCCATCCCCTGCTCCCAGCCCAGCTCCGCTAAGCCTGACCCCGAGAGCCCAGCTCCCCATCCCCGGCTCTGACTCAGCACCGCTAAGTCTGACCCCGAGAGCCCAGCTCCCCGCTCCCCCGCTCTGAGCCCAGCCCCGCTAAGCCTGACCCCGAGAGACCAGCTCCCCATCCCCCGCTCTGACTCCAGCCCCGCTAAGCCTGACCCCGAGAGCCCAGCTCCCCATCCCCCACTCTGACCCCAGCCCTGCTAAGCCTGACCCCCGAGAGCCCACCTCCCCACTCCCCCGCTCTGACCCAGCCCCGCTAAGCCTGACCCCGAGAGCCCAGCTCCCCATCCCCCGCTCTGACCCAGCCCCACTGAGCCTGACCCCAGGAGCCCAGCTCCCCATCCCCCGCTCTGAGCCCAGCCCCGCTAAGCCAGCCCCCGAGAGCCCAGCTCCCCATCCCCCGCTCTGACCCCAGCCCTGCTAAGCCTGACCCCGAGAGCCCAGCTCCCCATCCCCCGCTCTGAGCCCAGCCCCGCTGAGCCTGACCCCGAGAGCCCAGCTCCCCATCCCCCGCTCTGACCCAGCCCCGCTAAGCCTGACCCCAAGAGCCCAGCTCCTCGCTCCCCTGCTCTGACCCAGCCCCGCTAAGCCTGACCCCGAGAGCCCAGCTCCCCATCCCCTGCTCCCAGCCCAGCTCCGCTAAGCCTGACCCCGAGAGCCCAGGTCCCCATCCCCCGCTCTGACCCAGCCCCGCTAAGCCTGACCCCGAGAGCCCAGCTCCCCATCCCCCGCTCTGACCCAGCCCCACTGAGCCTGACCCCAGGAGCCCAGCTCCCCATCCCCCGCTCTGAGCCCAGCCCCGCTAAGCCAGCCCCCGAGAGCCCAGCTCCCCATCCCCCGCTCTGACCCCAGCCCTGCTAAGCCTGACCCCGAGAGCCCAGCTCCCCATCCCCCGCTCTGAGCCCAGCCCCGCTGAGCCTGACCCCGAGAGCCCAGCTCCCCATCCCCCGCTCTGACCCAGCCCCGCTAAGCCTGACCCCAAGAGCCCAGCTCCCCGCTCCCCCGCTCTGACCCAGCCCCGCTAAGCCTGACCCGGAGAGACTAGCTCCCCACCCCGCGCCCCGCTAAACCTGACCGTGAGAGCCCAGCTCCCCATCCCCCGCTCTGAGCCCAGCCCCGCTAAGCCAGCCCCCGAGAGCCCAGGTCCCCATCCCCCGCTCTGACCCAGCCCCGCCAAGCCTGACCCCAAGAGCCCAGCTCCCCATCCCCCGCTCTGAGCCCAGCCCCGCTAAGCCTGACCCCGAGAAACCAGCTCCCCATCCCCCGCTCTGATCCAGCCCCGCTAAGCCTGACCCCGAGAGCCCAGCTCCCCATCCCCCGCTCTGAGCCCAGCCCCGCTAAGCCTGACCCCGAGAGCCCAGCTCCCCAACCCCTGCTCCCAGCCCAGCTCCGCTAAGCCTGACCCCGAGAGCCCAGCTCACCATCCCCCGCTCTGACCCAGCCCCACTGAGCCTGACCCCGAGAGCCCAGCTCCCCGCTCTGACCCCAGCCCCGCTAAGCCAGCCCCCGAGAGCCCAGCTCCCCATCCCCCGCTCTGACCCCAGCCCTGCTAAGCCTGACCCCGAGAGCCCAGCTCCCCATCCCGCGCTCTGACCCCACCCCTGCTAAGCCTGACCCCGAGAGCCCAGCTCCCCATCCCCCGCTCTGAGCCCAGTCCCGCTGAGCCTGACCCCGAGAGCCCAGCTCCCCATCCCCCGCTCTGACCCAGCCCCACTGAGCCTGACCCCAGGAGCCCAGCTCCCCATCCCCCGCTCTGAGCCCAGCCCCGCTAAGCCAGCCCCCGAGAGCCCAGCTCCCCATCCCCCGCTCTGACCCAGCCCCGCTAAGCCTGACCCGGAGAGACTAGCTCCCCACCCCGCGCCCCGCTAAACCTGACCGTGAGAGCCCAGCTCCCCATCCCCCACTCTGAGCCCAGCCCCGCTAAGCCAGCCCCCGAGAGCCCAGGTCCCCATCCCCCGCTCTGACCCAGCCCCGCCAAGCCTGACCCCAAGAGCCCAGCTCCCCATCCCCCGCTCTGAGCCCAGCCCCGCTAAGCCTGACCCCGAGAGACCAGCTCCCCATCCCCCGCTCTGACCCAGCCCCGCTAAGCCTGACCCCGAGAGCCCAGCTCCCCATCCCCCGCTCTGAGCCCAGCCCCGCTAAGCCTGACCCCGAGAGCCCAGCTCCCCATCCCCCGCTCTGACCCAGCCCCACTGAGCCTGACCCCGAGAGCCCAGCTCCCCGCTCTGACCCCAGCCCCGCTAAGCCTGACCCCGAGAGCCCAGCTCCCCATCCCCCGCTCTGACCCCAGCCCTGCTAAGCCTGACCCCGAGAGCCCAGCTCCCCATCCCCCGCTCTGACCCCTGCCCCGCTGAGCCTGACCCCGAGAGCCCAGCTCCCCATCCCCCGCTCTGACCCAGCCCCACTGAGCCTGACCCCAGGAGCCCAGCTCCCCATCCCCCGCTCTGACCCCAGCCCCGCTAAGCCTGACCCCGAGAGCCCAGCTCCCCATCCCCCGCTCTGACCCAGCCCCACTGAGCCTGACCCCAAGAGCCCAGCTCCCCATCCCCCGCTCTGACCCAGCCCCGCTAAACCTGACCCCAAGAGCCCAGCTCCTCATCCCCCGCTCTGAGCCCAGCTCCCCCGCTCGGTGCAACCCCCCAGGGACCCGCTTCGGACAGGCCGCCCGGCCGGGGACCGGGACTTCGCTCACACGCTCCCAACTCCCCGCGCGGGGGCTGGCGGCGCCCGCCGCAAGCCAGGCAGCTCCGCCCAACCCCCGCGGCAACGGCTGCGCCCCCGGAGCCGCGGCGGGTTCGCTGCCCGCGGGATCCTCGCGCTCCAGCCTGGCGATTTCCCGCCTCCCAACGGCCCCGGAGCTTCCAGACGTTTCTAAGCCGCGGCACCAGCCGCGAGCTCCGCCCCCAGGCAGTGACAGCCCATTGGCTGCTGCCAGCCCGGTCAGAACACGTCACTAGCGCGCGCATGCGGGCGCGACCTGTGAACACCCACGGGCGCTGCAGCTTTCGGCCAGGGCGGCAGCGCCCCCTGCTGGGGTCTCCGTTCCTCCGCCCAGGCAGCCGCAATCAGCGCCGCTCGGCCTCCACCTGCTTCTCGCTCCGACTGCACAAGGTCCTGACGGCTCCGCCCAGCTCTGCTTTCGGAAAACGTCACCTAGCGACAGCCCAATGGGCGATTAGCTGTCAGAAAACGTCACTGAGTGAGCGTCCTATGGGAGATCAGCTTTCAGAAAACGCTGAGCAGGCCGGCACCGCTGCTCTTGTCAAATCGCCAGACAGCGAGCGGCCCAGGCCCGTCATTCCGCACTCACCAGCGGGCACTAACCGCCCGGCCCCGGGCTGCCAGGTGCTGCAGCTAGTTACCAAAGGCCCCCGTCACGACAGCGGTCAAAACACGCCACCCCTGCGCACATCCAATCAACAGCTTATTTACGGGAGAAAAAAATTAGCAGCCTAATCTCAACCCCGCCTCAACACGCCACTGTCAGGCAACCCTCACGCTTATACCGATCCATCCTGCGCAGCTGAAGTGTTCGGTGCTCCTTTCCCAAGTCGGGCAACCGGCTTCCAGGTCAGGGTGACCACACAGCCACACAGTGGCAGGCTCTGCCCAGATAGGCTCCCAGTATGCTACACTAAAAATATGGGTCCCAACTCCAAAACGTACTCAGATTGTACCCCAATGTCCCCAAACTGCCCGCTTTTAATATGCAAATAAGATACTGCCGCGCTCAGCCAACTCCCCTTGCTCTCCAGTGGACGCTTGCCTCCAGAGACTAACGCGGATATTTAAATTAGCTAGTAGGTAGCTCAGTCAATTCTCTCCGCTCTCCAGCAGGTGACGTCGGAGAGCTTCGAGGTTTCTCGCCAGTCTCGCCTCAGCTTCAGGCCCCAGGGTTCACAAATGCATAAACCGTGTGGGATCCTAGCAGGTAGGGTAGCCAGGCAGCAAGTGTGAAAAATCGTGACGGGGGGTGGGGGGTAATAGGAGCCTATATAAGAAAAAGACCCAAAAATCAGGACTGTCCCTATAAAACCGGGACATCTGGTCACTCTACTAGCAGGAGAAGATCACTTACTCACTTGGACTAGCAGTTGAGGAATGTGGTGCTGCTCTGCGGGGACGTACTTGCATACTTGGGATATTATTGCAAAGATACAATTAGAATTTCTATTAGACAATTTTAAGGGCAATTTATATTTGGTAAAACCTTATTTAGTGAAAGAAATGCTGTAGTGACAGCATGGTTACTGGGGCTACAAAACACTTTCCCTCCTGGGTGAAACAAGAAGTTAGAATTAGAAAATTACATAGTTTTATTAAGCTAAATTAAACCTGTACCAACACTGGAACAAACTAACTGTTTTGGTTTGGGTTTTTGTTAGTTGACGTGGAGCTTTTAATTGACGTTTGCGGGATTGGAATGTCGGACATGCAATACCGGTTTTGACATAGTTCTGCATATTTTTATACAGATTTGGCCAGTATTCAACTATTCAATTGCTTTATAGGTGGTTTTAATAGTAGGGCTTATTTATTTTATGTTATTTTATCATCCTGCCGTAGCACACTTTTAAAATAATTTATGGCTTTTGTTTTTTAAAAACAAAATAGCTTTTCTTAATGTTTGGGTTTTAAATTAAGCATTGTTTGCAGTTTCAAATTTTGCTTTAGATTTTTGGTTTCTGATTGGATAGTTAAAAGGATTTTGGATTTAATACTAAAATTTGGACAGATTTGGATTATTTAGATGGATTTAGAGTAAATCCTGTTCGGGGAGGGGAGAGATAGCTCAGTGGTTTGAGCATTGGCCTACTAAACCCAGCATTATGAGTTCAATCTTTGAGGGGGCCATTTAGGGATCTGGGGGCAAAAAATCTGTCAGGGGACAGTACTTGGTCCTGCCATTGAAGGCAGAGGACTTGACTCGATGACCGTCCAAGGTTCTTCCAATTCTATGAGATAGGCATATCGCCATATACTTAAGACTATTTTGTTTTAATAAAGGTTATATTGCTGTAAACCCTGGCCACGGGGGAGAGGAGAAGGGGGGGCCTTTAACAAGGAGCAGAAGCATGGCCATCATGAGGGGTGGAGCCAGGTGATGAAGGGGGCACAGCGCATCAATTTTTTTTCCTCTAGCCCACCTCACCCCCCACCCACCCAGCGAACGGCAAGAGGCTGATGCCACACCTGCTGGCCACTCTGCGTTACCCCGACTGGCCACTGGGTGTCACTGCTGCGCCATGGGAAACATGCTTTGTGCATTACCTTGACTGGCCACTGGGTGTCATTGCTGCACCATTGGAAACATGCTCTGTGCATTACCCTGACTGGCCACTGGGTGTCACTGTTGCTCCAAGGGAGATACACTTTCTGTGTTACCCTTACTGGCCACCAGGTGTCACTGCTGCGCCATGGGTGACACACAATGTGCATTACCCCAACTGGCCACTGGGTGTCACTGCTGCTCCCTGGGACACACCCTCTGTGCATTACCCTGACTGGCCACTGGGTGTCACTGCTGCTCCAAGGGAGACACACTTTCTGCGTTACCCTGACTGGCCACCAGGTGTCACTGCTGCGCCATGGGTGACACACAATGTGCATTACCCCGATTGACCACTGGGTGTCACTGCTGCTCCCTGGAACTCACACTCTGTGCATTACCCTGACTGGCCACTGGGTGTCACTGCTGCGCCAAGGGAGACACACTTTCTGCGTTACCCTGACTGGCCACCAGGTGTCACTGCTGCGCCATGGGTGACACACAATGTGCATTACCCTGACTGGCCACCGGGTGCCACAGCTGCGCCATGGGAAACATGCTCTGTGCATTACCTTGACTGGTCACTGGGTGTCATTGCTGCACCATTGGAAACATGCTCTGTGCATTACCCTGACTGGCCATTGGGTGTCACTGTTGCTCCAAGGGAGATACACTTTCTGCGTTACCCTGACTGGCCACCAGGTGTCACTGCTGCGCCATGGGTGACACACAATGTGCATTACCCCAACTGGCCACTGGGTGTCACTGCTGCTCCCTGGGACACACCCTCTGTGCATTACCCTGACTGGCCACTGGGTGTCACTGCTGCTCCAAGGGAGACACACTTTCTGTGTTACCCTTACTGGCCACCAGGTGTCACTGCTGCGCCATGGGTGACACAAAATGTGTATTACCCCAACTGGCCACTGGGTGTCACTGCTGCTCCCTGGGACACACCCTCTGTGCATTACCCTGACTGGCCACTGGGTGTCACTGCTGCTCCCTGGGACACACCCTCTGTGCATTACCCTGACTGGCCACTGGGTGTCACTGCTGCTCCAAGGGAGACACACTTTCTGCGTTACCCTGACTGGCCACCAGGTGTCACTGCTGCGCCATGGGTGACACACAATGTGCATTACCCCGATTGACCACTGGGTGTCACTGCTGCTCCCTGGAACTCACACTCTGTGCATTACCCTGACTGGCCACCGGGTGTCACTGCTGCGCCAAGGGAGACACACTTTCTGCGTTACCCTGACTGGCCACCAGGTGTCACTGCTGCGCCATGGGTGACACACAATGTGCATTACCCCGACTGAACACTGGGTGTCACTGCTGCTCCCTGGGACACACACTCTGTGCATTACCCCGACTGGCCACCTGGTGTCACTGCTGCTCCGAGGGAACCACTTTCTGTGCATTCCCCTGAGTGACCACTGGGTGTCACTGCTGCTCCAAATAAATGCGCTCAGTGCATTACCCTGACTGGCCACCTGGTGTCACTGCTGCTCCATGGAAAACACTGCACTCTGTGCTGTACCTTGACTGGGCGGGGCAAATAAACTTCCAGGCGTTGGTCCCAACGCGATTAGAGCGCTTGCCGGGCAACTTCCGGTCACTGTTTCCAGTGGGACCCTATTGGAGATCGTACCAGGCCAACCGCACTTCCGGTCATTAGACAGGGAGTTGGAAGTCGCCGCGAGAGGCGCGTGCCGCCGTGACGTCAGGCCGGAGGAGCAGGGGGCGCCCGCCCTGGTGCTGCTATTGCACCGGGAGCGGAACAGATCAAGGTGCGGCGCCCCAAGGCGCAGTGCATCATGGGAGCTGCTGTCTCCCCGCGCCTGTGGCGTGACGAGCGTTGTGGGCCCCACCTCGTGCCCGCCTGGTTCCGGGTCTGCAGGTTCCAGCCCGGGGCACGGAGTCACGCCCCTGGTGACGAGACCATGTGAACCTGGCGTTAAGGCTGGTCTCTGCGTGTTCCCCCAGGGACAGTCCTGGCTCCGGCCACACCCAGTGTGCGGGTAGCACTGCCCGTGTGGGCATGAGCGGGGCCGAACCCTTCACTGGTCCCGGAGAATAAAGGACAGATTTCCGGCCATAGATCAGAGCTTTTTGGAGTCGGTGAACAGCAAGTCTGCACCACAACCAAGTTTTCCAGTAAATATTAATTAGTATTTGATGCTTCTAACTGCACCATGACAAGTAGCCTTCCAGGGCATCTGTGTGAGAACTGGGGTGGTGTGTTAACAGCAGAATAGCTGGATTCGCCCCTAGGCAGGGCTCTTCACACATTCAAAGGAAGGAGTATGTCATCATCCCCCTATTACAGATGGGGAAACTAGAAAATCCTGTGCTGGTGTGGCGAGTGCAATGGGGGCTTTATGGAGTAGACAACTACACTGCAGCACCCTGTTTACCTTTTGAGTTCAGTAGCCTTATCCTGATGGCAAGGCTTACAAATACTATGTAAGGACATAAAAATCACTTATTTCATAGTAAATATGTAAACAAGCAACCAACAATCCTTATGAATCAGGATAATAATGTGGAAAGTAACACTTGAAATTAAAGTGAAGATATTAGGTTTTATTAGTAATTATTCACTCCCCCAGTAATAACTTCCAGGGAAGCTCCACATTATTAATAAATTGCTTATAAAATACCTTTCATATTGAACTTATTTCAAACAATAACCAAAGATCTCTCATGTTTATACATTTCAAACAATAATTACCCTATATTTAATGGGCAGCCAATCTCTAGCTTTTAATTTAAATATTATTTGAATTAAAAAGCTTGGCTAAAAATTTTGTAACCATATAAAGTATTTTTTGCTAAAACAAGGTTAAACATTTTTATCCGAGGAGCTGGTCTTGTCTGCAGTACATTTACTGTCTGTCCAACAGCACTGCTTTTATACTACTGGAAGGTTCATCCTTGCAGATTCTTATACAAAGAAGCACTGTTACCACATGTAGGATGAGGTCGACCTCATACCTAGAAAAATTAAACTTCACATGAAACAAGTTTAGCTTTCCTCCCCAGGTGGGGAGGATGAATAAGAATCAAGGAGGTCACGTGATCAACTCAGGCCAGAACTCGGGGGATGAGGAACAGGCTCCTGGGGTACTTCCTAGGGAAAAGAGCCTAACTTCAGCTAAGTGGGGCAAGAAGGGTCAGGCAGGCCAGATGCCTGAGAAGCTGTAGCTGGGGTGAGGAAGTAGTTGCAGGTGTGTGCTGCAAGGAGCAAGAAAGGAACGAACCCATCTCAAGGAAGGCAAGCTCCAGGTACAAGGAGAGAGAGGGTAAACTGAACCCAACTCTGGGCATGAGGGCTGGGGACCTTTGACTCAAGGAAAGAGGAGTGTTTGAACTCTGTAGGAAAAGCAGACACTCAGGGATCAGGGGCTGTGCTCAGCTTGGAACTGAGGTGAAGACTCCGGGCAAGTTTTATTAAAATGGACCCCCGACAGGGAATGCTTTGATTATCTTACTTGTTAAAGGGCCTGGAGCAGAAAGAGAAACTGAGGCTGGGCTCTGCAGACCAACCCCAGGCCACAAAGGAGTGCTTGGGAGGCAGCTAACCCTGTTACAGTCTGGGTTTCTTAAAAAGGCCCCTGCTTAGCTGTATAGGAAGATAACTTCCCTATCATAAGGGCTGTTGTGCCACAAGACACATTGTAATGTCTTCCCTGCTGGGGAGCTGGATCCTGGGAACACCTGTGTTGAGTTTATTTCCCTTCTTCCTTCTCTCTAATGTTTTGGCCAACACACTCTCCTTGCCTGTCCTCCTCCTGTTTCCCTTCATAGGACCCAGGCAGTACAAACCTGTGGGAATGCAGACCTGCTGTAAATGGTTCTCTGTGCATAGATGGGTTATGTTGGGTACAGCTTTACTAGGATGGAGGAAAGTGACTTGCTGCCTCCTCTAGTCTAGAGCTGACAGGAGCTGTCTGCTTCCCTGAAGTTATGTATAAAGTGCTTGGTGGCCAGAGCAGAGCAGCAAGAGGCCATTTACAGGGAGCGGGTCCCAGTGTGCAGGCCCTTACAGGGGGAGATAGTAGAGACCTGGCACCTCTAGTGGACAGGCACATGTGCCTGCTTCCCAGCATCCCACCTGTGACCATGGCATAGTAGGGTGCTCAGTCAGGCTGGAGGTATACACTGGTCATACTTGCCTTTCATGACTCAGGGGAAAGGCTGCTGGGGACTAGCGCTCCTAGTGGGAGAGGCAGTCTCTGGCCCAAGAGCCATGCGTGACCCTGTGTAGGTCTCTCCACTGAGCTGGGAGAAACAGACACGCATGCTATTAGAGGGTGTGAGTTGGGCATGAAGCAGGTGGCAGCAGAGACTGACTGGTCAGTAGCTACACCACCTTCTCTGTCCTATGTAGCCAGGCTGAGACCCTTATGTGCCTTCTTACTGCACTTGTGCCCTACCTGGGCATCTCCGGTCCATCTCTCAGAGGCGGGGAAAGATGGCTGAAGGTGACAACCAGTGACATACTACTGTTGAGGGTCTAGGGCTACTTACCCTCCCGCACACTGGGGTGGGAAAGCATGTAAGGCCTGGACTAGCTCACTGGTGGGAAATGGACAGGGTGGAGAGGCAGGTGCGAGTGGCTTTTCTCAGCAAAGCTGCCCGCTTCCTTCTGAAGTGTGGCTTCCATGTAGGGATTCATGCTGAGAGGCCAGCAGCAACACTCTCCCTGGGTTAGCTGCCCACCCATGACCCCAGGCTTCCTCTTTAAAGTCTTCCTCCACCAGTATTATGACTAGTAGGGCGATTTCCTTGGCTCCTCCTAGTAGGCCACAGCCTAGGAGGATGAGAAGAGGAGATAGGATTTCTTTGTGTAAGGGGCCAGATGCTGCTGCAGAGATGTAATGCCCTGAGGGCTGATATGCAGATTTGGTTCCTGTAGCAGGAGTGGGTGGGAATCCTGTTGTTTTGGGTATCTACCCTGTGTCCTTTCTCCTTCATGACCAGACTGTGGTACCCTCCCAACAGCAGCATCTTAGACAACACCTCGCGCCAGGGCAGTGTGGCTTCAATGCCTATCCCCACTGTGTGCTCTTGTTCTCAATGTCTGGTAAATGTAAAACCCATGACAAGCCCATGGCACTGAGCCTTTGGGGTTGGCATATGGGAACTGGTGTGTTGGACCCAGACTGGCCATTTTTTATTTCCTGTTTAATGTCAATAAAAAAACTTCAATAGCTACTCAAAAGAACATGAGTAGCACTGCACTGATCTCATACCAACAGAGCATTAGATGTTTAGATTTATTCTAACATTAAAAGGATGTATATACCTAAAGTAAAATATAAATGGGTTTTAGTAGTTTTACATCACATTTTTATTTAAGTAATTGCTACAAAAATCAATTCATTAGAGACACTTCAGTAAAGACTTCCAATCCCACTTAGTGCTGTAGCCTACAGGCATAGGTATTTGCTAGGTGAGGCTTAGGTGTACATTAAGGCAATAATGCAATGAGCCTACAAGGCCGGTAAGAATAGTTTAGCTAAATTAAGGCATAAGGTCCAAAAAGGCTTAAGCATAAGTAATTAACCAAAAGTAACCCTAGATAATATGATTTTAAACAATAAAATGCTGTAATAACTAAACTGTTGACAAATAACCACGAAATGCTAGTTCATAGCATCTTGAGATATTTTAAGCTAGGGACATCAGCAGCTGTCTGACAACAAGAATGCCATGGTAACTGACTGAATTATATGCTCATAAGATTGAAGTAAAAGGATTAATAATCTATGGGAGAAGGGCATCCCAACATTAGGGTGAGGAACTACAAACAAGGAAAAGGGTCTGAAACCCTTCCTGAGTATTGCATTGCGCATGGCGGCACAAGTGTAACACATTATAAAAGTCGTATCCCACCCGGTATGCCTTGAGAGATGCCAAGATGACGACTGATGGTGATGGGGAAGATAACTAACACTGCAGGTTGTTTTGCAAGGGATGGTGTAAGTATGTGGATGCTCAGCACATTTTGTACTCTCTCCTCCTGCCTCGCAGGGTTTAGAGTGGTTGTGACTTTGCTAACTGTATTCATAAAATTATTATAAATACAGTGTGATTTCCTAAGTGTGAGTGTTGCGACCATGCACCTTCAGGCTCCCAACTGAACAGGAGTTCTGATAACACTTTGCCTGATCTTGGTACAAGAACCTATCAAATTCCAGTGCTAATTGGGGAAACTAAATTATATTACTAATCAATATACAATCAACAGATCTGACATCGTGCATGTGTTTCCTATTCTGACTACGTAAATGTTTAGGAAAGCAAACCCACACAATTCCACCCCAGTGGCAGCAAGTTAAATCCTATGCAAATCACTCCTAAAAGAGTGGACCAAACCATGAGGCCTTTGCTCAGTTTTTACTCCTTAAGTAAATGGATGCTTTGCTTGAGTAAGGACCTCAGGATTTGGCCTCATTTCAGTATTTTATTGTGGCCAACTTGCCATTGTTGGAGGACTGTCTCCGCCATCTTGTGACTACTGAATTCTTTAGCAAAGAAAGCAGTAGGTGGGGGGGGGGGGGGGGGGGAAGGAATGCTGTAAAACTGTCCAAATACATTTGCTTACCAGTGGCACAATATGGCCCCAAATTAAGACCAACATGGTTCAGTTGTTTCAGTGCAATATACTTTCAAAGAAGATCCAGTTCACTTTCAGAATGCTACTGCATTCCAGCAGCAGGTATCTTCCTATATTTGTATATGAAAGCATCTGTTTTCCCAAGGCTAACTCCATACGATTCTACCACTGCCAAAGATCCAAAGCATGTAATTTTATTGTTGAAGTGTTCAGTTTCTACACCTTGAATTGAAGAGGAAATACTTCTTGGACTCCCATTTTTCTCTTTGGGATTCAAGTCTTTCACCACAGCAGCTCCATTCTTGTTGTCACTGGTGGCATTCAAAGATGTGTCACTTTCAACACAATTGCTAATACAGCCACCTATGTGCTTGTGGAGATCTTGACTCACAAGTAATACAACTGTCCCTCCAACATGAAGCACTCTGACAGTTTAAAAAAAACATGGTTAGTTGTGCATGCTTGCTAGGCTGTGCATTTTATCTATGGACTCCTCATGCTCCTATTACTGTAGTATCTAGACACCCTCAGTCAAAAAATCAGAGCTATGACCATTCTTTGCGAAGAATAAATCAGTATCTGTCACTCTTCAAGGATCCCAGAGACACTGGGATTTTAGATACTATGGCCCTAATTCAGTGAAACACTTAAGTACATGCTTAGGTTTCTTGTTTCCTAATAATCAGTAAAACCTTTTGCAAACTGTTGTAGCTCCATTCTACATTTTTCCCTAAATGGAGAAGCTGGACCCTTCTTGCCTCAGCAACACTTCTGACTTGGGGAAATGAAAAGCATTTGCTATAGATAAAGGTGGCTCCAGCTGTACTGCTGACATTTCTTCTCAAACTAAAGGATGATCTCACTCAGACACCTGTTCCAGACCTCACTGATGGAAGTTGGAGGCTTTGGACTGATTTTCCAGAACCTCTAAACTACAATGTAAAAGTAGTATCTCCTAGGATAGAATAAGGGAGTTTTTAAACTGACCTTTTCCTTAGGGTAGTCTACACTTACAGTGGTATGTAGAGTACAGACACTCCATGCCCAGTTAGCCTGGGCATAAACCACACTGTAAAGGGTGAAGCATTGTTTAGGTGAGCAGTTACCTGCATAACTGAACCCTAGAATATACACCCTACATAGGGGGGAGGGATAGCTCAGTGGTTTGAGCATTGGCCTGCTAAACCCAGGGTTGTGAGTTCAATCCTTGAGGGGGCCATTTGGGGATCTGCGGCAAAAATTGGGGATTGGTCCTGCTTTGAGCAGGGGGTTGGACTAGATGACCTACTAAGGTCCCTTCCAACCCTGATATTCTATGATTCTATGGGCTCGCTACATGCCCAAGCAGTGCCCCCCATGTCCACTCTGCTATTTTTAGTAGTGTAGCATCCCGTAGGCTTCCAGCTGCTGGAGCCTTTCCTCGCTGCAGGGAAAGGTTCTGGCAGCGAGTGCTGCTGGAGCCTTTTGCTGTTGTGTGTAGCTCCACACCATAGTGAGTGTGGACGCAGACGGCTTTTCACTGCATTGTGTAGCTACACATATGATTCATGCCACCAGAAGTGTAGTCATGGTTTTAGTGAGATTAAATTATTGTCCTCAAGTTTGTTCTATTGTTTCCTAAAGCTTTTTAATCTGAGGAAAGGTGACATCAAATTACACACAATTTAAAATCATGTTAGATAAATTACTTGTTAGGAGCTAGCCACTCAAATGCTTGAACCCCAGAGGGGAACTGCGCCCATCTGAAGACTACTCAGTCAGCAGATCAAATAAAAGGGTCTCATTGAGTCTGTTGGTGAAACTTCTCCAGCAATTTTTTTCCTTGTTCCCATATTCAAAGAAACATCTTTGCCCGAGAAGATCCACCAAAAGAGAAAGCAAGACCAGAACTCTAAGCAAGGCCAACAAGAGAATAGAGTAGATAGTTGAAAAAGAAATAACAGATGATTACATCAATACCTGTCTGGTCTGACAAAAAGGAAAATCGAATACAATGGCTCAACCTTTTCTGTACCAGGACTGCTCCCATACAGCCATAACATAAGGAAGGGTGGTCACAACGCCCTGAAACTTGTTCTGATTGCAAAAACTTTAAGAACCCATGATCTAATACAACAAGCCTCCAATTAAAAGTGTATTACTACTATATCCCATAGTCTAGTTACACTTCCAACTGTAGTGAGACAAAGTAAATTTCATCTTTCCCCAAATTAGGGCCACCAATAAATAGGGCAATGGATCACAAATACAGCTGACTAGTAAAGACCTCTTTACCTTTCTTCACCATAGAAACTGAGAAGTTTCTACACTCCCCTTTTTGGTTTATGCCCCACCCACCAGTCTCATTTTTGGAGATGTATATATTTGGCATAGTGGTCATTTTGAAAATTTATTTTTTGGGGGACCATTAGGACTGCTTGTGTTTTTGGTTTTTTTCACATTTAGAGCCATTTTTCAAGGTCAGAGGAAAGTTTTTTTCAGAAGGAAACAGGCTTTTTATATATATTAAAGTTTAGTAAACAGAGGAATAAAGTATTAAGACAAATATGATAACAGGCCTTTTTAGAGATGAAAGTAATGCCTTTATTTCAAAAAATGCATACAAATATTAGTAACAGAGCATGCATTTTTAGAGAAAATAAAGGGGAGTGGTTAAACAAGTGAGAGAGGCAGTAGAACAGCCGAGAAAAGCAAAAGCCTTTCAGCCTATTACAGAAAAAAAGAGAAAAAGCGAGAGGCTGCAGAGAAAGTTTTAAAAAACAGGAACAGAAGAAACGTCTGTGTCCTCACTTTGTGTCTTTTTTACCTTTCCCCTTCATTTTCTCTACAAAAACATGTTCTGTTGCTAACATTTAAATGCCTTTATTTAAAAATGCATTCAAAAAAATCTCTAAAAAGGTGTTATCATATTTATGCCTTAACACTTTATTCCTTTGTTTCCTAAACTATTTAGTTGTGTAAACAGCTTATTTTCTTCTTTAAAAAATTCTCTTTTCTTCTAACCTTTAAAATGGCTCTAAATGTGAAAAAAAAAAACCACAAGCAGTCCTAGTGTTCCCTATAAAAGAAATGTTTAAATGGCCACCAAGTCAACAGTGTACACCTCTAAAAATGAGACCAGTACGTGGGACATAAACCAGAAAGGGGGCATGGAAACCTGTCAAAATTTATGATGAAAGGTAAAGAGGTCTATATTAGTCTACTGTTGCAAAAGCATCCTAAGACTCCTCTAGTATCAACAAAAACAAATCATTTAGAATCATCTGGTATGAGTGTCTAAACTTTGACAGCTGTACGCTTATCAGACCACCACTGAAAACTCAGCCAGCTTTCAAAATAACCTCTACCTGAAAACAGCAGGAAGGGTGAAGGTTCTGCCACATTGACTTGTGGAAAGAGTAACCCCTCAGTTCAAGAATGCCTCGAGGACATAACATATAACATACATGCTTTGACAGCTCTTACTGATGTCAAAGCTTCCACAGATTGCAGGGCAAGACATGCAATACCTCAAGTGATGCTCTGGAGAAGTAGATTTGTGAGGAATAATTGTATGCAATAATTATTAGCTTTTCAGGGTCCAGACCACAGAATTGGGGGGTCATTTACAGTAGAGCTTTTTATGCTCATGATTACAAACAAGTACAGTTTAAAAAATACCCTAAAGTGTTTCAAAGATTATATATACCTTTCCATTTCTCGAAGAATATTTGGTAGAAGCTTTATGTCTTTTGTTATCTTGAACTTTTTCCCAAATGGAATGTCCGAAATCACAATGTCAACACTTTCTGAAGGTAATGGCAATGCTGCAAAACAGAAGTCAGATTCTTAAATTTGGCTAAACTTAAGAAAGAACAGTGACTGAGTAGCAACCTGATTCAAGCATGTTGACAGCAAAGATCCTCACTCTTGTGGCGTGCGTAGCCACAACAGTGTTCAGACCCTTCAGAAAAGCCATGGCTATTGGGGCAATGTATATGCTCCCTCATAAGGGGGCCATTTAGGGATCTGGGGCCAAAAAATAAAAAAAATAAAAATTGGGGATTGGTCCTGCTTTGAGCAGGGGGTTGGACTAGATGACCTCCTAAGGTCCCTTCCAACCCTGATGTTCTATTAATCTTGTCAAAACATAAGGGGAAGAGAACAGAAAAACAGCAGGTCATGAACATAAAGGAAAGTGTCAACACAATCATGTATGAAAAAAAGTCAAGATTTTAGTATACTCTAGGTTTTGGTATACTTTGACTCATAGCATTAGCTACACTTTCTGTATAGTTCTAGAACTCTGGTTAGAGTCCTTAACGCATGCTTTGTCATTCTAAAATATTTTCAAATATTACCTATGACAGATGCTTTAAGTAACTCAATTTTATCCATCAAGCCTGCAGACTTAATGTTTTCATGTGCACCTTGTAGCTGTGAATCATTTATATCAGCACCCAAGTAATGTACATTCTGTTGGAGGGGAAAAGGAGAAATTTTTATTATGCAGAATAAAACATAATACTGAATATTTTTACACATTTAAGAGTACAAGTTGTTCTTCAAAGGCAAGACCTCTGGATGAGATTCAGTGCTGCAGCTCTTATAACAGCAGAATATAACTCAAAGTCCAGAGAGAAGAGGTGCAAAAGTGGCTTTAAGCTTTGCAATTCCAGGCTGCTCTAGGGAGCAGTACTTTAGATAGCTCTAGGTGCTAAGTTACAACAGCCTGTCCCCAGCTACCTATGAGCAGCTGCACTACTCAGAACCCTGCAGTGCATTGCCCTGTGACATCATCCCTGACATACCCTCTGCTCTGGGGTAAGCACTGGATGACAGCCTACAGCTGTCTTCCTCAATTCTTCCACTGAGGGAATAATCATCTGGCTGGATCCAGGGCCTTTAGAGCCCCTTTATGCTCCGGAGACCCCTGTAACTAGCACAAAAGGGCCAGAGCAGGGGTGAGAATCTCTATTTATGAATTCAATTGCGAGAACAGGTGCACAGGAGTTAGTGATTTGTATAAGTACATCTTGGAGAAGTTTTAAACTAAAGCTCAGTTTAAAAATTCTACAAACTTTTCCAGAAAAGTTTGGCTGATTTTCCAACAAGAACACATACTTTTGGTAAATTACAATACATGTTTTACAAATATAAAATACTGTAATGCTATCTTGGAAACATCCTACCTATTGTGACTGTAGAACTTACAGGCCATTCTTTTGCAGCTTCCAAGAGTATTGTTCCTAATCCACACATAGGATCTAAAACAAATGCACCAGCCTATAAACAAACAAAACATACTGAATTTTTATTTTTTTAAAATTTTTTAAACCACACACATTTAACAATAAAATTGGTTCTTCAAAGGCAAGATCTTTGGGTGAGATTCAGCACTGCAGCTCTTACAAATGGGGTATTGTATTCAAAGCAAAAGGATGTTGACATTTTCTGTGGGACAGAGCTTGACCCTGGGACATGATGAATGCCCATAAATTCCCATTAAAGTCAATAAGGACGGACAGCAATCAGCACTATACAAATTTAGACTTACCATAAGACATCAGAAGTATAAGAATCAGATACATTTACATTTTCAATTACATTTTATTAAATCCAAACTTAATGCTGGTGTGTTGGTTAGAGGACAGGCACTTTTAGAGAAAAGTATATCCATAATGTACCTTTAACAAGTGTATGTAAGGCCATCTCTGCCTCCACTAACTGGATCATGAAATTCTCAGCTCTCTGAGCAACATAACCTATCATTATGCAGGCCCCTCTGTTGCTATTAATAATCTATGTCAAGGTTTGCTTACACTGATTTCAGCAAGAGATGCCATAGCCCATGCTACAGTAGACCGGAGGCCTGCAGTTTGGATATACTCTCTGGTCGCCAGTGGAAGTCTGCAAACAACAAGAGGTAGATACCAAACTAAACACTCCATATAAGAAGTGAATCCAAAAGAATGTCTCTGTAAAAATGCAAATTGTCATGCATAAAAATCATAATATAGTCAATTATGGGAACCCAATAGAAAAGGATAACTCCGTCAGGGACTGGGGAGTGTCACTTGTTGCTCAGCACTTTTGAAAATCAGGTCACTGATTTAGGTGCCAAAGTATGGCCTTATGAACCTAGCTTTAGGCTGCTCTTTTGGACATTTAGGCCAAGATTTCAAGTCAACTCTAGACATTGTACAGTAGCCCAAAGGATACAAGAAAAATATTTTATACGCAGTAGCTGCCAGGACTTATTTATAAAATGAGGCAATTAATAGTCATACTACAGGACTGCTATTTGTGAATTTGGTGATAAAAATATTTACCTGAAGATAGGAATCCCCACCACCGAGTAAATATCATTTAGATGTACAAAGAGCTGAAAGGGGGAAAAAAATTACATTAAAAAGGAAACCTGTATCTTCTAAGTTAATGTGATGGTAGTTTTCTAATTTAAACTAGACATCTAAGATGCTATTTATTTGATCTTTATAATTAGGATTTGAGGTTTTAGATCAAATAAAAACCTACAGTATCAAAAATTATCTTATGTTTTTAAATAACACAAAAGGAAACCCAAATTTACAATTTGAAAGTTTTAAAAGAATTTGTAACATTTAAACAAGCCATAAAGACATTCTACATTGGTTAAGAGTTCATCACGAGGCATTCATATCTTTAAGGGACCAATTTTTTAACATAGTTCAAGGAACATTTTTAGACACTAAAACTTCCTCCCAACTTCGCTAGCAGGTTTTGCAGGACTTGGATCCCTCCAAAACAAAGCACTACTGCTTAGGGCTGGGATTTTCAAAGCACTGAAGTGACTTAAGAGTCCCCTTGCCTTTTAATGGGACTTGTGCTCCTAAGCCACTTTGGTATTTTTGAAAGTACCATCACCATAGCGAATATGTGGTTCCTTGACTATGTACACATAGAGGTATGTGTAATGAATTTCTAAAGCTGGCAATGGAAGTCTTTGCCCCAGAAAGCATACCTGACCAGTTAGGTCATTGCACTATGAAATACAATCTGAACCATTTAGACCTAGGGAACTGCTGATAAAGCAGAGATGAATTGCCTGGGTCTTCAGTCTGTTCCAAGCAGAACCCGAATGACCTTTTTCATATCAAGCTTGTGGAGAAGAACTTCATTGGGATGGGCATATGGGTGTGGAAAAATGGCAGCAAGGGCAATAAGCTCATTAAAGGTTGATGTCAATCACTACCTTGGCAAGGATCTTTGGGAGAGTTTACAGCAGTAACATGTAAAATCTAGTATGAATGTGGATCAGTCATGAGGGTCTGAAGCATATTCACTTTGAGACAATCTATTGCTACCAGGAAATTAACCTTCTACATAAGAAAGCTGAACTCACAAGTACAAAGTGCCGCAAAAAGAGGCTGTCAGGACCAAATAAATATCCACTAATGGAGGGGGCTCTTTGGGGGGGGGGGGGGGGCACACAGTGGAAATCAAATGTGAAGACCTGCATGAACTCAATCATAAGGGATGCAGAGACAATGGTCTACCGTCAAATAGTTCATGGAAGACTGAAACAGCTGTCAAACACACCTGGATTAAAACCAGTCTTTAATACAGACTCAGACAAATCAAGGCAAGGCAAGGCAGTTTGCATGCATCATTTACAGTGAGTCTCACTGCACCAAAGAGCAACCCTTCTACTTAGAGCTGGAAGTCTTACTGGTAGATTCTTTTAGAAAAGCCAGGATGTTTGGGATACCTAGCTGAAGACATCATGCCTGCAGTGTCATCCTTTCAGGAACCAGATCAACAGGAACAGAGATTTGGGCTGGGATGTGAACAGACTCTTAGTCCAATGGGACTTCCCACCACTTTTGCGAGCAGGGTTGAAGACTTGCTCTGTCTGAGCCAGTACAGGGCTATAAGGATGACTGAACCTTCACCCCTTCTGCGTTTGGTCAGAACCTTTGCTGCCAGACATACTGGTTCATAGGTATACGGGAGCCCCCTTCCCTAGTGCTCAGGGCCACGAGAAGACTACTGGTACTTTTTTGTTCACATCAGTAGCAAAGAGTGAGGGCAATTCTACATGGTTTTACAACAAGAACACTGGAGGGAGAATCCTATGCTGGTATATTTAAGGAATGAAAATGTTCTATACTGAAGCAGGAAGGTCCAATGACCAGTTGGCTTAGTGGTCAGATAGTGGCCTTTCAGTTTCTGTCACCCTGTTCATCCCAGAGGGGGCCCTGTCTGTATGGCCTCAATCAACCCCAGATGCTTGGATTGCTCCCCACAGGTTGTGTCACTATAGAGAAGTAGTGGGGGGGGGGGGGGGGAGCGCCAAGAGGGGGGAGGAGGAGAGAAGAGAGATTCAGTTCCTGCTGCTAGAGCAACCCACACAAAGCTGTTGTCTTCTTGGCACAGCTCAGCATCAGCCTTGCTTCTTGGAGCCGTGTGCTGCTTATTCCCCTCACCCACTTCCTGGCTACCAGTGTTCTTTTAAACTGTCCCTCCACTGGGAGCATGCCCTGCACCTGTTGAGAGATGGGGCCTCCCTAGCCCAGTATTGCTCTACTCACAGCCCTAGTTCAGAGTGGGGCCTATAGACACTATCTCACACACTCTAAAACCACAATATAAACAGTGAAAAAAGTCATAAAATCAGTACTTGACAGTGTCATTTTAAAACTAGTGAATTCAGTAAACAAACCACTTAATTACCTCTAGATCAGGGTTTCTCAAATCTGCTTTCCATCCAAGCTGTTTTATAAGAGTTATTCCAAGTACTCTTCCCACCTCCTGAAAGAACAAAAAAAAAACCCCAAAAAAACAACAAAAAAAGCAAGGCAAGACTATATAGTGTTATATGACATTAGCAGCCCTGAATCTGGACATATACAAAGAGGCACAAAACATTTGTCCCAATACCACAACCGATTACTAAGTATTAGTGCAGAACTACTTACTTCTAAACTGGCAATTAGTTTGCTTTCTTCAGCATCTTATAAAGTATTCTGCTCTGAAACATAACTATAAAAGTGTCATTGGGGGTAGAATTCTTCCCCAACCTGCCAGTCCCGTAAACTCCACCTACACTGTGAGACAAGCTAATTCTTTTCCTTCATCATCAAGAGATTCTGCAGGCCAAATCAGATTCTGCAGGCCAAATCAGACCCCTGCAAAGGGAACACTTACAGTTCATTCTGATTTTAGAGAGGTTGCAAATTTCAAGAAATATTCCTTTTATTTAAAACATGCAATGAATTTAAGTACATCCACTGCAGAGTTAGCTATGCAACCCCGCATTACTTTCAATGTTTGCACAGTTGCACATCATCAGTATAATTGCTCAAACTGCAGTCAGTTACAAGAAGGAATAAAATCCTGCTCTCTTTCAGCTGTATTAGTTATATATGGCTAACAGGAACAAAAAGTAGTAAAATAGCCACTTAATTGTTAATGAACATAAAGATGTGTCTCTGACTCTGGGGTTAGACCAGAGCTATCGAGTAAGGATGTGCCTTTTTTAAAAACAAAACAAAAAAAAAAAACTATGAACTGTTAGGTAACTAGCTTCATTATCAGAGGGGTAGCCGTGTTTGCCGCTTTTACAGATCCAGACTAAGAGTCCTGTGGCACCTTATAGATTAACAGACGTATTGGAGCATAAGTGTTCGTGGGTGAATACCCATGAACGCTTATGCTCCAATACGTCTGTTAATCTATAAGGTGCCACAGGACTCTTTGTATCTTCATTACTTAGCTGTGAATATCAAAACACTGACTAGTTTTCCCCCCCCCCCCAATATCTATATGGCACACACAAGTGAAGTAGGGATGTAAATATCATTTTAAAAGTTAACGGTTTAAACAATTAAAAATATGTCATTTAAACGGTTAACCGCTTAAGCAGCTGGGCCCACTCCGGCCAGGCGGTGAGACTCCAGCTGGGCAGCGCAGCTCCAGCCACTCCAGTTAACCTTTTACATCCCTAAAGTGAAGGGACATTTAGTTTCTTTAAAATATATTTTGTAGATTTTAATACAGCAAAAGTCTCCATACTCTTAACACACCATTGGAGCTAGTTATTTCTATAACCTTTGTAGCATAATTTTTTAAAAGAAAATGGTGTTCATTGGTTCAACACAGCTCTTTAGCAGTTCTCCTGCTGGGAACTACTTTCTAGCAAGCATAAACAAAGCTGTATATTAAAGATCATTTATCTAGCCAAAATTAAGCTTTCATGACTGGTTCATAGGTTCAGATTCATAAGAGTCGACGGCCAGAAAGGACCATTGTGATAATCTAGTCTGACCTCCTGTATAACACAGGCCCTAGAAATTCCTTAAAATAATTCCTAGAGCATATATTTTAGAAAAACATCCCATCTTGATTTAAAAAGTGTCAACAATGGTAAATCCACCCTCACTAAATTGTTCCCATGATTAATTACCCTCACTGTCAAAACTCCTAACTATATAGCATGCTCCACCCATTCTGAGAGGACTGCTTCATCAGCAGTAGCCATATAATGCATAGGTTGGCTATACAAGCCTGTCTTCTTCTCAGGAGTGAAGTCACTGATTCCCCCCTGCTCAACTGCTATAGACCAGGTGATTGGAATGAAGTGGATGACTTGGGATAACACACTGAACATCATGAGCAGGTTCTTCCTTAGCTAATTGATGACTGCTCTCAGATAGGGAAGAAACTGACAGCTTTCAGCTGAGATTTACAAACAAGTGTGCCACAAGGCCAAGAATTCCTTTCCCATCCCACATTTATATAATTGGGAAGAACCATCTTAACTTTGATGTATAGCCCCACACACTGCAGTCTGAGGCAGTAGGACCACCAGCATTCCAAGATCTCAGACAGTGGGAAAGTCCCCACTTATAAACAGCAAGACTTCTTAGTTTAATTGCTTATAGGCCAGCTGGACCTGTTTGGGGCCACATTAGCACTGTAGGAACTCCCACAGAAAACTGATTTGATCTGAGAAGCTCTTAACACCTGCTGTTCAGCATACCTTTAGATAGATTAACCTAGTGTATAGCCACTATTCACAAACTTTTGGGAAGTTTTGAATGAGTAGAGCATGAAATAAATGTAAAACACTGTGCATAAAATTTAGCACATTTCTAAGTGTTTGTGGGACTGGGGCCTTACAGTTTACTGTGCACTAATTTCAATGGAAAAACCTCCCATCTTCAAGTAAAATAAATGGAACCTGAGTCACAGATATGTTGCTTTTTTGCATCCCTTATGTACAAATGTATTACTTCATAAATATAATGCATCCTCGATAGAAGCTATTCATTTGAAAAGTTATTTTGCCCTAAAAATGCCCTGAAATGGGCAATAATACCTGTGTTTCTAGGTTCTCTAACACTAACCATGAATAGTCATGTTATTAGAAAGTAATTTAGAAACTATTACTGATCTGTTTACTAACCTAATACACATAGTTACTAGGTATTTCAGTGCACCTTTAAAATCTACAATTCATTCTATCCTTCAGGAATTTTGATTTGTCATACCTGTGAAGTAAATACTTTTGCAATTGTTCCACTACAGCGACAAGAAACTCTGAAACTGAAGCTGTCTTTATTGCTTTCAACTGATTTCTCTATTCTACTTTCAGATGTCTCTTCTGGAAAAGTTTTGTTTTCAGACAACAAGTCCATGTCGTTGTTTGTTTCTAGTACCACAGTTTTCTTTTGCTCTTCCATGTGGCATTCATCAGAAACTGTCTCTAATATCTGTTCTCTCTTCTGTTTTTTTGTTATGATACTTATCTCTTCTTCTGATTTTCTTTTTAGGGATTTTGGATTTTCTTTAGAGATGTTTCCTTGTTTGACCTTATTTCCATGAAGATGTTTCCATTTGGAAACAATATCCAGCCAACATCTGGGATCCTCAATTACAAGTTTTTGAATTTCATGAAACACTTTTCCTAAAAGAGATCTGAACTTAGTTTATTCTGTTTTAACATTTTAATACACACAATTTATTTTTACTAATCAACATTCAAGTGTATGTTTGGGAACATTAAACACTTATTTCCTAGGACTGTTAAATGAAATAACAATGCCTTACAAAAAGTCTAATCCATTCATTTTTATGGATAAAGAAATTTTACTTTTACTCAGGGCTATTACATATTCACACAACAAAAATCAGCACAATAAGTAGGGCCAGGATCATTATAGTTTCCACACGAATTTTCTACAGCAAAATTTCTTAAACTCCTTTTGTATGAAATGTTTTAAGACAACAAGTTATAAAGAGAACGATTAACTCTGTACATTTGTGAATTCGTTAACTCCTGAGGCACCAGTGACTGAATGTATAAGTATTGCAATTCTGATCTGATTCCGTTATGGGTGGTGTTAAGTGAATCATATCCTGCTTTGTCCTGGCCTTGCCCATAGCTCTCCCCTCTGCTCAGATACTCAGAGCTCTGCATGGCAATGGGCCAAATGGAGCTAGCTCATGGCTGGGAAACCAGCACTGTTTAATAGTTAATCACAGTCCCAGTGTACTAAAATGACCTGGGTTCTTAATCCCTATTCTACCAATTACTAGTTTTTTGCCTTTGGATAAATCAACTCTCTCTCTCTGTCACTTAGTTGCCCCATTGTAAAATAAGGATAATGCTTATTCAGCTTTATAAGGCACTTAGAAATGCTGTTCAACTCTGAAAAGTGGCCAAAAGTCAGATCCATTTCCCCATGTGGATTCAGACAAATACTAGTATCCACCAACTTTAATTTTTAAGTTACATTTTACTCTTGCTGACATTGCAGAGCCTACACATCTTCAGAAGAGGGAACTGGAGTCCATTCCTTCTTGTGCCTCATCAACCGAACTATTAACTAAATTTCAACAGCAAAGCCAAATTATGACCATATTTAAACCACAGCAACACCAGTGTCTCCACGGGTGTAAGGAAAAGGCAGTTAGTCCACAAAACCTTTATTACGGGCAATTAGAATAAGAAGGAAAGAACCCAACTGTAAAGATATAAACGTGTGATTAACTTTAAGTACATGAGTAGTCCCATTGACTTCACTAGAGTAAAATATTGAGAAATTGAACTTTGGGGAATACAATTTGTACAAGTATTATGATCTTCAGTTTTCCTCAGTACACAGATGAAAGTAAGTTAGGTACTTTTATTTATTTTTTGAACTTTAGGTCCATGGATAAATTTGATCCTTCATGAAAAGTTTCAGAATATTTTTCAAGTTCCTAATCAAATTCTATCATCACTATTTTCATCCGAATCTAATCTTCTCAGATACTTATAACATTTGAAACTTCATACCACAAATAATCCATCTCGGTTTATATACCTAAATCCACTCAACCTCCAAGAAAATTATTCCTCTCATGCATTATACATAATGCTCCAAATTTACACCATGATATATGAAAACAGAATTTGGCCAAATGCAACAGAATCTGTTTCATTCAGTACATATCCCTGACTCATCAGCTGTTCCCTGTCTAACCTGAGAAATGAGGCAGGGGCCCTGTGGAAAAAAATTAAAAAGCCATGCAACTAAAGAGTATCACAGAATCATAGAACTGGAAGGGACCTCGAGAGGTCATCTAGTCCAGTCCCCTGCACTCAAGGCAGGACTAAGTATTATCTAGATCATCCCTGACAGGTGTTTGTCCAACCTGCTCTTAAAAATCCCAATGATGGAGATTCCACAACCTCCCTAGGCAATTTATTCCAGTGCTTAGAAAGCTTTTCCTAATGTCCAACCTAAACCGCCCTTGCTGCAATTTAAGCCCTTTGCTTCTTGTTCTATCCTCAGAGGTTAACAACAATTTTTCTCCCTCCTCCTTGTAACAACCTTTTATGTACTTGAAAACTGTTCTATCCCCTCTCAGTATAGTAATGCATGTATCTAAAAATGGGCACTGTTGAGTGTGTACATTAATAGATAACATGGAACAGGGCAGGACTTCTTCAGAGCTCTGGTGGATTCCAACCTCCAACTTAAAACCTTTCCACTGAAATTACACAAATATGATTGTGCAGTGCCAGCAGAACATTATTTAAAGAAACAAATGTTTCATTTTAACTCCTAGAGTGCCAGTCTTATTTTTGTAAAGCACTTCTAACTCTGCCAAATCAAAATGGATTTTCCCCTTGACCACTTACAGGAACATTTGTGACTTAGGGACTATTCTAAACCACAAAGCTGTTAGAGCTATTAAAAAAGGCACAACAATAGTTTATAAACATTGAAGATGTATTTCCTCCCCATTCTCTCTATTAAAACAATTGAACTGCTTTTGCGCAATCTTTCCAAAAGATGGAGTGGAGAGAGGACCTGAAAAATGTCAGCCCAAAAGGCAAATTTTTAAAACAGTTATAAGCAATCAAATGAGTCCTCAGGAGGAAAAAAGTCTTTAAAAAAATCCAAGTGTATTTGTTGCTAAGGACTACACTTACAAAAAGAGGACTACACTTACACTGTTATGTGTTGTGATTTTTTTAAAAAAAATATTAACAGTCACCTTTCAGAGTAGAAAGGTACTTGAATGTCCTTGGACAAAAAAGATTATAAGTTTTATTATTACTTAATTAAAACTATGACATTTGAAAACAATTATGGAATTCTTTTCCAAATCAGATTTCAGCTTCTACTTTGAGTTCATAACGAAGAGAAAGAGTAATAAACAGTACCTTTATTGCTAGAGAGAGAAATTGGTGCATGTTTTTTCAGCAGCAAAAATAATCTTTCTCCAGACTTCAGCGTCTTCAATTTACTCAACTCAGAATTGGTGGTAAAGAAAACTTTTCCTGAAACATACTCCACCTAACAAAAAGAAGAAAAAAGTCTAGAAAATAGTCTCTAGATTTGGTTTAGGCCCACCAAAAGAAACTTACCATGTGGTTGCACACCCTCATATTAAGTGCTCTAGTGCCTTTGACTCCATCCAACGACAGTAAGCAGGGGTATACAATGAAAAGCACCACTATATTAATATAGAGAGTTCAATATAGTTTAGTGTATGGATTTTTCAGATCAGACCTTAACAACTCAATCTGTTAGATACCGGAGGACATTAAAAGCCATGAGGTACTTTGTAAGAACTGGGGGTTTTCTCCAGCGTCATTGCACATTTTTCCTTTGTTCAGCATACTGTTTACCAGCTGACTGCTGCCCTTCACTTAAGTGGTTTCTGCAGTTCCCATTACATTGGGGGTAACGTACAAGATACTTTGGGACAAACAGGTGTGCTATAAATGCAAGATATTATTACAGTAAACCCCTTTGGATCTAGAATGGCTGCTTTATTTGGATACCTCCAAGAAAACAGACTAGTGCTTAATTGGGAAAGTATCTTAAATTTAGCTAATGCCCAATAGTTAAATAACGATAAACTAGACCTTGAAATAGATGTGAAATTTTAAGCTCTGATCTGTAACATACAAGCTGTCAAATGAAGATTAAGGGGAAGATTCTCCTGAAGACTGGGATGACCAATAAGTGTAGTTAGGTTCCAGTAGCACCTGGTGCAAATATGCAAAAACCACCTTGAAGAACCTTTACAAATGTTAGTCAGGCATGAAGAGGTAGGAATAACAAGTGTTTTAAAATCAAATTAGGCTAATTGAGTTTGCGAACATGACTTGAAATGCCACTTAGCGCCTAGTATAGACATAGTTTAATACTTTTACAATCGTGTTTGGTGGTCCTATTGTAAACTGGGTTACATAACGGCGAACTCAAGTTACACAAGTGGTATCAGAAAAGCACCAAAAGCAGCCATAACAAAAAGATGGATGTTTTTTCTTTGTGAACAGAGCACACCAAGAAACAGAGGCATGCCCCCGCTCCCACCCTACATCAGAAGAGGAGAGATTAAAGAGGCTAGGACCTTTTAGCTTGGAAAAGAGGAGACTAAGGGGGGATATGATAGAGGTATATAAAATTATGAGTGGTGTGGAGGAAGTGAATAAGGAAAAGTTATTTACTTGTTCTCATAATAGAAGCACTAGGGACCACCCAATGAAATTAGTGCGCAGCAGGTTTAAAACTAATAAAATGAAGTTCTTCACACAGCACACAGTCAACCTATGGAACTCCTTGCCTGAGGAGGCTGTGAAGGCTAGGACTATTACAGGGTTTAAAAGAGAACTGGATAAATTCATGGAGATGAAGTCCATTAATGGCTATTAGCCAGGATGGGTAAGGAATGGTGTCCTTAGCCTCTGTTTGTCAGAGGGGGGGGGGGGGGGGGCAATGGATGGCAGGAGAGAGATCACTTGATCATTACCTGTTAGGTCCACTCACTCCGGGGCACCTGGCATTGACCACTGTCAGAAGACAGGATACTGGGCTAAATGGACCTTTGGTCTGACCCAGTATAGCCGTTACGTTCTTATGTTATGCAGGAACAAAATGGTGGAGAAATAGATCTGAGCAGCAAGATATCTCAGTCTCATCACACCATCTTTAACTTGCCCAAGTAAAACTCACATCCTCTGTCCAGGGCTGTAGGGTTTGTTTCTCCCTCAGAAGTCCCACCCGCTCACCAGTCACCTAGAACTTGGCTAGACATGGGCAAGAGATGTATTTCCAAACGAAGTGAGCCAACAGGTACACACACAAGTTGTATTTTAATACATATTAGATGACAGAGGGAAGCCACCATCTACACAAGGGTTTAAAAAACATGTTGGCTAACAGTAAATGAACATGTTTCAAAGCTATATATTTTATCCTGGTGTGAACAGGACCCAAACCTCCCTGGGAGGTTGGAGCAGGTGAGACCCAAAGGACAAACTCCGCAAAAGGATCTCCCAAGCCTCCTATCCCATTGAGCCCCACCCCCACCTCCTTACACCCCCATGTCCCCCTCAGACACCCCTCCCCCCGACAGCCTTACATCCCCCCACACCCCGTCAGGCCCACAACCGATCCTCAGCCCTTAACCCCCCACACGCAGACTTCCGCCCCTCAGACCCACATCCCGCCACACAGCCCCCCTGAACCCAGAGCAGCTCCCGGGGCACCGCGGCCCAGACCCCACCCAGCGCGGGCCGGGCGAAGCGAGGCCCCTCACCTGCGTGGCCCCCAGCCGGGCCCGCACCTCCCGAAGCAGGAAGGGCTCCAGGCCCCGGCCGGCCGTGCAGAAATAGCGGAGAGAGGGCCCGGCCCGACCTGACGCCTCCGCCATTCCGCCCGCTACGCCGCTAGGCCTGCCCCGCCCCCCAGTTCCCCCGCCCTTCCCAGCCGCCCGTCGGGCCGCCCCCACACGCGGCCCCGCCCTTCCCAGCCGCCATTCGGGCCGCCCCCCGGGGTCGCCCCCCCACCCCAGCCACGCCCCTCAGTCCGGCCCCTAATCCCTCATCCTGCCTGTCCTGGCCGCCCCTCAGGCCACGCCCAGCCCGCTGCCCCGCCCCTCCTTCTGCTGGCCCCAGTCCATTCCCCCCACCCCAACACCAGCGCCGTCCCCTCAGCCTTCCCAACTGCCCCTGGCCTATTCCCCCAGGCCCTCAACCGCCCTTCAGGTCAGCTTGTCCTCATCACCCTGCTCCCTCTCACCCTGAAACCCCGTCACAGTGCCTCTCCTCATCACTCTGAGACCAACCCACCCACACTGTCTCCTCTGCCTGACACCTCACCCCACTTACCAGAGTCCCTTTCGGGATGCAACCCATGCCTAGTGTATCTACATCCCAGAGTTTAAAGGGGATGCTCCCTGTCAAGACTGAACCCAGCAGGGAAGCTTGATTGTCCCCATCTTGCTCCCAGGCCCTGAAAATGTGAATAAAATGTATTATATTCTTTACTAAAAAGTGATTTCTCACTGTGAGGACATCATTAATTTCAAGAGCATCCAGTAGGCTTATTTGGCCTTGTATTTGACCTAAATGACCTGGTGATAAAAATCATCTGCTGCCCATACCTTTCAACCTTCAGGCAGAGAAAGCCAGGGAATGACATTAGAAATCTATAGCACAAACCCTTAAATTCTAAAGCAGTGTGACCCAAGTGCATTTGCAGTAACCAGCACACTCAACCGAGAGACCAAGGCCTGCATGGGCCAAGGGAACTTGTGAGTCCGGCTTATATCCTGTGAGGAAATCCTCTCAGATCAGGGTTGGGACACCCGGTGTTTGTGGGAAGCTTGTTGTGCTCTGTAAATAAATGAGAACTTCCTTCAGGGGTTGCAACCAGACACCTTCTTTTGCCAGCTCTAAATCTACACAGCTTTGTTTAAGGGGATATTTTAGTTATATGCAAATTAATTAATTCAATGATTTGATTAACTGTGTGACAGTTACTAAATATTCCTAATTTCCCCCCACCCCAAGTTCCCGTCTCTCTCCTCTTCAGAGATCTTCCCACTAACACTGCCTCTTTCATCTTTTACCAACAACTGCCCTGCCCCCTGAACCTCCCTGCATTGCTCCCCTTCCTCAAGAACTCCCACCCCAGACAGTCTCTCTCCCTGCTCCACATGGCTCCTCAACTTGCTTGCAGGCTTTATCCCAACAGTGTCTCCCCTGCCTGAGGTTTATCTATTTTTGTCTGTTTAGTGAAACACTATGCAGTAATACAACAATCAAATATCTCTGTTTAACCAGAGTGTTACCATATTACAGAGTGAGCCCTGTTAACACCAAATGCTCACAAAGCTACATACACACCAGAAATCCCCATCACCTACACTGTCCCAACATACCTGGGATACTGTCCTTGCAACTGCACCCTCCACATGGCCTGGGACCCCAATTCCCATATTGTGCTGCTCCCCTGCTTGAGGTCCCTTTCTCCACACTCCTCTCCCCCCAGCACCATACACACACTGGAAGCCCCATGACAACTCACTTGGAAAACCTCCCTTTGCACAGCTCCCTGTGCCTTAGACCCCACTTCCACATTACCTCTCTGTACTGTTCCCCCAACCTAAAAACTCTTTTGCTTTACACTGCCTCCTCCCCTGAGACCTTTTCCCTAAAACTGCAAGCCCGAGCTCCTCCCTGCCCAAAAGCCTTAACTCCAGAGCTGCCGGCACTACCATATCCCCTTCCAATGTACAGTCTCCTGACCGGAGTCTTCCTCGCTGCATTACCCACCAACCTGAGGCCTTTCTCCTCTCCTGCCTAAGGTCTCACTCCCAACAATTTTGCCTGTCTCATCAGCTCCTCCCTCCAGGCATGATGCTGTGTGTGGAGTTCATCCTCCCATTCTCCTAGATCAGCTGATTCAGCTGGTTGAGAGTTCAAACTGCAGCCATTTTCTTCTTTTATTTTCCAGGGTGGTGGAAGGATTGTATATACTCGGAAGGCTGGGAATGGGAAAAAGGAGTTGTGTTCAATTTAGGTTGAGATCAGCTTATTTAACTGCTCCATTTAGCAAATAGAAAGAGACGCTTTTAGCCACTTGCATAGATCATGCTTTAAAAAAAAATATTTATTTATTTAGGAAGCTTTAACAGGTTTACAAATCATTGCAATGTAAATATCAGAAAAAACTATAATAATGACAGCTTTGAGCTTATTTTGTGTCTATTTAGTGAAATATTATGCAGTAATAGAACAATCACATGTCTCTGTTTAACCAGAGTGTTACCATATTACAGAGTGAGCCCTGTTACACCATCCAGGACATGTTGTTTCTGGTGATTTTATTAAATTGAGTGAAACTGCTGACTACTAATACTACTACTACCAGGCATATTTATCACACATTTATATTAAAAAAACATTCAAAGGTTTTCTAGTTATGCAGATGAAAGTATTTTGTTTGAGTATTTAATAAATGGTACCAAATATCTAAGTATCTATTCTCTGTCTCTTTTGCTGGGTTTGTAATTGATGCATTGATTTTTCAATAACGTCGCATATTTTTGGCAATATTCCTCTAGCTTTGGACTATTTTTTTCCTAGTAATAGGCTATCAGTAGTCTAGCAGCTGCAAATAGATGAGAGGTTAATTCTTCATTCCTTTGAGTGTAACCACTTCCACTAAGAAGCCCCAGGAGGATTACTAAAGGATGATTTGGTAATAAATATCCAACAATTTGTAATATTTATTTACAAATTACATCCCAATATTCTCTAATGACTGGAGATTTCCACCATATATGCATGAAATCTCTTCTTTCACTATAATTTCTCCAGCATTTATCTCCATTCAATTTCTCTCTATTTTTTTAATCTGACTGGTGTGAGGTACCACTTAAATAGTATGTTAAAGAAATTTCCTTTTGTCGTGCTACAGACTGAGGTTGCTGGTCCTCTTTTCCAGGTCAAAATCCATTCATCTGGTGTAATTTGTCTATTCAGATCTTTTCCCACCATGTCATATACTGTATAGACATTTTTTTGTTAGGAAAGCTATCTGCAAAGATTGATATAAATCAGTTATAATTTTTTGTTTCCTTATTGACCATAAGCCATCTCTTCTATTAAAGATAGCTTTCTATAAACAACTTCTCTAGAAAGTTGAGACCACGTGCTTAGTGCTGTTATTAGACTGTGTGTCAGTCACCTAATCTGGAGGAAAAAGATTTGTGCTCTTTGATAACTCAATTGGTAATGTCAAAGGCTGGACAATAATTAAAAAGGCATGTTTAACCAGGCATTCAATTCTGCTTTAAAGCAGCAATCTCATCTATATCTTTATGGGAAAAAACGACTGTCTTATGACAACTTGTAAATCCTTGGTAGAACATGATGGCAAATGCATAAAATGGCACATGCTAAGGAAAACATAGAAAAAGAGGCACTAGAGTATGCTAAGGCTTGGTCTACACTGGCATAGCCCTGTCAATCAGGGGTGTGAAAAAAGCCCAGGACCCTGACCAGCATAGCTATGCCAACAAAACCGTCAGTGTAGACACAGTTGTACGGACAGAAGAGTCAGGGCCGGCTCCAGGCACCAGCGCGGAAAGTGCGTGTCTGGGGCGGCAAGCTGCGGGGGGGCAGCCTGACTGCCACTGAGAGGGCGGCAGTCAGGTGGCCTTTGGCAGCATTTCTGCGGGAGGTCCGCCGGTCCCGTGGTTTCGGCAGCAATGGCGCCGCGGGACCGGCGGAGCACCCGCAGGAATGCTGCCGAATCCGCAGGACCTGGGCCGCCCGCAGAAATGCCGCTGCCGGCAACCTGAGTGCCATGCTTGGGGCGGCGAAATGTATAGAGCCACCCCTGAGAAGAGTGCATAACCAGTGGAACAACTTACTAAAGGCTGTGCTGGATTCTCCATCACTGACAAATCAAGAACAGAATTATCAGACACGTAGATGAATATGATTTGTTGTGGAAGAGTCAACATGGTTTTTGTAAAGGGAAATCATGCCTTACCAATCTACTAGAATTCTTTGAAGAGGTCAACAAGCAAGGGTGATCCAGTGGATATAGTATACTTAGACTTTCAGAAAGCCTTTGACAAAGTCCATCACCAAAAACTTTAAGCAAAGTAAGCGATCACTGGATAAGAGGGAAGGTCTTCTCCTAGATCAGTAACTGGTTAAAAGATAAGAAACAAAGGGTAGGAATAAATGGTCAGTTTTCAGAATGGAGAGAGGTAAATAGTTGTGTCCCTCAGGGTCTGTACTGGGACCAGTACTGTTCAATGTATTCATAAATGATCTGGGGAAAGGGTTAAACAGTAAGGTGGAAAAATTTGCAGATGATACAAAACTACTCAAGATAGTGAAGTCCAAAGCTGACCGCGAAGAGTTACCAAGGGAGTCTCACAAAACTGGGTGACTGGGCAACAAAATGGCAGATGAAATCCAATGTTGATAAATGCAAAGTAAGGCACATGGGAAAACATAATCCCAACTATACATATAAAATGATGGGGTCTAAATTAGCTGTTACCACTCAAGAAAGATCTTGGAGTCATTGTGGATAGTTCTCTGAAAACATCCACTCAGTGTGCAGCGGCAGTCAAAAAAACCTAACAATGTTTAGAATGGAACATACAGTAGGAGGATATTTATACATTCAGAGAAACAAGAAAAGGTGGAAGTAACCATACCAACTGTAAAAGGCTAATTAATTGAAAGGAACTATTATCAGCAGGGGAAAGAAACTTTTGAAGTGATAATCAAGATGGCCCATTATGGACAGTTGACACAAAGGTGTAAGGGTATTTAACTAGGATACTAAACTAGGGGAAATAGATTCAATTAACATAATGACCAAATAACGTAATTGAATCTATTTCCCCTAGTTTAGTATCCTAGTTAAATACCCTTACACCTTTGTGTCGGCCATTTTGATTATCACTTCAAAAGTTTCTTTCCCCTGCTGATAATAGTTCCTTTCAATTAATTAGCTTTTTACAGTTGGTATGGTTACTTCCACCTTTTCATGTTTCTCTGAACGTATAAATATCCTCCTACTGTATGTTCCATTCTATGCATCCGACGAAGTGCATTGTAGTCCACGAAAGCTTATGGTGAAATAAATTTGTTAGTCTCTAAGGGTACGTCTATACTACCCGCCTGATTCGGCGGGTAGCAATCGATCTCCTGGGATCGATTTATCGCGTCTCGTCTAGATGCGATAAATCGATCCTGGAAGTGCTCGCCGTCAACACCGGTACTCCTGCTTCGCGCGAGGAGTAAGCAGAGTCGACGGGGGAGCCTGCCTGCTGCGTCTGGACCCGCGGTAAGTGCTTTTTAGTTCGAACGAAGATACTTCGACTTCAGCTACTTTATTCACGTAGCTGAAGTTGCGTATCTTAGTTCGAACCGGGGGGTTAGTGTGGACCAGCCCTAAGATGCCACAAGTATTCCTTTTCTTTTTGATGACACAGACTAACACGGCTACTCAGAGCCATAACTAGGAATTTCTGCGCCCGACACAGGGGCGCAGAAATTCCTAGGGGCTCTTACCCTCCGCCGAATTGCCGCCGAAGCTGCAACACCGGCGGACCTCCCGCAAGCAAGAGGAAGCGGCTTCGGCGGCAGTTCAGTGGAGGCTATTTTTAGCAGCCGCCGAAGCCGCTTCCGCTTACCTGCGGGTGGTTGGCCGGTGTGCGTGCAGGAGGCCCCCCTCCGCCGAATTGCCACCGAAGCTGGCAGCGGCGGACCTCCCGCAGGTAAGCGGAAGCGGCTTCGGCGGCAGGGGAGGACGGGCGCGCCCCTGGCAGCAGGCTTTTACGCCCCTGCCAGCAGTGCGCCCCGAGGCGAGTGCCTCACTCGCCTCGCCCTCGTTACGGCCCTGCGGCTACTACTCTGAAACCTAACAGAATGTTGGGATTCATTAGGAAAGGGAAAGATAAGAAGACAGAAAATATCATATTGCCTCTATATAAATCCATGGCATAGGCATGCGCAGCACATTTCATTAGGGTGTGCACCCAGGGAGCCCTGCCCTAGCCCCGCCCCTGCTCCTCCCCTATACACTCCATCCCACTTCCTGCCCCCTGACTGCCCCCCTCAAGAACCACCAACTCCCCCTTGCTCTTTGTCCCCTGACTGCCCCCTCCTGGGACCCTGCCCCTAACTGCCCCCCAGCACCCCACCCCCTATCTAAGCCTCCCTGCTCCTTGTCTCCTGACTGCCCCCTCCTGAGACCCCCCCACCCTAATTGCCCCCCCTAGTACCCTACCAGTCCCTTGACTGCCTCGACCCCTATCCACACCCCCGCCCCCTGACAGACCCCCGTGACACTCACACCTATCCAACCACTCCCTGTCCCCTGACTGCCCCCCCACCAGAACCCCCGACCCATCTAACCCCTCATGCTCCCTGCCCCTGACTGCCCCTGTGTCCAAACCAGAGACCCGAGTCCTATTCCCAGCTCTGTCACTGACCTTGTAATCGGGGTGCCCAACCTACAGTCCATGGGCCGTACATGGCCCCAACAGAGCATTTCATAAGGCCTTGGCCTGCTTCAACACAAAATATACTACTAGTCAATCCATTAGCATTTTGGCATCATGTTTATATCATTTTACTTTAGTTATGTGTTCTTCCCCCCTGTTTTATATAATTCTGATATATGTTTCATGCACTGATTTCTTTGTTTGTTTTTAAATAGACAATACTATAGATAGAAACAACCTATCTAAATACATACGAAACAGGATCTGTTTGGCCAACACAAGGTTGTGCTCAGGTTTATGTGGCCCTCCTGTATAAGCAGGTTGGGCATCATGGACCATAGTTAAACCCTGCATTCAGCAGAGTTATTGTGATATAATTAGAACAAATAATGTTGGAGAATAAAGGATATTATTTTTCACTCTGATCATAGTAAATGGAGCTCTCATAATTTGGCATAATTAATAACATTAATTTGTGTGGCATAATTAAACCTTCCAAATACAACTTTGCTAGTGAAGATGATCTGTTATCAACCTCTCACCTATGGTAAAATTGTACTCGTAGGAGAAACACATACACAAACCTAAAATGGTTGAACCAGGAGAGGGCAGTGTCAGCATTAGAATGGTAAATTATGAGTCTGTTTTAAAATTAAAGGTTTGCACTGAGTAAGCTTGAGGGAAAAACATTGAAATATTATTATGCTCAGCAGTTCCATATCAGAACATCAGATTATATTTATTTAGAATAATCCAAGATCACCAGCAGTGTAGTGTCCAAATAAAGATTCTTCTGAATTCTGTACATTGTTAGTGCATATACTGTGTGCTCAAAGAAATTACAAGAGAAGCTGTGTGTGTGTTTTAGCATTTCACTTAGCCAGCCAAACATGTTTATATTCTGTCCAACCTTTTTATTTTAATGAGTCCTAAACTTCCTTTTCCTTATTTGCATGAACCTGAATTGCAAAGATTTTGAAGGTCTCCAGAGTTTATCCTGTAGTCAGAATAATTTGAGTTTTCAGGGAAGTGAAAATCAATCACCATCTGAACCTTCAGCAGACCCTAAACAAACAAAAGTACTGCATCTTCTCTGCAAATCCCTGAGATACACAGGGAAAGCACAGAGTGAGTCTTTCAGAGAAGACCTTAAAATAATTAGAATGATTTTCAGAGATAAGCATACACATCATCATAATCTGTTCTTCCTTAAATACAGAACAGACATATTTATTGGACATTTCTGCCTTATTATAGATAATTCTACCATTTCTATATAGTAATGGACTAATACCTTTGTTAGGATTCTTTTTATTTCTAATATACTTAAAAAACCCTGCTTATTCTCCTTAACTATACTGGCCATAGAGTTCTCCTTGTGTCCCTTGGCTTCCCTTATCAATTTTCTATGGTTCCTAGCTTCTGCTATATATTCGTTACTATCAACATCCCCGTTCTTTCATTTGTTATTGTTTTTTATAGCTGCCTTCACTTCCCTTCTAAACCAGGTTGTTTTTTTAACCAATATGACTTTCTTCCTCAACTGTGGGATTGTGGCTTTTTTGGCTTCTAATGAAATGTTATTAAACAATTCCCAATTGTCATTCACATTTTTTCTGATTAAATTCTTCCTCCTAGCTGATTTGGTTCATAATTGTTTTCAGCCTTGTGAAACTGACCCTTTTAAAGCACAAAGTATATATTTTACTAGTCGGGATTTGATTCTGCTTGTGATCAAGTCACTATCACTTGTACCTAAACTACCATTAATTTTCAGTTCTGTGATCGGTTCCTCTTTATCTGTCAATATGAGGTCTGATATAGAATTTCCCTTTGTTGGATACAACACTTTTTGAGTTAAGAAATTATCATCTATAATATTTAGAAAACTGGTATCACAAGACCTGCAGCATATGTCTCTCAAATTGAAGTCCCTCATGATCATGCAGATTTTTTCCTACATGTTATAGTTAGGTGGACAAGGAGCCAGTCATCCCTAGTGTGACTTGCTGACGTGTAGCAGACAATAACTAATATTCTATCTTGTGCTTTATCTGTGTGATGGAATTCACCCCTGAATTCACCCCCTACACACTATTGTAATAATCTTTGCGTAAAAATGCCTTGTAAGCACAGTTGCCAACTTTCACACAGTAAATAAACACTCTGACTTTCACAATAAGCCAAAAATCAAGCTAATCCCATTTCAAAACAAGGCCAAAACAAGCCAATTCCTAAGAATCTCAACACTGTATGTGACTAGATCCCCCCGGCGTGCAGCCTGGGACTGTGGTGGGCCTGCTGTGCACCCCTGACTCTCTCCCGCCCTTGCCCCTGCGTGCCAGGAGCCAATCAAAAAAAGAAGCAACAAGCTACAAGCCAAAAACTAGTCAACAAGCAACTCACAAGCCAATTAAGCCAAAACCAAGCCCAATTTCTGTGTTTTTTTGTGGGTTTGGCATGTCTGCGGTAAGATATCATTTAAAAACTAATAACTTGCTGGTCAATAATATCATGGTGGAATGTAAGTAGCAACATATGTAAAATTATGAATTCTCCCAGAATGATGCTGGTGGCACATGTTCAAACTCACGTAGCCCTAATTAGACAGAATTGGTCAAGTAGGCATTACACAAAGGGATGTGTGTTTACCTCAATGTACATGAAAAGTATAAACTGCATCCTCAGACAGAAAGAGAAGAAAGATGACAGAGAAAAATCTGCAATTCAGCATACACAGGTAAAAAGAAACAGGATAAAGCCTCCATCCTCCACCAGACTCCAGCTCTCAGCTGGAAACATTTTTAACTAGGGGGTCATACTCGGGAAAATGCTTTTCAAAGGGTGACTGAACTATAAAAATGAGGGGCAAAAATCACCTCAAGTTCTCTCTCCCTGTCCATCTCACTCTTTTCACTTAAAAAGACAAAGAAACAGCTGTCGGACCTTGAGAGCAGTGCCTGACCTGAAACTTGGTCAGCAATATACTGAAAACATGTGGAAAGAACTTCACCTGTACTAGCTTGTTAAGTTTAGAAAGAGTTTTATCTTTATTTCTCCTGCAACCACTTCTGACTTTAATGCCCCATTACCTGTACACACTTAAAATCTCTCTTAATAATTAAATAATTATTTTTTTCTTTAATCAAAACTAATCCAGTGTTGTGGTTAAACTGGGCTGTATGGTAACCCCATTTAAAAGGAACACATTGTTGTCTATTGTTCCCTTAAATGGAAAACAGACCTAAAATATCTGAATGGTCTAGGAGAGGGCTGGACAATGGACAACACATATTTCTAGGAGAAAATTCAGGACTGGAGTTTGTTGCGGTCACCCTGAAAATAAAAACCAAGGCTGGTGGGAGTCCGAGTGTGGCTGGTGTTTGCTGACAGGTTGCTGTGATCAGAGTTGCTAAACCAGAGCTGTGGGCGCACACACACACACACACACACACGACCTGTATGCTGCCATGCTGTTTGTGAGTGCTCCAGGTAGGAGCTACAACAACAGGCATTGTGAGGCATGCAAGATTACAGGACAAGGGTGATAGACCCTCACTAATCTGGGTTGCACCCTTCAAAATCATAATCTGTTAGGAAATTGATTTGTAAGCATTCAAGATCATTTTCTTCTAAGTTATTGGTGACTCAGAAACAGATAATGCCATTTTGACAGAGTGCCACTTCCACACCCACTTTGCCCACTCGATCCTTCCTAAATAGGTTATAACCATTGATTTTTTAACATTCCAGTCATGTGAATAATCCCATTAGGTTTCAGTAATACCAACTAGACTGAATTTATGATAATACATGAGCAATTCCAATTCCTCTTGTGTGTTACCAAGGCTCCTAGCAGTGGTGTATAGGCAATTAAAGAAGAATTTCTTCTCTTCATTCCCTTTGATTTCTTGGTTAATTTTATTCTCAACCTCTCAATTTTGTGCTGAGTGGTCATATTTTACGTCTTTTTACCCTCCCCTTTTGTTATTAGTTTAACCCCCTTCTGACTACTCTAGCCAGTTTGGTTGATAGAGGTAATATTGCTGATGTAATAGACTTCCGTAGAATGCTTGACGTGGTACCACCAGACATTTTGATTAAAAAAAACTAGAATGATATAAAATTAATATGGCACACGTTAAATGGATTAAAACCTGGCTAACTGATTTGTCTCAAAATGCAATTTTAAACAGAGAATCAAACGGGTGTTGTGATAAAGTTAACAGATAAGCCTGCACTTTGATCACTCTGGCACTAACTGGCTCCCCTGAAGAGGTCTGACTGGGGAAATGAAATGTAATTAGCTAATCAGGATAGCAGGCTGGCTCAGCTAAAGGGTTAATTAGCCCATCAGCTGAAGGCTGATCAAAAAGTTACAGGAAGGAAGTGCAAAAGAGAGGAGCAGGGCTGGTTGAGCCCAGAGTCAGAGGAAGCTGCAGGAAAAGAGACCGTTTCTCCTCGGGCCCTGGGAGGACTGAGGACACAAGGGATGTTATCAATAGTATTGCTGTACAAAATGGAAAAGGTGTTGTTGGAAGAAACATAAATAAGTAGCATGGTGTGGATACCCAACTGGTGGAATCTAAGCAAGTTACTGTGATACCAGAGAGTAGGGGCAGAGTCTCGCCATGTTACAAGTGTGTTTCTAGTGGGGTCCTACAGGGACTGGTTCTTGGCCTTAATCTATTTAATATTTTTATCAATGACCTGGAAGAAAACACAACATTATAATTGAGAAAGTTTACAGATGACACAAAAATTGGGGGAGAGATAAATAATGAAGAGGACAGGTCACTAACACAGAGCAATTTGGATCCCTTGATAACTGGGTGCAAGCAAACAATATGCATTTGAATATGGCTCAGTGTAAATGTATACATTTAGAAACAAAGAATATAGGCTAGACTTACAGGATGCGGGAGGGGACAACTCTATCTTGCAAAGCAGGAACATGGGGGTGGGGGGTGTCATAATGGATAATCAACTGAACATGAGTTGCCAGAGCAACACTGTGACCAAAAGGGCTCATGTCGTCCTAGGATGCATAAACAGTGACAGATTCCAGGATCTCAATCTATTTAGCTTAATAAAGAGCAGGTTAAGGGGTGACTTGATTTCTATAAGTACCTAACTAGGGAACAAATATTTGGTAATGGACTTTTCATTCTAGCAGACCAGCGGTCCCCAACGTGTCGTGGTGCCCACGGGCACCATGGCGCCCACCAGGGCATTTATGTGCGCCCGCCGTCAGGGCCGGCACCAAGGAAGGAAGAGGAGAGGAGCATCTGCCGGAGAAGCGTCGCCACTGAAATGCCGCCGCGCAGCGCTTCCGGCGGAGAAGCTTTCGCCGAAATGCCGCCGCGCAGCGCTTCCGGCGGAGAAGCTTTCGCCGAAATGCCGCCGCGCAGCGCTTCCGGCGGAGAACCATCGCCACCGAAATGCCGCCGAGAAGTGTCGCTGCCCGCCACACTGTGATGAAGGGATGAATGTGCTCTTGGCCACAGAAAGGTTGGGGACCACTGTAGCAGACAAATGTATTGCACAATCCAATGGCTGGAAGTTGAAGCTAGACAAATTCAGATGAGAAACAAGATGTAAATGTTCAACAATTAGGATAACCACTGGAACAATTTACCAAAGGTTGTGGTGGAGGCTCCATTACTTGTCATTTTAAAATCAGGATTGGATGTTTTTCTAAAAGATCTGCTCTAGAAATTATTTTTGTTCTATGACCTGTATTACACAGGCGGGTCAGACTAGATGATCACAATGGTCCCGTCTGACCTTGGAGTCCAAGAATTTCTGAATGGAATGACTCTTTTTTTAAGTCAATGGGAAATAAGAATTAAAATCAGAATATAAGGCCTTCTCTGCACTGACTGTGTCTCAGTGTTATGTTGTAGGTATATAGGGCCTCGTGCTGATCACTATGCAAACAAAAATTTCCTATTAAAGTCAGTGGATCTAATTCTGATCTCACTTATATGAAATCAAGGGACTTATGCTGGTGTAAGGATACTCTGGCTTTCATCGAATCATAGAACCATATAGAGTTAGAAGGGACCACAAGGGTCATCTAGTCTAACCCCCTGCCAAGATACAGGATTTGTTGTGGCTAAACATATTACTCTATTGTTAATTAAAACCCTAAAGTATCCAAGCTGTCCAGCAGAACTAACTGAATGTTACCAGGATAACCCTGCCTCGTAGAACTTCTGATTTTAAACCATTTTAGCTGCAATCAGACTCTTGCCCTATGGGACAGATTATCCAACAAGTTCTTGGAATGCATTGGAGACAACATTTTATTACAGAAGGTAGAGAAAGTGACTGCAGGAGAGGCTATTCTGGATTTGATTCTGACAAAGAGGGAGGAACTAGTTGAAAATCTGAAGGTGGAAAGCAGCTTGGGTGGAAGTGATCATGAAATGACTGAGTTCATGATTCTACAGAATTGGAGGGAAAGCAGCAGAATAAAGACAATGGACTTCAAGAAAACAGACTTTAGAAAACATAGACAATTGGTAGGTAAGATCCTATGGGAAGCAAGTCCAAGGGAAAAAAAGGTTCAGGAGCTGGCAGTTTTAAAAATAGACATTATTAAGGGCACATGAACAAACTATCCCAACGCACAGGAAAGATAGGAAGTATGGTAAGAGACCACCCTAGCTTAACCAGGAGATCTTCAATGACCTGACACTCAAAAAAAGTGTCCCACAAAGTGGAAACTACTTCAAATTACAAAGAATAAATTTTTATATTATAATATATTATATCTAAAAATAAAACCACAACCATGTAGGGACAAAATTAGAAAGGCCAAGGCACAAAACAAGATTAGTCCAGCTAGGGATATAAAGGGTAACAAGAAAGCATTTTACAAATACATGACAAGCAAGAGAAAGACCAAGGAGAGGATAGTCCTATTACTTTACGAGGAGGAAAGACAAGAACAGAAACTGCAGCAATGGCCGAAGTGTTAAATGCTTTTTGGTTCCAGTTTTCACCAAAAAGGCTAGCAGTGATTTAATGACTAATTGTGATGCTATATGATTGAAACATGATCATTAATATCATTAATATTGCCACTGTTAGACAATTGCAACAAATCTTATACCAAAGGATGTCATGTAAGATGTCATAACCATACAGCTAAGGGTAGCCTAGGATTCCTCTTTACCTGTAAGGGGTTAAGAAGCTCAAATAACCTGGCTGGCACCTAACCAAGAGGACCAATGAGGAAAGAAGATACTTTCAAATCTTGGGATGGGAGGAAGGTTTTGTCTGTGCTTTTTGTTTGTGTGTGTGTTCTCTCTGGGGAATGAGAGGGACCGGGCAGAAATCCATCTCCTCCAAACCATCCTCAACCAAGTCTCCAATATTGCAACAAGTAAGTTAGCCTAATTGCAATGCCTGACTTTCTTTTGTTTTGCTTGTGAATTTTCCCTGTGTTAAGAGGGAGGTGTTATTCCTGTTTTTCTGTAACTTTAAGGTTTTGCCCAGAGGGAAGATCCTCTGAGTTTTGAATTTGAGTACCCTGTAAAGTTATTTTCTATCCTGATTTTACAGAGATGAGTTTTACCTTTCTTTTTAAATAAAATCCTTCTTTTAAGAACCTGACTGATTTTCCCATTGTTCTATGACCCAGGGGTTTGGGTCTTTGATCACTTTGTAACCAAGTTGTTAGGAGATTATTCTCAAGACTCCCCAGGAAAGGGGGTGTATGGGTTTGAGGGGATATTTTGAGGGGGAAGGGGAACGCCAAGTGGTCCTTTTCCCTGGTTCTTGTTTAAATCACTTGGTCGTGGCAGTGGTTACCTTCTTCAGGGTACAAGGGAGAATTTGTACTTTGGGGAGTTTTTAACCTAAGCTGGTAGAAATAAGCTTAGGAGGTCTTTCATGCGGGTCCCCACGACTGTACCCTAGAGTTCAGAGTGGGGAGGGAACCCTGACATAAGGTATCAATGAAAAAGTTACAATCTATGAAATATGATTATCCTGTTTATATGCATGTATCATCTTTGTACATAAAGTTATGAATATTGACTATGTACCAGTATTTCAAATATGTTTGCTCTTGGGGTAACACCTACAAGATAACTTACATCCAGTCTGGCCAGCACATTGTGAATGACCTATTCAAGTTGATGGCCCATTAAAAACAAATAGGCCATAGAAGAAGCTCCTCCTCATGCAGTGAGCCTTCCTGTGGACATGTTAGCAAGAATATAGGTAATGGCTGCTCCTATGAGTCATAAAGCCATGTGATATTTGACTTGCTCATGTGACCCTGGACTCCATCTTGTGCCTGTAATTTTTCACAAACAGACCGAGAGCATTCTCTCCCCATGGGTGAAGCCAGGGATAAAAGACTCTGGAAGCATCTCCATTTTGCCTCTTTCCTGCTCTGATCGCTGGAATATGGACTTACTCTAAAAAGGAGCATTCCAATCAATGGACTGAAGACCTTCCAATCTTTTGTAAGTTACCAGAGGCTTTACAAGCCAGCTGTCTGTACCATCACTGCTTCAAACTTGATACAAGAACTCTGCAAGGATTGTATGCATTAGATTTCCTTAACCTTTTCAACTCTCTCGTTATTCTTTTATAAAGAACCTTTAGATATTAGATACTCAAGGACTGGTAACAGCATGATAATTGGTAAGATCTGAGTTGTATATTGACCTGGCTATGCGGCTGATATCTTGGGTTTAGAAGAACCCTTTGTTTGATTAAATTGGTTTTAAATAACCACTCATTAAGTCTAGTGTTTCGGTGGTAAAACAAGTGCTGGGATGCCCAAGGAGACTACAGTTTGGACTTCTTAACCAGTTTGTGGCGAGACAGATGTTTACTTTTGTTACTGGCTTGGTATATCTTATGGAAGATAACCACCAGTTTGGGGTGAGTCTACCCTATTTCTCATTAGTTTGTCCTGAACCTGGCATCCTCAGCCTGTGACCCACTGAGCCCTGGTGACACTAACATAGTGAACATCAGTGTAAATGGGATAGGATCTGAGGCTAAAATAGGAAAAGAACAAGTTAGATGTCTTCAACTCAGCAAGGCTTGATGAAGTACATCGTAGAATACTTAAGGAACAGGCCGAAAAAATCTTTAAAATCTTGTGAAGGCTGGGAGAGGGCAAATATATTACCTATCTATCAAAAGAGGAATAAGGATAACCCAGGGAATTATAGACAAGTCGTTTTAACTGCGATACCTGGAAAGATAATGGAACAAATAATCAACTTGCAAGAAGAAAAAAATAAGATAATAGGTAACAGTCAAGATGGATTTGTCAAGAACAAATCATGTCAAACCAACCCAATATCCTTCTTTGACAGGGTAACAAGCCTTGTGAATGGGGGAAGTGGTAGATGTGCTATATCTTGTCTTTAATAAGGCCTTTGATGCGGTCTCACATGACCTTCTCATAAACAAACTAGAGAAATACAGCCTAGACAAAGCTACTATAAGGTGGGTTCACAACTGGCTGGAAAATCATACTCAGAGAGTAGTTATCAGTGGTTCACAGTTAAGCTGGAAGGCATATCAAGTGGGGACCTGGCTGTCCTGGATCTGGTTCTATTCAATATCTTCATAAGTGATTTGGATAATGGCACAGAGAGTACACTTATAAAGGCTGCAGATAATACCAAGCTGTGAGTGGTAGCAAGTGCTTTGGAGGACAGGATTAGAATTCAAAATGATCTTGACAGACTGGAGAAATGATCTGAAATAAATAGGATGAAATTCAATAAGGACAAATGCAAAGTATTCCACTTTGGATGGAATAATCAATTGCACAAATACAAAATGGGAAATGACTGCCTAGGAAGGAGTACCGCTGAAAAGAACCACAAATTAAATAGGAGTCAACAATGTAATACCATTGCAAAAAAAGAGAATCTCATTCTGGGATGTATTAGCAAGAGTGTTGTAATCAAGACACAAGAAGTAATTCTTCCACTCTACTCAGCACGAAGGCCTCAACTGGAGTAGTGTCAGTTCTGGGCATCACACTTCAGGAATGATGTGGCTAAACTGGAGAAAGTCCAGAGAAGAGCAACAAAAATGATTAAAGGTCTAAGAAAACCTACAAGGACAGATTGGAAAAAAATGGGTTTGTTTAGTCTGGAGAAGAGAAGACTGGGCGAAGGGAGTAGGGGAGACATGATAACCGTGTTCAAGAACACAAAAGATTGTTATAAAGAGGGGGGCGATAAATTGTGTTCCTTAATCACCATTCACAGGACAAGAAGTAATGGTCTTAAATTGCAGCAAGGGAGATTTAGATTAAACATTAGGAAAAACTTCTTAAATGTAAGAGCAGTTAAGCACTAGAATAAATTACCTAGGGAGCTTGTGGAATCTCCGACATTGGTGGTTTTTAATAACGGGTTAGCCAAACACTTGTCAGGCATGGTCTAGATAATACTTAGTCCTGCCTCAGTGCAGGGGGTTGAACTAGATGACCTATCGAGGTCCCTTCCAGTCTTATATTTCTATGATTCTATTCACAGCATCAAGAGAAGCAGGATTTGGCATGAGTGCTCTAGGGGCTATTTTTTAATATCAAGCAGGTTTAGGCAACTAAGGAAGGCAATGCTTCCCTAACAATAATGAGTCTGAAATCAAATGTGGCTGAATAAAAAAAAAATCACTTATTGTAAAGTTGCTTTATGTAGCAAAAAAATTTTTGTGCAGTTTAAGACCAATGTTTTTCCTCAGAATTTCAGTGTGCATTTAAAATAAATCAAAAAGAGGCATACTTTTTTGTAAACCTAAAGGAAAATTAATCTTGCTTTTCTTTTGTACATTGATTTAATGTTTTGCATCTGTAGGAGTACTAATGGATTAATATAAAAACACTGACTTTTAAGGGAAATGAATTTCCTTATCCGATCCTAATTCTTTGTAACCAAAGTGGTTATAATTCCATATTTTATGTTTTTTTGTTGCAGAAGTTATGAAAGATATGTATTTTAATGTAAATAATGCTTTACATTTTCCTTAGGTTACAGAAGAATCCCCAGTTAAATAAATAAGATAAACCTATTTTATTATGACTTGTCAATTACTTCCAATTGGAAAGGTCACAGTATTTATGTAGAAAAAGTGAAGAAAGTCATGAAAGGGCAGTCTTCTGACCTCTTGAATATACATGCATATATCTTCATTTTCCAATGACCTTTTTCTCAGATTAACTACTGTATCTTGGGATAATCTCTTCCCTGAGTTGTCAGAAAAATTCATGGATACATAAGGAAATGCAGTAGACCTACATAAATGGGAAGGAATTTCAAGAGGCCATGGGGATAGCTCTATCTCCCAACAGTATTAGCCAGGTACATGCTAATTTGTACAGGCAGTTGTGATGGGCAATCAGTTCAGAAGGACAGTCCAGACCAGGGAGGGGTTATGTCACTGCCTGTCCTCTAACCCTGAGCACCTCATAATGATTTTCTGCTGTAGCTCTCAATTTGGGCCGCTCACAACCAGCCTAAATGAATGTATGTCATACCCTGGGGGTCTGTGTGCTAGACAGCCCTGGTTCAGCAGATCTGACCCCAGCAGCCTGGTCAAGCCTAGGGCTGTCATCATTGGGCCAGAGAGGCTGGTGAAGAACTGTAAATTTGATGCAATGGCTGGTAAAATCATAAATGCTACAATTTGTGTGTAGCACCAAAGATACCATCCTCCTTTCCATGTATCTGGCCCTACCAGTAGGCAGAAGCTATAGAGTCACAGATCCAGGTAATCACTCACCAGAACACACAAAAAGCTCTACTAGGCTTAGTTCTATTAGAAAGATGGGTCGAGGTTAGACTGGGATCTGTAAACTAACCATAATCTTTCTCTCAGTGTGGTCACATTGCAATGCCTTTTACCTCCATTTAGCAGGTCAAGGTTGAACCTACACTTGCCCCAGTGGCTATTAATGCCTCCTGGGAGTCTGCATGGGGAAAGGAATGGAGAGGAAAGAGTACAAGACAGCAGCAGCATGTGAGATGCAGTGACTGCCAGCTTCCTTGTGTTGCAATTGTGTGACATGCATGCACCCATCCCATAGACCCAGGTGTCATGCATGCAAGTGCCTGGTCCATTAAGCTCAGATGCATATTGCATGCCAGAATGAGAAGTGAGCAGTCCTTAACAAGGCCACAAGCAGAGTTTGAATATCTTATTTAGCAATACTGGGACCAAGTTAGATCAGTAGGAGTGAAGCAGCTGCCAGAGGAGACATGGTATCACTCCGCCCAGCCCCATGGGGTTCTTCAGAAGCATAGGTTGGGTATTCCGCTCATGCTGCCTGCGAAAGGTACCAAGGCATGCTGAGGTATGAGATGACAAAGCCCGACTGAGGTGGGGTGGGGTGGCCTCACCTCAGATAGCAAAGAATGCAAAAACCAAAGTGGTGTTCTTCATTATCTGATTGACCTCTTCTGGAGAATTCTCATGTGCCAGCTGCAGCATTGTGAAGCAAGTAGACTAACCGGGAGGTGACTGTAGCAAGTTATCCTAATGTATCGGAAGACACTGGCTTGAACACAGTGCACACAGTACTTCTATGTTCATACAGTTGTACCCGCTGTATGAAACAGCGGGTACAACTTTTGCTATCCATGGGAAACTGAAGCCTTTTTTTAAATTTAGAGAGGCCAGAGTTATTAGGGAAGGGAATATTCCTAAAGAATAAGCCAGCAGTTTGGTTTTAACAAAACAAATGTAGCATTAAGCGGGCATGTAACATTCCCCTTCAATTTAATGTTATCCCTCAAGATCACATTGATTTGAGGTAAATGTAGACTCCTGTGGAGTTAAATGAAGTCATTACTCATAGATTAGTTCTGCTAGTAACCCACACACCTTCTGAGGATGCCTGTTAACTAGTGGCAGAATGATTCTGTTATTTCTGACCACCTCTGACCAGTTACTTTCAGCCATCTTTTCTTTCTGGTCATGATTCAGTGTCTTCAGACATGTGGTTCTTTACTCAGGTGAGTAAGTTATCAGGAGTCCTCAGAGTCAAGGTGTCCCTAAATGATGCACAGGACACAGCTGGGAAAACTAACTAGCACTGCCCTGAGAGGAACACAGGGAAACCTGCAGCCTGCCACTTCTAAAGTCCCAAACAGGCACAAGATGCTTTCAGCAACCAGGCTCCATAAAGAAAGGTCAAGAACACAGGTACTGGACCTCATCTTTCCTGAGGAATTTACTTTCCTGTACAGTAGTTTCCATGGTTACAGAAATGTCACCATTTTACATTGCACAGCATAACAGTGACAGAGCTGTCAGACCCAGCTGATCAGGAAGAGGCTTTTGCTGCCTTCCCCCCGCCCCCCCCCCTTCTTCTTACCAGGGTACAGTTTTGTATTCTTCAAACATTTATGCTGCTTGTGTTTCAGGATGATGTGACACTTGTACAGTGAATCAGTGATTATCACTGACTTGTATGAGAAGCAGATTTTTTTTTTTTTAAATTAAACAGTGGCCATTCCAAATTACTTAATTTTAATTGGCACTTTAGGGAGGAGATGTCAACCTAATGGGATTTCGAGGAGGAGGGAAAGGGAGCTAACAGATAGTTGATTTAGCATGGGTGTTCCCACAAGCTATGCATTATTGCTAGGAGGGCAGTTAAAAACAAACGACTTCTGTTTTCAAGGAGTACAGCAGAAAAGGACACACCATTTTAATGGATGCTATTGGTGTTCACAGAGCAAAGTTGTGGGTTGAAAAGACCAACGGCCCTATATTTTTCCACAAGTGATTAGTGACTTTGGGGATCCTGTAATGAGGGACACTCACCTCTTGTGAGGGCTGCCTGTCGGTTGGGTGTGAAGCTGCACACTCTCTCCTGGTGGTGCTCCCTGCCAAGTGTCACCTTGGCAGGCAGGTCTTTTAGTAGCTCAGCCCTCCGGCTAAGACACAGTCTTAAGAATTTTATTACGATAATGTTAAAAATAAAAACAACGGTACAGAGTTTAAGCGTAGAAGTTTCTGGTTATTGGGGAATAAGGTACAGATTATCAAGGGGAGCAAAGTTCGGTTTAGGATCGAATGACGTAAGAAATACATAATCTGCAAAATCCCCAAACACATTAACAAATAAGCCCCTTCCGGAGTAAAAGGTCCAAGAGGGCCTGTTCCTGTGCCCTTGGTAATGTCAGCAGCCCCATCTCTAGGCAGAGTTCTCAGCCCCTTCTGGGCTAGCTTTAAGTCTTTGTCTGCCCTGGTATAGAAGTGCCCCCGGGGCTTTCTCCCAGGAGACTAAGTCCTTTAGCTGTTCTCTGGTATCCCGTTAAGTCATGTCCTGCACTAGGGCCTCTATAACAAGCCTTATCCCCTTCTTGGGGCTTAAGCTACCCTGCCAGTGAGGGGACCCAGGCCTGCCCACTACTCTTACCCTACAAATAGCAGCCATATGCTACTTCCTTTAATTGCTGCTGCTCTTCTCTGGGCCCCTCCCCATACTGCCCCTTCCTCTGCACCCTGACCCCAGCACTGAAGTTCTTCCTCACAGAGTGCCAATGTCACCACAATCCATCTTCTCAGTCTCCCTTGAGCACCAGCAAGGAGCCTCTGCCTTGCTCCTCTGGCCCCACCAGCCACTGCCCTCAGGCCCAGCAGCACCTTTTTAATGGAGCCTGCTGGGCTCTGATTGGCTGCTTCTTTGCAACCTCTCTAGGCAGGCCTGGAGGACCCACCTTCACTGCTCCTTTCCTAGGGCAGGGTGTGGTAGGTCTGAGAGGCCTCCAGCAGGGGGCTTCAAAGGGACTGGTACAACCAGGCACAGGTCCCTACACTTTAAAGAAACCTAAAAAATCAGGCTACTTTAAGAGGTCAAGTTGCAGATCTAAAATTACTAGCTAGGTTTGAAAATGTAGGCCAAGGAACCTACTGAGTCTGGCCTAGATGCCTAACAAGTATTGCTGTTGCTGTATTCACGAATAACTTCTTCCTGATTGAGTACTTGCCAGACTGATTTACATTACACTGGGCTTCATGCAGGGTTTGTTTGCTCATATGTAAAAAAGTTAGGAATAATATCTCTTCTGTACATTCACATGGAAAACTAAAGATGAGGTTTCATTAAGATATCCCCTCCGTGTCATACAGCTGGTAGTTTGGGATTCTTACTGGGTACTCATAGGTGCTGGGGGTGCTGTCGTATGCCCTGGCTTGAAGTAGTTTCCATTATATACAGGGTTTACAGTTTGGTTCAATGGCTCTCCACACACCCCCTATACAAGTTGTTCCAGCACCCGTGTGTGTACTTTGTTGTATCAGTCTTCGGTAGTCCTGGCCGTGCACTGTACTCAGCCTGTTGACTGAGAAAGCCTCCCTTGGCCGCTGTACTTGTTGTTTGAAAGTTGGTCTGAGGTTTCAAGTGGTCCCTTCCAGTCCTATGATTCATAGCTGGTGGCAGTGAGAAGTATCCAAGGCAGCACTTAGAGTACTTCAAAAAGGACAAGAATACTTTACAAATTAGCCATGTGGAATGAGATGGGTCTGTATAAATAGAAACTCAGGTGAGGTCCAAGAGTCAGCTGCGGAAATTCTCTTTCAGGCTTACATGTGGGGTGAAATCCTGGCCAGCAGAATTCAGTGTGAATTTTGCCATTGAGTTTAATGGGGCCAGGATTTGACCCACTGATTTTTTTTCCCCAGGTGCAACCAAAATAAAACAGGCTCATAATGTCTCTGATAACTTTGTTCAGCTCCATAAAAAGAATCTTTGAACTACCACAATGAGCAATATAAACCAGACGTTATCCTGTAATATCAAGGCTCCAACGTGGATCATATTCCTTTTTAAGGAGAATATAAATATTTAGTAGGTCAACAGGTGGCTTGTTCACAGTCTAGAAGCACCTACATGGGGAGAAGATTTCTGATAGCAGATGGGCATAACAAGACACAAAGGCTGGAAGTTGAAGCTAGACAAATTCAGACTGGATATAAGGTCGGTGAGGGTTAATAGCGAGTGGAACGAGTTACCTAGGGATGTGGCAGATTCTCCATCACTTGGCATCTTAAAATCAAGACTGGATATGTTCTAGTTTAACCACAAGCCACTGGGTTTAATGAAAGAATTACAGGATGAAATTCTAAGGCCTGTGTTTTGCAGGCTGCTAGACTAGATGATCATCATAGCCTGCTCTGGCCTTAAAATATATGAATCTGAAATCTTTGGATTCCACATGTGTAAGAAGAAAATGTTGTCTAGTGCAGTGGTTCTCAAACTGTGGTCTGCAGACCACGAGCTCCATTCAGGTGGTCCACAGATAGTTCCCCCTTACGTGCGCACATGGGCAGCCACACACAAGAGAATGAAGGGCCACCCACCTAATTAGTGGTGCTGTGCAGGCGTGGCTCCGCTAATTAGGTGCCTGGACCCTGGAGAAGAAGCACATGTAAGGTGATGTGCTGGCCGGGGGGGGCCGGGGGGGGGGGGAAATAGGGGGTAGGTGGGAGAGGGCAGTGGGGTGAAAAGAGGGGGTGGGGGGAATTTGGGACATGCAGAACTGCGGTGGGCAGAGAAAGAGGCGACTTTCCCCAGCTCCAGGGTTGCGGCTGCCGGGGATAGATGGCCCTCCTTCCCAGCCTCAGCTCTGTGGCTGCTGTGGCAGGGGAGAGACCACCCCCCCACCGCTCCTTCCCAGCCCCAGCTCTGTGGCTGCTGTGGCAGGGGAGAGACCACCCCCCCCCACTGCTCCTTCCCAGCCCCAGCTCAGGGGCTGTCACGGCAGGGGAGAGGGCACATCTATCGCATTAGAAAGGTAAGACTATTGATATTAAAATATGAGTTGTGTGCTTTTATTTGTAGAACATTAATAATTACAGTTTTTTTTTAATATAGCACTTTTATTCAAAGTACTTTACAAGAGTTAGCTAACGGTACAAACAAAATTTGGAAAGATCATTAAGTAGTCCACCGAGACCCTCAGCAATTTAAGTGGTCTGTGGGGGGGGAAAAAAAAAAAGTTTGAGAACCACTTGTCTAGTGGCGAGAGCCCATGACTAAATATCAAAGTTCTGGGTTTTATTCCCATCTGTACCACTGCTGCCATGTCCTCTGCTGTAAAATAGGGATGTCATGTCACTGGGTGTTGTGAAGTTACCTAATGTTTGTAAAGTGATTTATAGTGCCATTCATCTGAGACTCAAAGTGCCAAGTGAGTTTAATCAATCATTATTTACCATTCATATAATTCTTCAGAGATAATGGCATATTTGATTTAAAAATAGTAGAAATCAAAATACTTTCTTAATTCCGACTGCATTAGCTGAAACGTGCTTCAGCAGATTTGTGAAGGAACAAAAATGAAATTTAGCTTGAACTGGAAATTGCATGGGAGATTGCCTCTCAATCTTTTGTGGGATAAAAATCCTCACTTGTGATACATAAAAGGAGACAAAATGAATGAAGAATTTACAAACATCTATATTTCAGTGTTAGGAAATGTGGCACGGTTAGGAAAACAGTTAACTGAAGACACTGATTTATACAACTCTGACTATTTCAGGAAATGAGAGGTTTACATATTACAGTTTAACAAGATAAAAGGTCTCCCACAAGATACATGTATGACAGACAATTTATCTGAATTTGACATAACACAGCATCAGATACACATGTAATGTGATGAAACAATGTCAGGTCATTTCTGGGTTATGAAACATACAACCTTTTTGCATAAGGCAATTCAAATATAACTCTTAGTTTTAAATCACAACATACCTCAAGCAGCATGCAGGAAAAAGTCATTTATTTTGTACATTTGAATGACACACCTTGCAACAAGTTTCCATTTTATGTATTTAGCTCAAGAGGATATAAACCATTCAAATAATATATATTAAATCAGCAATTGTATTTACTGGAATAAAGATTATCAGTTTTGGTAAAAATAAAACTATTTGAATTCACTAACAAAATGCACAGTGATCATAAACCCAATTCTTCTTACAACCATCTTTCATGAATAATTTCTCCGTAATACAGCAACCGTATAATTCTGGATTCATAGAGCTGAATGTACATAGTACTAGGAATTAATCTTCATGTAGTTCCCATGGCTACAAAAAGTTGCTAACTATTTTAAAATCACATGATGGAATACCATTGCTATACAAACATTCATTTGATGTCCAGATTCTTAATTAAATACAATATTATGCGAGGTGTTTTGTGGAAACTGGCTCATGCACCTCAATCACACATACCTTGAAATTTAGCAGAATTAATTTTATACATTACTGGACATGGGCCTACATAACTAAAGCACGGAAGTATGTGCTTAACTTTAAAGTAATTTAAAAGTTAAGCACGCATTTAAGTTTGTTTGTTGGATCAGGGACCTTATTCCTTTACTACCACTTAGTTCTAATGATGTTCATTTATGGATTAAGCTTTCAAGAAGCTGTTAATCTGCTCAGAAATAAAACACCTGAGCCAAAAATAGCAGTGTTGTTGATGGATTTGAATGGACATGGCGGATTGTGATTTTTAGACTTGTTTCCTTGAAAATATACTAAGGATAAGAAAAGCTAAATTCTTCCAAGCATTATAACATTTAACACAAAATTAACAAGGGGAATCAAATTTGTCGTTTCTGGCAGACTCTTTCTGTTAAAAGGTTGTAGTACTTTTGGACTGTTTAAGCTTGTGTGCAGGGTGACTAAACTTCTTCCTGATGTATTATTTTACATTCAGGGCTCAATCCTGCTTGCCTTATTCTTAGTACAGTCAATGGGATCGATGTGGTAGGCATCAATGAAACTTCTTTTGACTTCAGGGAAAATTCTGTGCTTAGAGTGCTTACAGTTTTGGAACTAAATGGAATACTCACATGAGTGAGATGAGAAGGATTTGGGGCCCATTGAAATCAATGGAAAGACTCCCATTGATTACAAGGGACTCAAAGCACTTAAGTATATGCTTAATTTTAAATACATAAGTGCTTCACTGAATCAGGGCCGAACTCATTGTTCAAGGTGATTCAAATGCTTGAAAATGAATAGTGCTGATCCTGTGCCTTGCTGAGTTTCCTCAACATCACAGAATATCAGGGTTGGAAGGGACCTTAAGAGGTCATCTAGTCCAACCCCCTGCTCAAAGCAGGACCAATCCCCAATTTTTGCCCCAGATCCCTAAATAGCCCCCTCAAGGATTGAGCTCACAACCCTGGTTTAGCAGGCCAACGCTCAAACCACTGAGCTATCCCTCCCCAATGAACCTCAGTGGAGTTTGGGAATACTCAGAACCCAACAGGAGACAATCAGAACCTTGCAAGACTAGCCCAATAAAGGGATAGTGTCCATAAACCAAAAATCATAAATAACCTCCACTTTAGTCAAGTGTACTATTAGAACGGCCCTAACCTTGCACACAGCCAGTGGAATTACTCATGTAAGTAAAGTTACACAATGGCATAAGTGTTCAGAGGATTGGGGCTATAGGTGATGTCTTTGATTCTGTAGAATTCTCCAAGGTTTTAAACTGTAATTTGCTGGTAGTACTAGAAAAACTAAGTGTTTACAATTTTTCATCATTATCTTAGTCCATTTTAGTATGACTGACAAAGTTACCTCATGTCTTCCAAAGACTTTATTTACTGCTCCTATAAAAAAAAAAAAAAAAAAAAAAAAAAAAGCCTGGCACACTTCTTTGTCCTTAAATATACAAAACGGTGATCTCCACAAGACAGTCGGTGAAAGAAAGGGCGGTGGTACCTTCACAATGACATTCATAGCAAAAGAGAAACTACACTTTACAGATCTTGAGCGAACAATCTTTGGCAGAATATTTTCAATAAATTATTACAAATATGTTCTGCATTTTTATATTTTGAATATTTCACTCTTTTAGTTCAGCTTTATTGATATTCATTTACTATTCTATATTAATAGGAAAACACCACAAATATAAAAATATATGAGCTTAGCACATTTTCTGCATAACACTACTCTTCCATTATTTCAAAATTTGCAATTAATACCACAGAAAATATTAAACAGGTGTTGCTAACAGTAGGGGTCAGTTTAGAAGATCACAGGTTTTTACAGTGTGTTCAGAAAGACTGTACTTGATCTTTTTCAAAGAATTAGCATTGAAACAAGCTAAATGAGCGAAATATGCTGAATCATTATCTACTTTTGCTGTACATCTTGCTTCTAAATCAGGTGATAACTGAATCTCTCTTTGTAAGGCTTATAGATTTTGCATTCAGTGGCATATGCAAAATTTATATTCAAGGGATGGTAAATAGGGGTAAAATGCAAGGTTTGATATACTAAGAGTTTCTAAAAAGTAACACAAATATACTGTACAGTATGTTTTACTTTTGGGAAAAAATTTGCACTCTCTCTCCTCCACAAAGGTGTTTATTTCCCTTTCTTCCTGAATCCACAGAAGATAAACCATTTGTAAGGTTAACTTTGTACAGCACAGTATACACATAATGGTCTTTTAATCATTTTTCTTCTATGTGATTTTTTTTTTAAACCCCGAGTCCTGTTGTGAGCTTTATTCAACCAACCAACTCCAGGAAGATTTTATTCCCAACCTTAGAACACTGTTAAAAGTCTTGGAAAACTACTTACTGTTCCAGTTGCTTGCAATGAGATTGACAAAAATATACACTTACTTAATAAATCATTGTGAAAATATTTTAACACCAACAGGGTTTTCCTTCTGGAGCAGGAAGGATCACAATCTTGTGCTTTTGGAAAGGAGGTTTCCCCATTTCAGACACATCCCCCTGATCTTCTCTTCAGCATACACCACTGATTACATTTAAGTTTTTTTATACAGCATGTACAGAATATACAGCATTACATAGTTATTTCCCAATAAACTACAAGTGTCCCTCACATGTGACCTCTTCTATCAACAAATATTTATATAGTTGAAATGTTGGAGACTTCCCATTATAATAATAGTTGTACCAACAAATATTATGGCTTTTCTGGTAGTGTAGTTGCATTACTTGTAAAGTAATCATGAAAGACATTGAGAGGCTAAACTTTTTTTCTGGGGGAAGGAAGGGGAAGGGAAGACATTCTTAACCAACAACAACCAAACATAGGGTTGCATCTGGCAAATGGAGGTCACTCCCATCTGCGTGTCTTGTTTCTAGCTGTATGTACAAAGCTAAAACAGACAGGGAAAATAAACTCAATCCAAACTTTTGAGACCTGCATAATGATTTAAATCCACATGAATCTATTTTCCTCTTCAAACTCTTTTCAGTGGCATCCTTTAATAGAAAGGATCTGTAGGCAATGCCATTTCTTCATGGTATAATTTATTGTGGAGGTGTAATATGTGCAGTGCTGTTGGCTTTTAGACGGGGTGAAAGAATGGAACTTACATTTTGAACTATAAATGACTGAATGAGCATGTAAAGCAGAGATAGTGGCGAGGATGTAGTACCAATTAGGCTAACTAGCAGGATAGTCATAACTCCCACCCCTATATACACACTCTGTTAATCATTTCCTGACAGGGGTGAGAATATGTTCCCATCAGTATCCTGAGCAGAGGAGAAGTGGCGGCTGCAATAGGCAGGCACAACAGGAAAACACAATCTTGTCATTTCCCCCATTGTGATGAACAAATGAAATGCTGATAGCTATTCAAAATGACCCTTCAGAAGCAGCTGGCTAGTTTGGCAGGCACTTTAGCAATGAATGTGTGTTGCAGCACACTATAAAGAGGAAAGGAAATATTGACTTAGTAGTGCAACAGGAACATACCGGACATGCAATGAGTGGCCCAAGAGAGACAGGGATGGGGGAGCCTTGTTCATGCCCCAAGAGACTTCTAAAGGTGCAGATATAATTCAGACTTAGTGCTACAGCCCCAGGAATACTTGGGCTCATTTCTCATGCAAGGCAATGAGGGATATTGCTTGTCACAGGTTGGAAGCTCCTTGGAACAGGGACTGTTTTTTAACTGTGATCGTATAATGAGGTCCTTGAAAACAGTTGAGGCTTTCTAAGTACTACTGAAATACAAATAATAGGTTCTTACTGTGAATCCAGCAGTCTGTGGAACAACTGCACATAGTCCCAGCCTGGACTAGTAAGCAACCAGTATGTGACATGCTCATTCAGTGTCATCCTGGGGCTCAGTTTCAGAATGACAACAATACTTTTGTGTTTAAAAAAAGAACAAAAGGTTCTAGGAACAAACAGGCAAACAGTTTGCAAAGGTAAAATATTGAAGCAAATCTTCTTTCTTCAAGGGTCATATACTGGAGAATGCCAAGCATTCTCAAGTCCCATTCATTTCAGTGAGAGTCAGGGGTGTGCTGCACCTGGCCAGCCCACATCCCAATAGAGGGAATTAGTTCTCTTCAGCTTGTAAAGGTCCATGTAGCAGATCCTCAGCTGGTGTAAATTGCTGCAGCTCTGCTAAAGTCAACAGAGCTCTGAGAATTTACATCAGCTGACGAGCTGGCCCAGGTGTCCACAGGAGACAGGGGACTGAAACCAGGTCTGAGATTAAAATAGATAATCATGGATTAGGAACTCTGGATTATTTCTCTCTTTGTACCACATCACACATATCTGTTATGCTCAATAATGATTAGTAACAGTAAACTCTAACTTGTGTGCTGGACATTAGGGTTAAGCAATTTTCACTATAGGATTGCTTCATCACTTTTACTACAGTCCCCAACTTTCAGGCTCCAATATGCATGAAAGAGGAGCAGTTTATTTTAAAATATGTCCAAATTGCAGTTCCATTCATTTGAAAGTATAATAGTCACTCTGAAAAAACATGGCAGTTACCTTGGATTGCAGAGTCATCTAACTATTTGCAATGTGCTCTACTAAACAAAAAATGGACTATTGCAAATATCTAGCTAACTGTATCATGGATTAAAGGCAAAAAGCATCAAATTTCTAAGTAAATCCTGGTTTATGATTACCTAAAACAGTCATGTTTTCTACCATTTACTTCCTCAGAGGTCAACAAAATTCTTAAACAGTTAGATTGCCTATGCAAAACTTTGCTTCCTGACTGACTCATCAGAAATCAATTTATATATGTTTCTTACCACTGTCTTCTATGGTGACTTTGTCTCCCCTCTAGGCTTTTATGGTCAGATCCTGCAGTCCTGTGAGTTGCTCCTCTGAAGTCAATGATAGTTTAAATGTACTAGGGAACTCTTCGGGTATGGCTACACTGCAATTAAAAAACCTGTGGCTGGCCTGTGAACAGCTGACTCAGGCTTGGCTAAGGGGCTGTTTAATTGCTGTGCAGGCTTTCAGTGCAACCTGGGCTCTAGGACCTTGCGAGATGGGAGGATCCCAGAGCTCAGGCTGCAGGCAGAGCCAGAACATCTACACCACAATTAACCAGCCCCACAGCCAGAGCCCGAGTCAGCCGGCACAGGCTAGCCACAGGTTTATAACTGCAGTGTAGACATACCCTCTGTGCACACCAGCAGGGTCTACATAGATCACTTCTATGTGTAACATGTTAGTGTGCTTTAGAAATCTCCTCCCTGCCCCGTAGTGACTCCTTACCCAAAATGTAGACATGTCCTTAATTTGACCCTAGCATTGGTCCACGATTGGGGCTCTTCCGTGCTACTGCAATACAAATAGTGCAGAGCTATTAGTGACTTCTTCTTTCAAAGACTACTGAGATTTTGTGTGTTGATTATTGACCAAGGCCCAGGGAAGCTCAGTGTTTAACCCTTAGCTAATATGCCATGACGCTCACCTCAATGGACCTCAGTATCTACTTAACCATTTTCTGCCTAAATTGAGGATTTTACGGTCTGCCTAAATTGAGGATAATACGTCCCATGTCTCTTTTACACAACTATGTGAGATACAAATGGGAATATCAGCCTGGACATTGAATTTTGTGACATTTGTTCATCACCTACAGCTCATTTTAAGCAGAAAAGTTTGAATTTAATATACTTAGCTGTCTTTCTGGAAATGTACACAACTGAAAATAGTAACAACCGACAAATAAAACTATTCTTCAGAATTTCTGGTAGACAATCCCTTTAAGACAGCCCTCAAAGGATGATTCTGACAGGTTGTTTTATGCTTATTTTCAGGACTATGTTCATGTCTTCTATTAAAATTGTCAAATGCTTAAATTGTTAAGAAAAATTATCCCTAGTGTTGTCTGAAGCTAAATTGTCACCAGGGAAAAATAAATAGAGCTTTCCATCTTGCTAATGTAATCAATGTCATGCCAATGGTATTATTGCAATCTTTTGTTCTCTTTAGCTGCTAAAATTAGTACATGTTTTCTGATTAATAACAAGACAAGCAGGTTTTCTACATGGTCCCTTCTTGTGCATGTCTTTATTGAAAGCTTAAAACACAAAGAATCAACATGGAGCAAACAGATGGAAATAACAATGATGATCAATTCATTTTAATCTTTTCATGGGGGATTAAATTGTCATTTAATTACATCTCCCTGTTTCTTTGACTGATGGGCTCAAGTGGGTCAATGAAGTAGGCAGGATTTGAGAGGAAAGGCTAAAGGAGCAAGCTAAGCATGATTAGAAGACATTCAAGAAAGGATAACCCAAATCTCTCTCTCTGCTCTAAATAGCTACCTGTCTGTGTTAACTTTTCCTAATCAAAATAAGGAAAGGGTTTCTTTAATCAAATCCAACAGAACCCCACATCTCCAGACAATTCCTCAAAAAGAAAAGCATCTGTATGCAACAATGCAGGATGAGACATGGAAAAACAGCTAATGAAAATGTGCACAGAGATTTTGTGTGCATTTGCCTGTAAGCTTGGTAGGCATGTGTTTTTATTTGTCTTCTTTACAAAATTCCTTCCCATAAGTCAATAATAATAATAAATATAAAAGTATATTAAAATCATTACTTTTTAGTGTTTCAGAGCTTCCTGCATACCAGCTTCAAAAAATCCTGTCAGAGTAGCTTAGCTGTCAAGTTCTCAATACCTGACCGTCTTGCAGAACTCAAAAGCCTCTCCTGTAAAGCACAGACTGTACAACTCAGATCTCCTCTCCTGGAAGCTCCTCTCTGGCTGTGGAGAAGCTATAGATACTGGCACTGTGGCCAGGATTTTCAAAAGGAGGTGCTGCAAGTTAGGCTCCAAAACCTGTATAGTACAGTGGAGGCCACTTAATAACAATTACAATATAACTTTCACTTAATAGAAACATTTTGCTAGGAACCAACCCTATCCCATTGACTTTAAATTTAAAGATTCGGATATTGGCAACAGGCATGCTGCTTAGTAACAACTTTTTTTGGAAGAAAGTCCCCCGCTGCAGTCAGGTTTGCAGGGCTGCAGCCAGGGAAGGAAGCTCTGGGACATGCTGAGCCCTGGCTGCAGGCAGGGTTGTGGGGCTGCAGCCAGAGAAAGCACATTCCAGTGCTTGCTTCTTTGGCTGCAGTCCCACAAACCTGCCTTTTGCTTATTAGCAGCTTCTGGATAATGGCAACTTTTTGCTGGGAATCAAGAGGCTGCCAATAAGCAGAAGCTACTGTACTAAGCACCATGATTTGATTTTTGAAACTGCCGAGCATGTCACACCTCCCATGGAAGCCAATGGGAGCAGATCGGGGCTCAGGACTTTTGAAAAGCAGGCCACTTCTTTAGGTGTCTCAATATGGACCTAGGAGCCTAACTTCAATAATAATGACACCTAGCTCTTCCATGGAACTTTTCACCTTAGATCTCAAAATGCTTTAGCATGGTTAAGTATCATTATCCCCATTTTACAGATAAGGAAACTGAGGCATGCCCAAAGTCACTCAGCAGGCCAGTGTTAGAGCAGGGACTAGAACTCCAGCTGGCTGAGTAGTAGCATTCAGTAGTCTAACCCACACACCTTCTGGGTGTAGTGTTCTGTCCCATCTAGTGGCACTGAGACCACTTAGAGAGATATAAAATGAGTCTGCTCTACAGGCTTAGCTAGCAGCCAGTTAGCTTAAAGCTCATGCAGTAGAGGCTCATACAGTAAGCTCCAGAGGTCCTAGATTGGATCCTGCCTGCCAATCACTAGGGTTTCTTGGTGTTGCACATGCACTGCCTCCCTTTAAAAAAGTCCCATTACCATAATACCTCTGTCTCGGCTAAGTAACTGCAAATAGAAATCACAGTATTGTGGTCTTTTTCCCTTGCTCTCCAGCTGTGCAAGAAGCCACGAGATCCAACAGGGGTGCTTCCCCACTTGCAAACCCTGGAACCAGGGAGCACCTGACATAGCTGTCTGCTACAGTTCTTTGTGTTGAATGAGAATTGTCAACGTGAGATGATCCACCTATGTGAAAACCTCACCAAACTTTCCCTTTCCCCAGGTAATTTGGAGGCAAAACAGGCCCTCAGACTAACCTAGCCTTCAGCTGGAGCAACAGGTGCAGAATGGCTTCACTCCTAATTGATGGCTTGCAGGGAGGGGCTTCCTCTTGCCTCAATCCTGCCAAATTCTTCTGTGGGCATTTAGGGTGTGCAGTAGGGGCAGGATCCTGGCTTAAGCAAGTCATGTTAGCTGACATATTGTGCCACTTTGTTTGACCCAAAACTAATTTTTTTCTTTACTTTTTGATTCACTGAAAATTGTTGAAAAACATTCATTTTCAGGTTGACCCAAAACTAAATGTTCCTCTCATATTTATTTATTTTGGAATTGCCAAACAAAAAATCCCTTACCATCCCAGCTCCATTAGTAATAAGGGTATATTTTCATTTCATTCTTACTGTGCTGTTTTCTATGTGTTACTCCACTGCTTCAAAATAAAGTGGGGAAAAACATTCCAGTCTATTTGGGGCAAAAAAAAAGAAGAGAGGACAGGAGATAAAGAAAAAATAACTGTCTTGTTTTGAGCTTTGTGCAAAGCTATGATGTTTTGTGAGCTTTAAATGTAGGTAAATGGAGAGATTCGCTCAAGCTGAAGGCTTCTGCATAAGAATTACACTGTCGTCTTCTCCCATCAGTCATGCATTAAACTTCCACTTAGCACTAAAGTATAGGAACTGGCTTCTTTCAAATTCTCTCTATTTTAGAAAAAAAGTTGCAAGGAGACAGATAAACTCTGGCGAGTTTGAAAGGCTGTTAGCACAAAGAACAGACATGATATTGTGGGACAAGTTCATAGATTCCAAGGCCACAGGGTAGCATTTTGATCATCTGGCCTGAACTCCTGCATAACACAGGCCCTAGAACTTCCCCAAAATAATTCCTAGGTTAGATCTTTTTGAAAAATATCCATTGATTTCAAAGCCTACAGTTGACTAGTTTAACTTTCTGCATAAACATAGAGCCCAGGATGGGGCCAGTTAACCAGACTAACTGTGGAGTTTGACAGTTGGGGAAATGGAGCAGAAATGTTTACCATTCAACAATCTAATTCATGAAAGAATTTAAACAACACAATAAAAGGGATGCACATTAACATGTGACAGAAAAATTTCTTTGGAAGCAACACTAAGCTATCTGAACTAGCAGCATGGCTTGCTGTGCCCATGTTCTCTTCTCATACTGTGAAGGTTGTGAGAGTTTTGTTTCATTTCTACAAACTCAGGCCAGAAAGAACTTTGGTTTGACCTAGAAAGGTGTTAGATCTTTGATATTAGATCCAGATAAAAGTCTGATCCAAAACCCATTGACTTCAGGCCCACAGAGAAAGGAGAATGGTCTACAAGAGGAGCTATTCACTTCTGAGTGTGTGTTTCAAACAGGTCAATGAATGTCAATTGTATGAAGTGGGAGGAAGTCTGGCTTCACACCATCAAGCCACATGAGAATATTGTGAAAAATAGTTCACCCTGTTACAGGGTGTAGGGAGAGGCACTTTGTAGAGAAGAATGTGAAGCCAACAATTGTCAAGTTGGATTAATGTAATTAGGAATTTGATAATTAGCTTTCATTTCTTTTAATACTTAAATTAAAGGCTAATGTTAAGAATTTTGAACTGTGGCATCTCAGTTTCCCACTTCCTTACCATCTCAAAGTAGATTTGCATTCAAATGGACACATTGTTTTAGCAGCATGGCTTCGGTCAGTGCCATTGTGTGAATATTAATCCCTTCCAAAAGGATGTGGTCATACTGAAAAGAGAGAGTAATTGCTTTGAGTAAATTTTCAGCAATCTTTTGTCTTTCTGGATAACTTCTATTAATTATTAAATTAATTTTTTATTAAAATGGAGTTATGCCAATCTCCTAGAACTGGAAGGACCTTTCAAGGTCATCGAGTCCAGTCCCCTGCCTTCACTAGCAGGACCAAGTACTGTCCCCTGACAGATTTTTGCCCCAGATCCCTAAATGGCCCCCTCAAGGACTGAACTCACAACCCTGGATTTAGCAGGCCAATGCTTAAACCACTGAGCTATCCCTCCCCCATTGTTTGCCAATGGTAACAACCAGTGCTTTGTATTGGCACAGTGCATCGAATTGGGTTGCCTTTTTAATTAAAAATGTCCAACCAAGCAATATCTTCACACGGCATTTCAGACCTTCCTAAGAAGAGAATCTTAAGAGATAACAGTGGGACACTGGAGATACTGTCATGCACAATCAGCCAGGATAATAGTTTGGGCTATTGATGATAGAAAACCTCTCCTTCCTACTCTTGCAGGCTGGACTGAATTTAGGGAAGAACTTTAAAAATCAGGGACCAAGTTATAATAAATTTTCATAAAGCCCACTGGATTTAATAACAGCAGATTCCTGGTGTGTCTAAGATGCCAAGCAAAGAACTGTGTTTGGAGGATGCATAAGAATAAAGAAATGTATTGAAAAATGTAATCCAAAACCCACAGAAATTTTCCCACTGATTTAATTTACTTTCAAGGGCTTTGGATCAGCCCCATAGTCCTGACTGCCAGGGTTTTATGAAACACCCACATCAGAGGATTAGTAGTGAGGGTGCTCTGTGTGGCATTTACCACCCCAACAGGCCCTGTCATGAAGAGAAAAAACAGCTAATGAGTAGACAATGAGTTGCCATCTTTCTCTCTGGGTAATGGCTGAAACTGGAAATAACCCACTGCCAGCTAAAACAGCACCATGGCTTTGTAATAATCCAGTGCACCAGATTGGGAAAATGGATCACATTGCTCTTTTGAATGGTGTATATACAAAAGTACTGAAAGACACTTGGCCTTTTGCTCAAAGGGCACCAGAAAAAGCAATTCACTGTAACTCATGGTTGACCTGTCCAGAATTCATTGGTGATATACATAGCCATAAGACTTGGAGGGAAAGAAGCTGTGGTACAGTAGCCACTAAAATGGTGTCTATTACTGATTTGCCAGCATGATTTTGTCTGCTCTGTGAACTATTTATTGTAATTTTACCCACAAAGTGGTAAACAAGAATCACCACAATCAGGACTGGAATTCACCATGGTAAGGGGGAATCAGTCTCCAGGGGGCACAGTTCTCTCTAGAGTTGTAGAGTAAAGTGTGTCTCATGGCTGTAGCTGTTGGGTGTCCAGAAGCAGCAAGGACTACAGCAGAAACTTGAGGCTGTTGAAAGATCTGGGGGCAGGCTGATTTCAGGCAGGGTGTCTTTACAGAGATGGTGAATTCTTCAGGGTGCTTCCTTCTTTCCACCAGCATTGCCTCATTATGTCCTTGGCTCAGCTCCAGCCAGTTACTGATCTCAGCCATGCTCTGGATAACTGAAAGTACTTTATGTGCCTGATGTAACAGTGTGGTGGAGCTGTCTGCATAGTGCTGGCTTTTTTGGCCATGCTGTACCCCAGGTTTCCCTAACGATGTCATAAAGATGTTGAATTGCATGGGGCAAGGGTTGGGTCTCAGTGGGACTCACAGATGGACCTGTAGGAGCAATGCCCCCTGGGCGCAGCCTAAGTGAAGCCATGTCAGTTCTATCCTGATAACCCTGCTTAAAAATGGAAAATCCCATTTCTTATAGACCTATGCTACAATTCTCAGGGAGGTGCTTAGTATTTCAGTGCCTACAGTGCTATTTGGGGCAGGCACAATTGACTCATCAGACATGCCTGGGGAAGTTAGTTTTCAAAAGGACAAAGCAATTTTGCAGCATACATCCTCATTCAGCGTTTAGGGAGGACAGACAGATTCCTTGTGTTTTCGTAAATAATCTCTCTCATATTTCCTGGTGCCAAAGCCTACAGAGAACAAAATGTGTTGTGTCTTGAGAATTCCTCTTTTTGGAATAACTATCCCTAGCACTGAGTTTCCCCCTTCTCTGAAACTTTGGAGGCTGGATCACAACTATTATGGCTATACCTCAGGTCCACCCCTTCCAGAAAACTGCAAGAGATTGCTCGCTGGTTAGGTACTTATTTGGCCCCCCCATCACTGCTGCATCTGAATGCCATCCAAGCATTTAAAAATAGCCATAATGCTGCCTGTGCTTCCTGCTGCCTAGCCTGTAGCAGAAATAGCTTGATTAGTTTGTAGACTGTTTCCAGAGCTGTAACAACACTCGAGAAACGTGCCCGACTGGATCAAAGGCTTTACTTTTTTAAAGGAAAATAAAAGTTTTATTCAGAGAAAAAAATGGAAATAAAAGAACACTTCTTTCCCTCCCACCCAAAGCAACAACAAAATGCCCAAGCCATTAAATCTTATGATGCAATCACGTAATATTTTGCCTGGCTCGGTCAGAATGGCAGACCTGGTTATTCAGAGACGAGAATGTCTTACCTAAAGAGCAGCTATTTCCCTCACTGTCTCAACTGGATATAAGCTGCAGGAATCATTTCTCCCAGTGTGAGTTGTGAGACGCTCTCTGTATGTTTGTGAGCTGGACAATTTTTTTAGGGTCATGTTTTTTTAACAGCTTTGTATGTTCTTCTGCATCTTGTCCACCCCATTGTCAGTGCATCTTGCCAAATGGGGTGAGTACATTGACATAGATGGTAAGATAAGCAAACCAAAAACCCCAACAGCAGTGGGCAGAAGCATGGCCTGAACTGATGGCAAAACATCAACTGATTCCCTGTGCAGATGGCAACTCACTAAGGGATGACAGCAGACAGCACTTGAGGGGTGACAGTCAAGCATTGATGTCTAGGTCCTGACTTTGTTGCCCTGTGCCTTCATTCATGTTAATGAGCAGTGAGTGTAAAATGCTACTGATTCAGAATGGAAGCATTGTCCATGCTCTTTACAAACATGCTCTTTGTAAACATGCCAAGCACAAGAGACAGGGCATGGAAGAAGAAGGCCCCTGACTTGTAGTTTCCAGTAGTCAGGAGGGATGCTAGGTAGTCACTTGACACCTGCTCATAGAGAGTGTAGGATTTTGCCATGTTATCAGGTCCTTTGCTTTGATAGCCTCAGCAACACGCAGATCCAGACAGCTGACAATGGATGATCCTGTCACCCAGCAGTAAAGGGCAAGAAGAGGGATGTGGACAGTTGGAGGTGCTTGGTTCTCCTAATATAAAGGTTTGCTGGCTTTCCTTCTCCTCATGGGTGGAGAATTCTCTATGCTGAAGGGGCGTGTTTGAGGAGGAGCACTGTCGAGTCTGAGACAACATTGTGGGTAGAAGAGATGGTGTACTGACTGAACTGATAGTTCAATATCCTCTTTGCAGAGGTGATAGCCACCTGGAAGGGAGGAAAGGCCAAGGATGCTGGTTGTGTGGGTTCCAATGGAGGCATTATTAAGGCCTCAGTGACCAGGCTGAACGTCCATGCAGGGGTGTTTGTTAATGCCACTGCTCTCTGGAACCTGTTAAGCTAGGGTGTAAGGAGAAGAGAACCAGAGCCCTGGAGCACTATGGGGTGAACCGTCCTGTAGAAGATAGAGTAGGTGTGAAATCTTGGCTGCTATGGCCTCAATATTCCTGACTTTATTCCAGGCTTTGACCTTCAGCCAAATTCTGCAAAATTCTCTCTCTGGGGGTTATTTTTGTTAGGCAGGGACTATGGACTCTGTTGGGTTTAGGTATGAGAGGAAAGCCTGTGACAGCTGAAAGAGGGAGTAAGCATCTGGGTGACAGTGCTAGAATACTAAGAACTGTATTATCCCACAAACCCCCCATCTCACTGAGAATGTGCCATTTGCTCCAGCAATAAAAAAGGGAAAACTGGGAAAGAAGAATTTAAACCACTCTGAGCAGGATGCCACATAAACCCCATCAGCCAATGCCGCATGGAAAAGAGTCATGCTGCCAACAGCTGGGGGTGGGGAGAGGAGCAGGGGTTGGCCAAGCTACATGCAGGAACTCTGAGATCAACTGGGTTTGCCTCCCCAATTCTTCCAGCCTCTGTGCATGGGCCAGGGGCTGCCTAGTATCTGTTCATCTGGGTTTTATAAGGTTGCCCATGTCTATGGTACTTGAACGTGTTCTGCGAGGTCTCTACCTGAAGCTGCCAGTGTGGGAAGCGGGAGAGGTGCATGGATGTGCATTTGAGGGCTAGAATTGGCCCCATTGTGTTTTTCTCCAGCTATTTTATATTTATTTTGATAGCTGTGTGATGTGTTGCTAGACTGGGGATCTCTTTTACAGGAATGTAGTTTATTTCAGACATTTTACCACTTTACCAAGGATGGCTTCTGTTAATAACAGCAAAGCTCACTCAAATACTCATCTGAGACCATTATTTTTTAAATGGGATAAATGAAGTGCAGCACCAGCTTTTACAAACTCTTCTGATGCTAAGACATGGTGAGGGCAATAATGCAGCTAAAAAAAACACTACCTTTCAGATTGTCAATTATGCTTGAATGATGTACCAGATAAATCAACCAGCCAACCAGCATTTCAAACCTCTAGTGTGTTTGGCAAGGATGCTGCTGAATAAAAGACTTGTAAAGGGGAAAAAAAATCCTGAAAAGAGGATTCTATTTGGTGCATATTTTCAAGGTCTAAGTTGCCTTTAGAAAGCAATATCCCAAAACTCCCTTTAGACTGATCTTCAAATAGAACAGTCATTTACTGCTTGTTTAATTGAGATGATAGGAAAGTCCCAGCTGATTTATTAATAATTTCAACTAAACAGCAAATAATGATATTAAAATAACATCACCTTCTGAAAAAATGTAATTACTAAGTTGTTAAGAAACATTGCTTTCAGGCTTCATTGCTTGTGGGGGAAAAAGCCCAAGAAAACCCTGGGTGAATTTTAATATGGTGCTAACAAATTGAGGAAAATAACCTTCTAAATTCTGGCAAATGATTAAGAGCCTCATCCTGAAAGGTAATGAGCATCTGCTGTGAACTGTAGATTTCGGCAGGAGTTGGTGGGACAGAACAATGGTAGGAAGTACTCAGTACCTTACTAGATGAGGCCTCAGAAAAGAGCCAGCGTTGTATCCAAACAGCTTGGCAATCATTAAAAACATGAAAATAAGATTGCATTAGTCACCTACTTTGTTGCATGCAACACTAGGGAGGTCAGCAATCAGGGCAGTGTGGGGGACGTCACTCTCGGTTGCTGAGAATTTTAATGTGTCTGTGCCACTGGAGACAATGGTAATATTGCAATAAAATACAGACACATCTGTATATATGCTATTGCTTCTTTGTGGCATTTTTATATCCTTGAAATTGAATGCCTGCCTCTGCTGTGGTGACTGACTCACTTTATTTTATTAATATCTAGAGAGAGCAAGCGCTTATGTGAGTAACTTTACTTATGGGACGGATCTCATTGAGTTCAATGAGACATAAGATTAGTTATGTGCGCAAGTATTTGCAGGATCAGGGCACTCAACCGTGAGCTCCCAGGATGTTGATCATGCCTTTTCCATGGCATTGTTCAGTGTGCAGCACAACAGAGCCCTGGGACTGAGACCTCTGGGTGTGATTGCACTATTCATATTTAACAATAATAATTACAGACCCGTGTGAAAATGGCTGATTTTACAAACTAAGAACAGCCTAATAAGCTGTGTAAAGCAGGATATTCACCCTCCCTTGAAGAGCTCTCCCGTCATAATCCACCTCCCTGAGAGGTGGCTGCTCTCTCGGTGGCAGAAACTCTCCTGCCGTCATAGCGCTGTCTACATCAAGGGTTAGGTCAGCATAACTACGTTGCTCAGGGGTGTGGATTTTTCACACCCTGAGCGATTTAGTTATACTACTATAGGTATGTAGTGTATACCACATGTGAGATGACTCACCTGAGGGTAAGAGAATATCCTTTGAGGTAGGACAGTATCGATGCCAGAGCACCCCATTGTGGCCATGGACTTTTGAGAGACCCCTTTCTGTTTGACTTGGAAGCAGACAAAAAATGGATGATAATTGGAATTTGGAAAATGACAGTACAGGCTGCATGTTTTTACAACATACCATATGGAAGGTTTTGGAGGAGAGTTGTTCGGAGAACAGCTTTCCTCATATTGTGGAGTCTCGGATGAGTTTAAATCTACATCAGGACACAGATTCTCTTTTAAAAAAGCATTTAGAGAGATTAGCTGGGAGAGTCCTCCCTGTGCTAATTTAGGCCTTTGCATTAAAGGATACAAGGTATCATTGTGGTTCGTCCGGTGCGAAATTTCGTATTTCCCTCGGTCTCCCCGTGGGAGCTGTGATTAACTGCACAGATAACACAGGGGCCAAGAACCTGTACATCATCTCTGTGAAGGGGATTAAGGGGCGCCTGAACAGGCTGCCAGCTGCTGGTGTAGGTGACATGGTCATGGCTACAGTCAAGAAGGGCAAGCCTGAGCTCAGGAAGAAGGTGCACCCAGCGGTGGTAATTCGGCAGCGGAAATCGTACCGGAGAAAAGACGGGGTCTTCCTCTATTTTGAAGACAACGCGGGAGTGATAGTAAACAACAAAGGGGAAATGAAAGGCTCAGCAATCACAGGGCCCGTGGCTAAGGAATGCGCAGATCTGTGGCCCAGGATAGCCTCCAATGCTGGCAGCATCGCATAAACCTGCTCCATCCTCATTGTAAAGATAAAATAAAACAGTAACTTGGTACACAGAGGATTTGTTGATTAACTACAATTACAGAGTAGAAATTAAGTGGATGAAATGCAGTTTTACCTGTAACTTACATGACTATCTTAAGCAATGAGGAGGTGAAGGTGCTGTTTCAGCTTCCTGGGTGCTAGTGGAAAACACAAATCTCTGTCAGGGTGTCTTCCTGGAAAATGTCAGTGAGGGCTGCTACATGTGATTTCTCATTGGAGATGTCCCGTCTTAACTCACTCCATCTTAGCACAGTGTGAGTGAATCTCATTCCTGGAGTATCTCATAGCATGGGAAAGGAAGGAGAAAAGCCCTGGCTCTTGAAGATGATGCCATAGTGCCTGAAGAGTCTTGTTTGGACTGAACTGTTGGTTCAGAACTTTTGAACTAGAGCGTCAAGAAACCCTTCCATAGATTCCAAAATAGATTTATGCAAACTGATGAGACTCTGCCCCTGTGATTCTTCTAGGGCTTAAGCCAGATTCATTATAGTCAATGGGAGTCAACTAGCCCAGGGCCTGGAGGAGCTACTCAAGGGGAAAAATCCTAATGCCTCTCCTTCCTTTATTATTTTGCTTAACTTTTTACTTTTTTGAATTTTAGACTTTGTAATTTCTTTACTTACAGAAGTTATTTACTAAACTCTGCTATTTACATATATGGCACAGAGCTCACCACTAGCAGCACCTCCTGCTGGCTGTCCTGAGCATTACCTCTGCCAAGCCTTGCGTTCCCCTTCTGGCAGTGTCTTTCTCCCACATTCTGTCTCATCCTGTGGCCCCTCTCACTCCAGGAACTCAGTCTCCTCTTTGTGGCTTGGCCCTCTAACCAGGTCACCAAGGCCCTTCCTTTTGGGGAATTTCATAGAATCATAGAATTTCAGGGTTGGAAGGGACCTCAGGAGGTCATCTAGTCCAACCCCCTGCTCAAAGCAGGACCAACCCCAACTAAATCATCCCAGACAGGGCTTTGTCAAGCCTAACCTTAAAAACCTCTAAGGAAAGTCCTTCCTCACTAGCAGTCCTAGGCAGTCTTCCATCTCACAGCCCCATAGTGCCACTGCCTCAGTGGCTGGTAGGGGAATGCAGGCCCACCCTCTACACTGGGTTCCAGCACAGGGACCCTATAACAAGCAGCCAAGGCCTCTGCATGATCCTACCCCTTGCTGTTGTTCCCCTAGGCTTCTTCCTACTCATCTGACTTCCCCCACTCTCTAGGTTTTCCAGCCTCTCAATGCCCACTACTCAGGAAATAACTGCAACTATACCACTGCCTTCCTGCAGCTCTCTGGCTGCTCATTGCTCACAGGGCTTTATCCTGGCCCCACCTGTTCCTGCTCAGCTGAGCCTACTTCTAATTAGTGGCATGCTGCCTGGCTCTTCCTCCAGGTGCACCCAGTGGAGCTAATTGGCCTGCCTGGCCACCTTAATCCCTTTCAACCATGTGAGGGGTGGCCACCCCATCACATTGTACTTTACTCAAATGAAATACTCATTGCTATTGCCACAGAAGCTGGAGAACTTTGCGCTGTGTGACGACAGAGCTAAATGCTGGCTACAAGCCCCTGCCAGTGTGCTCATCCAGTAGCTAAGCCTCACTCGGTGTCAGAGGGCAGGAGAGAAGGGTTATTTGCTAGAGAATGAGGTCTGAGCGGGAAATGTGGCTTCACAGGCAGAGCTGGAGGCATCCCTTCTAGGCTGAAGGAAGGGGCAGCCCTGGTGCCAGAACCAGGGGGCATAGCCTGGCCTGTCCACTTTCCGTCAGGGAGGATCCTGCCCCCTTTGCTTTCCCTTTCCCCCCTGAGGCCCCATCCCTGGGCCAGGCCAGCGTGGAGCCTGGCTGGGGAGCCCAGACAGCTGTGGGGAGTCCTATTGAAATTCCAGGAGGTGGGCGGTGCAGGAGGACTGAGAGCAGCCCCTAGCCCGTGTCCCCGCCCCCCCGGGCTCTCCGCCTGACCTAGGGCAGGTGGAAGGTCCGCGACGGTTCCCCACAGCTGCCCACGCGGCTCTGTCCCATGCCTTGCCCCAGCCGGGGCCTCAGAACTGCAGCCAGGCCATGGTAAGAGCTGGGTAGCAGCTGTAGGAGCTGCGGACCCTCCACCTGCCCTGGGCGGGAGGTTTGGGGGAGCAAGGACACGGGCCTGGGGCTGCTCTCAGCAGGCCCCCTGCACCACAGGCAGATGGAGGGTCCATCACAGCTCCCCACAGCTGTCTGCGTGGCTCTTACCATGGGGGCTGTGGCTCCGAGACTCTGCCCCCCCGGCTGGAGACAGGTCAGGGAGAGCCATGCGGGCAGCTGTGGGGAGCCATGGATCCTCCACCTGCCCTGGGTGCGGGGCAGGGACACAGACAGGGGGCTGCTTTTGCACCACTCTGGCTTGGCTGGGGGCAAGGCCTCTGGGGGAAGAGGAGGGGTAGGGGCGGGGCCTGGGGTGGGAAGGCTCCAATGCTCGCTGTCTCATGTACGTTATGGAGCAGGTCAGAGCTGAATTCCAAGAGCCTGAAACAACTCTCATGGAAGGCGAGAGGAGTCACGGGTCAGACTCCAGAATGGGCAATAATCCATCTGCACATACGGATGTCAATTCCCTCAGCCACAAACTTCAGCAGAGTTAGCTACACAAACAGGCAGTCTCCACAGGCAGGGCAGGGACTAGCCTCACGAAGCACATTACTTGAAGCTTTACTCTAATACTACAAAATGTTTTGTTAACGCAAGAGAGAGAAAGAGACATTCAGCCAGCTTACCCCAGCCTCTGTCATTGCACCTTCACCATTGCAACTAGCCCTGACTGTAAGAGCGTAAGTTAGCAGGCACAGTGCCAACCCACAGCAGGTCACAGGACTGCAGCAGGCTGTTTACATGCACAAGGGAGGGCAGGGGTTACACCCCTTTTTGTAGGTCAAACTCATTCTGTGCACAAATGTGTGTATGTAGAAACTGACACCAGAGCAGAGAACTTGACTTGAGTAACTTAACTGCTGCATTACTGCTTGTTAACTAGGAGCCTAATCCTGCTCCCAGCACTGACCTACATGAGAGCAGGAATAAGGCCTGTGTAAGTGAAAGAGGCAATACTAAGAACTGGTTTACACTAGGAATTTAGGTCACTATCACTGTGTTGCACAAGAGTGTGAAAAATCCACACCCGAGTGCTGCAGTTAGTCCAATCTAAACCCTGCTGTAGATAGCCCAAGTCTCCGGTCGACCTAGCTACTGCCTCTTCGGGAGGTGGAGTACCTATGCGGATGGGAGAAGCTCTCCGTTGACCTTGATATCTTCTTAATTGAAGCTCCACAGTGGCGGTGGTCAGCTGCAGCAGTTTATGTGTAGACATACCCTAAGGGCCATATATTGCCCTTGAGGCATATATGCAACCCCACTGACGCTGAAATGGTTGACATTGATGGTAAGCCTAGCACAGATAAAGGGCAGTACTTAATCTTAAAGGGTCTTAATGCTTGGGAGGTTTCCATGCATAACTCTGACTGTCTCTACTGGGAGTTACCTAAATCCCTTGCATGTCAACAGAGAATAGGTTTCCAAATGCATAGGGGTGATAGCACACTGGGGTGGCTGCATGCTGCAGCAAGGGGAATGGAAGATGGAAAACGAGAGATGAAATGGGGCATGGAATGGAAAAGTGTTTGCCTCTGTGGCTACAACAGCTGACATTTGCAACTGACTCTTCTTAGGTGTTTGCTGGTTCTTTCTAGTCAATGAAAGATACACATGAAGCAAACCAATAAATACAAAGAATGAGGAGAGACAATGAGAGGAGAGATGTCCCATAGAGAATATGCAGCCACAATACTGTGTAAATCTGAAACAATTAGAAACTTTATTTTTCTGTGTGGCTGTGCACTATTGATAAGAATCATCACAATCAGTGTACTTGCTGCCTAAGACCGTGGACAATACACACAAATAAAAATTAATGAACCCAAACAAATGAAATGAAATCACTGTACACAAAGGAAATCATCATCCCGAACAACCAGAATCAGGCTCTAATTCCCTTTCCCCGCACCCTGCCCCAAGAATAAAAATTAAAAGAAAAAAACCCCACTCTCATTTAAAGTGAAAAATGAGTTTACAAGAAAAAAAATCAGTATATTCCTAGATGAAAACGCACAACAAGATAATTAAAACCTTCCACAGCTTGTTCAAAATGAGTGCAAAATCTCTCCCCCCTTCCCCGGCCAACCGGGTACACCAATGTCAGACATGCCCTTCCGCTGGATCTGAAGATGCTACCAAGGGACATGCTGGCTGTGATTTAGGGAGAGGGAAAGAGTGGAAAAGGGGGAAAAAAAGCTAGTAATGCTAATGCAAAGTAGTATCCCTGCAGTTCCTCTTTGAGATATTTCATTCGTAATATACAAGGAAAGCTTCTCATCAGATGTGAATTGACATCACTCCCTTGGGGTCAATGGAGAGATGCTGATTCACACCAGCTGAGGATTTGAGCCAGTTATTTATAAGCCACTGGCTTGTGCTTCTATTTTCCATTATTTTAAAATGTGAACGTATCAAAGTATCTTTACTATGTTGAGCTTAGGGGAATCAAGTGGGAGGTATAAAGGCTGCTAAGACCACTGTACTGTCACCCCAAACTTCTTGCTTCTCATTTGTCTTGGTAAAACCATCCTTTAGGGACCAATGCTGCCATACTTCCTTATGCCTTGTCGCCTCTTGCTACACAGCTTGGCCCACTGAAGTCCATGGAGTGACTTGTGCAGCAGGACTGGGCTCTTCGAGAGTAGGAACATCGACTGTGAAATCATCATCTGCTCTGTGCAGAAATGCTTCCCTGCTCTTGAACACAGCCGTGTGGTGCACTCAGTCACAAGAGCTGGGACTGGTCCTGCCCAGGCACCTCTATACGGAGGAATGATAACATCAGGGGTGGAAGTGGGCCGGAAGGTATGGGCTTTGGGGGCAGGGCTTTTGGAAAGCACAGTGCACAGGAAGTGGGTCGTGCAGACCTGATCTGCCTCCCAGGTGCAGCTTTTCTCCCAGGCACACCGAGGCAGCAGGGCCCTTGTTACACCGGACAACTCTGCTGCTTGGTGCATGCGGGGGTGGGAGGCCGAGCCATCACCTGCCTCCTTCCTGCTCCCTTTGGGGCACTGTGCACTCCTGGCGGAGGGGGTGCTCCTGTGCTTCTCTGAGCGAAGGGACAGCAATTTTGAGGGCTCTGACTCAGGCAGCCCAAGCGAGGGAAAAAGGTCCTCAGACTCCCGAGCTCCATTACGGTGAACTCTTGGAAGGGCAGGGCAGAATCTCCCGCTAAGTGGCCACATCCCAGATTGCAGCCTGTGGGTCAAGAGTCCATGTGGGCAGACCCCTTTGCTGGCTCAGGGCCTAAGGTTCAAACTCAATACATGACTCAGGCTGACAGCCACAGCCTCTCAACATCCCACCTCTTCTTCCTGTGCCCATGGCCCCACTGAATCCTGCAACCTGCTCCTCTCCCCTACCCATATTGCTCCCACCAATGTCACAATCAGATCCTCTGCCTTGTCCTTCATGCAGCGCTCCTTGCCCATCATCATGAGTTCAAACCTTCCTGTCCTTAGCTTCAACGCATAGGCACCGACTTTAGTCGGCGCCGGTGGGTGCTCACGCCCCCGGTCCCGCCCCAACTCCACCCCTTCCCCAAATCCCCACCCCCGCCTCCTCCCCTGCACGCTGCATTCTCCCCCGCCCCTCCAGGCTTGCAAGCCTGGGAGGGAGGGGGGGGAGAAGCAGCCGAGCACCCACCGGCAGCTCCCCGCCGGCCCCTCCACGCCCAGCTAACCTCTGCCTCCCGAGGCGCTGCAGCAGCCTAGCCGCTTTTCCTGAGCTCACAAGCTTGCTGCGCTCCAGCTGATCGGTGGCGGCAAGCGGCTCCGCCTCCTCCCCATGCCCCTCCCCCGAGGTGCCGCCGCTGCGCTTTCCCTACTCCCTCCCAGGCTTGCCGCCGCCGATCAGCTGGAGTGCAGCAAGCCTGTGAGCTCAGGAAAAGCAGCTAGGCTGCCGCGGCGCCTCGGAAGGCGGAGGTTAGCTGGGCGTGGGGGGGCCGGCGGGGAGCTGCCGGTGGGTGCTCTGCACCCACCAATTTTTCCCCATGGGTGCTCCAGCCCCGGAGCACCCACGGAGTCGGCGCCTATGCTTCAAGGCCCTGCTGAACTCAATCCTGGCCTAGCTCTGGGATCCTGCCTACCCCCTGCCCTCCTTATACCCCTGCTGACTCCTTTGCTCTGCGAGTGACACCAGCCATGGCTCCCCCTCCAATCTCTTCTTACAGCTCCATCCCTGATGCCAAGTGTACATAGAATGACCCCTCAATCCCAATGTGTCAAGCCCCACCCTCTCCTGGTTCCAATCCCTCCTGCAGAGCCATTGCTTCTGTGGGGAATACAAATAGAAAATGAAAGGGTCATACAGTGGATGAAAATGAAGGGAAAGCCAGATCAGATAGGGTAGCTCCTTCCTCTAGGACCTCTGACAATGTCTATCTTCGACATGAAAACATCTTCAGGGTGGGGACTGTCTTGCAACTTGTGCATTGTAGAGAGCCGAGCACATTGTTGTGGTGCACAACAGTTAATAAATCACCACCACAATAATTCTTAGTATTAAATGCAATTGCTGCTGGACAATGCAAGATTCACCCTGTATCTGGTGAGAACACTTTGACCATTGGAGATCTTGGAGATGTTACATTCCTCCAACCCCACCATTGACTTCTTCAGTCCTCAAGTAGCCCTAGATGAGATGCAGTTGTAAAGTCCTGCCAATCACCTCTGCTTAATGTTCACACACAGGGCTGTAAGCTAACCCTCAAGAGACAGTGAACAGGAGAACAGAAATGGAACCTGGGGGTTCTACAGCCGTCACTCACAAACACTGATGATATCTGACATCTGTTGCAGCCACAGAAGATGTAAAATAGCCACACTGGGAAAAACTGATGCTTACAAAACCCAGGCATGGTTTGCTTATTCAGGGGCTGGTGCTGCCACTCATGCCCAGGCTGACTGATACTTAATCCCTTTGTGCTCAAAGCGACTAGTTGTAGGACAAAGTTCTATGCTGCATGAGCAAGGGTGGCAGGCTCTGGCCCTTAAAATGGTATGTTAATCTTTATGGATCTGATGCAGAACCTACTGAAGTCAATGAAAATATTTGCATTGACTTCAATGACCTCTGGATCATCCCATATGGGTAAATTCCTACCCCACTGAAGTCAATGGGAATTTTGCCATTGACTTAATGGAGCCAGGATTTCACTCTAAGACTTTATGATGCGTTTTGCACAGATTCTTCCCTTTAGCATTTACAGCTGCACAGTTCTTTGTTATTGCGCCTTAAAAACCCCTGTGCAGAGTGCTAAAGGGTTAGCCACTTCCCGTTATCCCATGAAGAAAAAAAACAACAAACCAAAACAAACCAAAACAAAACACAACCCTGGGTGAAAAGAAAACTCACTCACTTCTTCAGCATCCGATCCACACTGCTGAATGGACTATTGCTATACAATGCTAAATACAGATATGGGTTACTTCATTCATGCAAAGTGTTACAAGTACCACAACAACATTCCCAATCAGGAATATGAGACAGGAGCAATGCACTAGGGGCTGGGCAGGAAATGGACGGCAGCAAAAGTAAAGCCCACAAGATACTGTCAGAACTAAATCAGGGACTTGAGACAAAGGGTTTGGACAGGTGCCTGCAAGGCACAGCGGGGGCATGGAGTGGGGTGGGCAGGCTCGCTGATTTTGTTTGCAGGGTATGGGGAGAGGGCATGCTGATCATAATACAGCCAAAAAATAAGGAAATGGCTCGCACTGTTCTTGTGACTCTCAACATGTCAACACTCTAACAACTGACTAATAAATGGGGCATCCAAGCAAGAACAGCAGTGAGGTTTCCATCCTATTGGTAGAAAGCTCTTGAACCCCTGGACTTTCTTCTTCAGTCCAGACTCTTGTTTTCATTCAGTGGGGACAGATCTGCATGTCCTCAATATATGAAGGCATTTGCCTTCAGACTTTTGTAAGAAAGTCATGAAGTCCCCTATTCCTCGCCTTCCCTCCACCACTCAGCTTAACAGCTATTCTGGCCCCTGCATTACTGAAAAGCCCAAATTACATTTCAGATCAATCCTCCCCAGGGGGCAGGATGGGAGCAACAATAAAGTCAGTATCATTCGCTCTTGTAGGTAGAGTTGCAAAGATGGCCCTGCATCCGTGCCTCCTTTAATATGCTGCGACCCCTGGTTAAGAATCTTGCTGAATTCTTACTCCTACCTAGTACAAAGAATGCTCAAGTGGCATTCCATCAGCAGGTAAGTGAACATGGCAAATGTCTTTTCTTTTTCCTCTGTTCATTATACACAATGTTGTATTTCTATCTATACCTATATAGCTTTCTATATAGATACATATAGATCTCTAGCGATATATTTACTATCTCTGATTGTTCCTTTAGAAGCCCTTTATGTGGCAGTAGGCTTCCAGAGATGAGAACAATATGTACAAGAGCCAAAGGAGCACAAAGAGGGATGATGTCAGAAGCTTGGCAGTCCGTGGCCCGCCCAGCTCACCTCCAATCTCCGGTCTCCGCCGGTAAAGCAGCACGCCCACACTGATAAAAGCAAAAATGGTGAAGAGGGTGACGGAGAAAGCCAAGGTGCCAGGAGAGACGTAGAACACTTCCCCGTTTGCCGCGTGGTAGATGGCAGCGATGGACCAGGCCACGCCAATCCCCAGGAAAACATTCACAGCATTGCTCCCGGTGACGTTCCCGATCGAGGCGTCGGCATATTGATCCTGCGTAGCCGCCACTTTGCTGGCAAAGGTGTCTGGAAAGTGAAAAGAAAAGCAGCCAGTCAGGTGGCAATAAAATAAGTTGCCTTGGAAAGGGCTACCCTGGTGTTGTTGCAAGTCCTTTCCTATTGGAGAATAGAGCTCCTGACAAACTGGTCTAGATAACAGCTTGGCATCAAAGGTACGTCTCCACTGCAGGTGAAAGTGGGACAGTAGCATGGCTGGCCAAACCTGAGCTAGCTTTAATCTAGCTATAGCAGTGGTGACATGAGCTTCAGCATGGGCTTGCCAGGGACTCAGGCAGCTAGCCCATGCTACCGTGTTGGCACGACCCTTATTATCTCTGCTCACTAGAGTAAAGCTAGCCCAGGCACACTCATCCATGGTGCAATCATACCTTCGCTTGCAGTGTAGGCCTACTCCCCAGAGACTGTATAATGGGGCAGCATCCAGCCACCTTTGGAGTGACAGTCAAGGCCCTGTGTGAAGTCCACTGATTTCTAGGGGGTTTTGCAAGCTCCACTTGCTGGATCAAAACACCTATCTTTAAAAACTCTCTCCTCACCCTAAAGCCTTTCCAAGCCTCTAATGATTTCCTTTGCCTTCCTCTGGCCCTTTCCTATTTCTGCTATCTCCTTTCTGAGATGGGGTGCCCAAAGTGAGGGCATCAATTTATTTATTGGATTTATAATCTTGTCAACCTCACTCTCCATCCCTTTCTTAAGAAAGCCTATTATCCTCCTGGCTTTTTGATCACTGCTGAGCAGAAGTTTGCATTGAACTAGCACTATCAGGCTGATGTATTTTTCCTGAGTGCTTGCAATTAAGTTAGAACCCTTCCAAGTATGAGTTGTTCAGATGGTTATTCCACTATGCAATGCCTTGCTTTGCTATATTTCTGCTTGACACCATCTTGCCCAAACATCTAGCTTTATAAATGCTTCCTGAAGTACCAGGCCTAGTACCTGTCTAGTCTGACTAAGCTCAATATTTTGTGTACTCCAGATATTTTTTTTCCTTTCAAGTAAGGCATCTCCCGTTTCAATAAAATGTCTCTATGTAACTGTTCCATCAACAGCTCAAGGCATGGCACTGGATTAAATTTCTTACTGATATAGCTGGTTGAAATTTTTCTATCAAAACTTGGTTTGCAATGGAAAATAGGGTTTTCAGCTCAATGAAAATCTTGGCAGAAAGTGACTGCATTCCTCAAAACACTGGAGGTTTTTAGAACAGGTGGCACAAACAGGGTTGGCTCTAGCTTTTGCCGCCCCAAGCACCAAGCTGCCAAAGCAAAACAAAAACAAACAAAAAAATGGCCCTTGAAATGTACCACCCCAGGAATGGCCAGAATGCTGCCCCTTCAGATGTGCCGCCCCAAGCACCTGCTTCCTTTGCTGGTGCCTGGAGCCTGGGCACAAACCCCTGTCAGGGACGGGGTTTACGTCTAGGTTTGCTTGGTCCTGTCTCAGCACAGGGGCTGGACTTGATGACCTTGGAAGGTCCCTTCCAGCCCGACATTTCGATGATTCTACACCCAGGCCTTAACCACAAAACCAGGCCCCTGCCTCCCTTTCCCTGTCACTTACCCACCAACTTTATTTTCTCCCTAATATTGAGACACTAACTCATGGCCAGGAAGTGACGCATCCCATTTAGTCATCTCGCCAAACAATTGCTTTTAATAGAGGAAACTGACCATGCAGTGGCATTAAAGGGATGAGTACTATTTTGTTTAATTATTCCTACTGTTGATACTTTGCTTACTTAGCTGTTAATCAAACAGTGGCCACAGGCTCAATGAAATGAGATTATTGTAATTGATATGGCACATTCAAGAAATACTAGGGCACTGTATTTTTGTATTAAGAATGGAAATGATTAGGCATTGTTCTGTGAATATCTAATTGCAGTTTTTAATATATGAAAGATTGTTATTAGGCCAGACACTTTATGTTCTGTATTTTGCCTCTATGTAAGTGATGATGGTTAGAAAAAAGGGTTTAGCTTTTCATTACAAGTCATCTGAATTGGACACAGCACTGTGTATTTGCCCTCTGCACGTCAGTCCACCACACTGCTGCGGAGCGCAGCCGTTTTCCTCTGGTGTGCACCTGGAGCCTTACAGGCATAGAAAGACGGTAAGCGCTGTTTAGATCATGCACTATGGATCATGAAGAACTCGTTATTTCAAATAAATGAGAACAGACATACCCACAAAAAGTGGGATTTTCTGTTTTGTAGCTCAGTAAAATAAATGTAGTTTTGTTAGCCCTTCTGGGACCCGATGGAATTCCTGGTTGCTCCCTTGCATTGAGGGGTCCTGTATGAGCACCCCATCATTGGTTTTATGCAGCGTTGCCAACTCCTGCAATTTTATTGCGAGTCTTGTGATATTTAGGGCTTTCCTTAAGACCCAGCTCCTACAGTCTCCACATTTTAAAAAAAATACAGTACATTTCTAGCCCTTGTGGTTATAGAGAAAGGCTTGAAAATGTGATCCGTTCATGCTCTACAACAAGAAGGTAAATAAAACACCCTCCCCACCCCTCAGTCTATTTTTGTAAGTTAATATCATGATTTTTTGGGGCCTGACTCCAGATATTTGAATGCTTGGAGTTGGCGATATGGTGCATGATCAAAATATATCTCAGCTGGACTGGTTTTGGTCATGGTCTCTTGAACGTCAATTGTGCCAGGTTGGCCCAGCTCATAGTAAGGGTTGGAGCGAACAGTGGAGACATTCTGACACAGGAGACAAGGCATCCTGGAGCAACCAGGTCCTTAGGATGTAACCTCCAATTCGTGAGTCTGTCCTTAATGAAGGCTTCCTTGCTCACTCTGCTTGATTCAGTCTCTTAAAAGAAGGCAGAACACCATGGAGTATGGAACTATAGGAATACTTATATCAGCTGATAATACTGTGCTATGAAGAACAGTCTCTTCTTTGCTTCTCTTAGGCCCTGTATCTGTGTCAGACTCACCTGGCAGCACCTCCTGCTGGTCTCAGTCGGGAATTAGCTCACCAGCCTCCAGAGCGCCCTCTACAGGCCGGTGATCCGCCTGACCGCTCTGGCCCCATGTCCCTCCCAGGACCCAGTGCCCCTTTAACTAGGGTGCTGCCCCCTGGCAGTACCCCACAGATCTGGGTCTCCCCTCCCTGGGGAACCCCCAACCCACTATCCCCACCTCGCCTCAGTTGTAGGCTACTGCCAGTCACCAGCTAGCCCCCGCGCCCTGGGGCAGACTGCAGTCTAAGTCACTCATCACAGGCAAAGGGCGTTTGGACCTGCTGCTGCAGCCTACCTGTGGGCTGCCCCTGCAACCCCTGTACCCAGTTGGCCTAAGCCTAGGCTGCAGCCTGGGGTTCTCTCAGGCCTGAGCTCCCCAGCTCCTCTGACCTTTCCCCAGCCCTGCTTCACTCCAGGTACCTGCTCAGGTCCCTGCAGCCAGGCCCTTCTCCCTCTACAGGCAAAGGGAGACTCCTTGTCTGCTCCAGGCCCACTGCCCTCTTATAAGGGCCAGCTGAGCCTTGATTAACTGGCCACAGCTGTGGCTGCTTTGCCAATCAGCCCAGCTTCCAGCCTCAACCCTAACCCTAAGCCTCAGTCCTCTCCCAGGGCTGTTTCCAGCCCCTCAGGGCAGGAGCGGGGTGCCATATTTTGTTACGATTTTGGCTGCACTTTTCCCCTCACCTCCTTCTCTATGCACTCCCTATCCGTGGCCCCGCAAAGTCACGGGACCTCCTGGTCAACCTCCTCCTGGCCCTGGCTAAACTGGCCATCTATAAAACCAGGGAGAGGAGGTTGGCCGATGGAGACTCCTGTGCCTGTGGGACCTGTTTCCGATCCTTTGTCCATTCACACATCCGGGCAGAGTTCCTCTGGGCAGCGTCCACTGGCTCCCTTGACACCTTTGAGGAGCAGTGGGCGCTGTCCGGGGTTCTCTGCTCGGTGTCCCCGTCAGGCTCCCTTCTTCTAACCCTGTGACCGCACTCCTGACCCTGTTATCTCATTAGTTGTCCCACGAACGCATTTGGCTTCCAGGTCCTGTGGATCCTCCCCTTAGGCTGCGGGGGGGTGGGGGGTGGTCCTTTAGCAGTGGGCGGGCTTCTGCCCGCCCACTTCCCGGAACCCAATAGGACAGGCCTCTTTGCTAAGTCTCCACTAACCATGACTGCTTCTAAGGCAGTCTAATCAATCTGAGACCTATCTCCAAACAATAGGTAATAGAGGACTCTTCAGATGTTTCACTAGAAACACTTCTAGCAGCTATTCACACTCAACAACCTAATTTTGATTCATCTGGATCAAAGCTGAATCTGGTCTCATCAGAGGTGTTCTATGCAGAACAAAGGACCTGAATGCAGAAAAATGTGTGAGAGATCAAGGGAGAAGATTAAAGAAGCAGAAGTTCAGAATGAGAACATGAGATTGCAACTCTGGCGGGGGTTTGAGTAAAAGACAGTAATTTTGTACACTGAAAAACTGAGGGCATGGAAAACTTTTTAAAGTTTACAGAGATATTAGGTATTTTGGAATCTGTAGAAAAGAGGAGTTAGTTATTTGAAATACTTTCCAGGGTACTGAATTGTCCTCTCAAATTTCCGCTCCCTACCCTATTGGATAGTCTAAAAATATTCCGCATACCTTTCAAATCTCTCCCAGTTTAACAAGTGTCTGCTTTAGCTGTCTCAACAAGAATGGTCACATGGTAATTTTAGCAATGCCAAAAGAGTGGTATGATACGGAGGAGGAGGGAAAACATACTACTTGCAAAGAAATTTATCTTTACTTTCCTCAATATCAGCAGAACTACTCAAAATTGTACCACATGGAATTCTTCTTTCTAGGTTTCCAAGTTTCTCACAAAATTGAAGCTTATTAAAGATTTTGTAAAATCACATTGTTTTGTAAACTATGATTTATTTTATCCACAAAATCAGTTCAAAAGGATGCTTGTTGAAATGGAGAGGACCGTGTGGGTCTTGATGAGGTTGTTTCAGATAATTCTTTGTTACCTGACTACAAAGGGTTGTTGGTTTTTAAACCTCTCCTTTCCTTTTGCCATTTTTTGTTTCCCTGTTCGATGGCAAATCAATAGCTTGTGTGTCTGTCTCTTTCCATGCCCAAATGAAATGGGCCCAGTTCACATACCCTTCCTCACACTGACTAGCACATGAGCTGTTCCAGTGGCTTCTGTAAGGAGCTGGGTAACTGGGGTGGCGGGGTTGGACTATGCTGGGAGAGGGATTTTGGTGGGAGTGCAAGTAGAGTCAGTGACGCTGATGTTGTTACTGGGGCATTGTGATTGGGGGGGGGGGGGGGGGAGTGGTCATTGACAACATCTGTTATTTGGAGAGTGAGATCATAGAGTGTAAGGCTAGAAGGGACCGCTAGGTTATCTAGTCTGACCTCATGCCTAGCACAGGCCACTAAACCTCCTCCAATTACCCCTGTATGGAGACCAATAACCTGTATTAGACTAAAGTATTACAGCCCCCAGGAGACTAAAATGCAGGGACAGGGAATTGCTAGAGGGAATTACATGAAAAAAGGGCATGTAAAAGCTACTAGGCTAGAAAGGAAAGAAAGGCAGCTGAGCAGTAACATTCTTGGTACATAAACAGGCTCTTCTCACAAAGGGTCTCAAGGTGCTTTATGCCCATTAATAAACAGCAGTGCAGCATCTCCCGCATTTCTGGTTCTGCAAAACCAAAGCTGATCCAAAACTGTTACTGAGATGAGACACAAGAGGAATCTTTTATCCCACCCAGCCCAGTCCTCCTCTTTGGTGGTTTGAATAATATGAACCTCAGAGCCCATCCATGCCTGGTTTTGGTTTGGAAAAAAATAAAACCTGACTAATGCTGTTTTGCAAAAACGACACAAGACTCCTTGGCCCATATCTAATTAGCATGTAGCATCATTTGTTGAAATACAGAGCAGGTGATTCCAGTCACAAGCTCCCTTTGTCAACGGGTCTGGTAACACCAATGCCAGATAATAGGAGGTAAGGAACATGGTGCAATTGGCTCCATGCCACCCCCTCTTCCCGGTCCTCTCTGAAAGCTCCTGTTGGATCCTGGGTAGCTCCCTTCCTTCCCTGCCAGGCTTCTCTCTGCTCCCTCTAGGGGAAGGCAGGAGGACAGGGGACCCAGAGCTGCAGTGGGAAGCACCTCTCTTCCTACCCCTAGCAGTCAGCCAGCAGCTCCTGTCCTGTGGAACATGACTGGAGAGTGAGATGAGCGAGGTGTAGCGGCTGACCTGGGAGAGATGTACAGCACAGTGCAGCTAACAACTCTGGGAGTCCCTAGTGAGCCTTCTCTGTATGGCTACTGATTCCTTACACCTCTGTCATGTACCCTTTTCTCTGTCTCCTCTAAGTTTCTCTTTACAGGGAGCTCTCCCCAGGTTGCTGACCACTCTACTCACCCCTCTGCATCTGCTCTGTCCTTTGAGGCAAGGTGGAGCTGCAGTGAACATAGCGTCCAAGTGAGGGTGTACCATTGACTGACATGATGATGAGACACTAGTCTCAATATTATTTTCTAGGCCATCCCTTTACCTCCTAATGTTTAGCGACAGTGGGACAGACACTGGAAAAAGGACTCACAAAAGAGCCCTAACTATTTAAACACACTGTATATAATTTCCAATTATGCCAGATGAAAACTCAAGTGTCACTCTGCATTTTGCTAATGGGTCTCAGTTAATGGTTGCCAGTTAAATACCAGGAGTGTCTGAGAGAAATATCCACTGTGGATCCGTTTAAATACATAGTAATTTATAGCAATATACCAGATAGCAGAAATTGGAGATGTATGTTTTATCAGTAGCACCAACAGATTAAAATGACAGTAAGAATAGCATGGCCAAAAGTACTTTCCTCTCATTTCACTGGTTTTCCATTCACTTATATACCAATATTAGTGGTGCAGAAAAAATCTTTTGGGATCTAAAAGAAACAAAGAAAGACTTGCCAGACACTTGTTTGAGGTCCTGGGTTCATTCCCCAGCATCTCCAGGTTTGCTTTGGGGGGAGGGATAGCTCAGTGGTTTGAGCATTGGCCTGCTAAACCCAGGGTTGTGAGTTCAATCCTTGAGGGGGCCATTTGGGGATATGGGGCAAAAATTGGGGATTGGTCCTGCTTTGAGCAGGGGGTTGGACTAGATGACCTACTAAGGTCCCTTCCAACCCTGAGATTCTATGATTCTATGACACAGTAACTATTTCTGGAATGGATTAAGGATGCTTTGTTTGAAGGGGATTTTTAAAAAACCCAGTTCAGTGCAGTTAATGTCATACCTACATGAGGTGTAAAAAACCCCAAACACTCTGTAGGCAGTGGAAAAAGCAAAAATGTGGATTGACACATGTTACTTTTGCACTCCATGGAACTAGAATTCTATTCCAAGGAAAATTTGGGTTTGCTGAAGTTAAGACTGTAAATATCAGTTACAAGTTGTTATCAAAACATTAGAAAGCCTGAAAATTCAAAGCTAAAGCTATACTTTAAATAACCCACAGCCACCACAAAGGGAAACACACCACTGGGGTCTCCCATGTGGTGTCAGTGTTACTAGTTAGCTCTTTATCCAGACCTGGATTGCTGACCACTCCCTCTGAATCCTGAATACACAGCACAGGGGAAAGATGGCAGAGATCATGTCAGGAAATTAAATTACATTTTTACCTGGCACTGAAGTTCCCAACGCAACAAACACGACTGCAGTCACTGAATCCTTCAGGCCAATGGTGCAGCCAAAATGGGATGCCAAGTCCCCGATGAAAGCCGTCAGCAAACCAATCATTAGGATGGAGACGACGAAGCAGGCCCAGCCATTCCAGTAGTCTGTTGGGGGGACGAAGGCGAAAAGGACCTTCCAGAAGACGGTCAGAAAGTGCATCACATAATCAAAGCAGGAGGGCAGCTTCTCTTCCCCACATTCATCATCGTCATCATCCTCGCCTGGAGCAACAACACCAGAGTCTGATTAAACCCAGAGCTGTACAGACCCCATTCCTGCCTAAGTTCTTATACAGCCCTTTGAGCCTCACCCAGCCAGTAATGGAGTTTATCCTCAACGCTCCCCTGTGAAGTAGGGATGTATTATTGTTATTAGCACCCCCTTGTTACGGATGGGGAAGTTAGGCCCACAGAGAATGGTGGTGAAATTTTCAAAAGCACCTAAGTAATTTAGGAAAGTAAATCCCACTGACTTCTAATGAGCTCTTTTTCCACTCTTGCATCCGACGAAGTGGGTATTCACCTACGAAAGCTTATGCGCCAATACCTCTGTTAGTCTATAAGATGCCACAGGACCCTTTGTCGCTTCTAATGAGCTCTGTGCTCCTAAGTGAGCTAGGCACTTGGCAAAATCCCATCCCAAGACACTTGCTCAAGGTCACATAGGTGACTGTGGCACAGCAGACAAGTGAGGCCTATATTTTCCAAAGTTGCTAAGCCTTTGTAGTACTGCTATCTTTTGGGTGCAAAACTTGCGACACTCTGAGGGCTGCTGAGCCCTGCCCCCATCATCACAAGCAACCCCATCATACAATCCCACTCATAAATGTGTTCAGCTCTCTCATCAGACAAATTAAGTGTTTGCCCTCACAACTCCTACTGAGAGGCTGTTCCAGAACCGTACCCTTCTGATGGTTAGAAATCTACTTCTAACTAGAATTTGTTCATGGCCAGTTTATCCCCACTTCTTGTGCCACTATTGTCCTTAACCTTAAATAACTCATCACCCTTCCTGGTGTTTACCCCAATGTAGTTATAGAGAACAAATGTATCCCCCATCAGCCATCTCTGTGCTAGGCAAAACAAGCCCAGACCTTTTAGTACTCCTCTCATACAAGGCCCTCCAGTCTCCTGATCATCTAGCAGCTCTTCTCTGCACCTGTTCCACCACTTCAATAGTTGCAACATCCACTGTGTAAATTGAGGGCCGGGAGGGAAACAGGTTGTTGGTCTACATTGGAAGCCCCAGATAAATTACTAGAGGGAACTAGCTTTTCTTTTTTTTCCCTAACAGGACTAAGAATATCTGTTAATGGGAAGAAAAGCTGGACATTTAGAGTCTGTGATGGCTCTTGATTTGTTTCAAGGATTAGAGACATTAGAAGCCAGAGAATAGTATCACTGAACTGAACATGGCCAAGAGTGTAGTGACAGGGGCTGAGGAAGATAAAGCTGCTGAAATGAAAGTAAGATCACTGTGTTCTGAATGGGGCTGGAAGAGGAAGGATGTGGGAGGAGTGAACCTAAACCAGGGGTCTCAAACTCAAATTACCACGAGGGCCGCATGAGGAATAGTGCATTGGCCCAAGGGCCGCATCACTGACCCTGCCCCATCGCTGCACCCGGCCCCGCCCCACTCCACCCTTTCCATTAGGCCCCGCCCCTTCGCCGCCTCCTCCCCTGTGCGCACGGATTCCCGCTCCTCCCACTCCCTCCCAGAAACCGCGACGCTCTTCCCATGCAGCCCGCGGAGCTCTTCCCTGGGGCCCGCCGGGCTCCCCGCCCCCCCATTTAAAAAAATTTTTTTTTTACCCCCAGGCAGTTCCTGCCGCCAGAACAACTGTCTGGCGGTGGGAACTGCCCGGGGGTTAAAAAATAATAATAAAAGCAATTTATTTTAAAAAAAAAAGGGGGGGGGGAGCCACGGGGAGCCGCAGGGAAGAGCTCCGCGGGCCACGTGTTTGAGACCCCTGACCTAAACCCTGCTCAGAAACCTTCTTCAGATTCAAAATTATTATTAAATTGTGTTAGGAGCTCCAGTCATGCCCCAGGACCATTGCGCTAGGTGCTGCACAAACACAGAAGCTCCCAACCTTCCTTCTCTAGATCACTCTGTATTTTATATGCTTTTATCATTTCCCCTCTTGCTCATTTTCTTTCTGAGGTAACAATCCCAATCTTTTCAACCCCCTTTGGATGAGAGTTTTCCCAGGCCCTTGATCATTCTTGTTGCTCTTCTCTGAACCACTCCAGTTCTGCAATATCCTTTATGAGGCGGGGTGCTCAATACTGCACACAGTGTTCCAGATGAGGCAACCCCTCATCTCAACTGATTGATAAAATGGCATTATTAGACAATTCTCTGTATTATTCTCCATCACATGCTTTATGCATGTGAACTGCGTGTTAGGAAGAATCATAAAATCATAGAATCTCAGGGTGGGAAGGGACCTCAGGAGGTCATCTAGTCCAACCCTGTCATAAATATGAAGGGAAGGGGGAGAGGGTCTGATGCAGTGCTATAAAATCCTCTTTCCAGTAAAGGGTTAAGAAATGCAGGTAGCCAGACTGACACCTGACCTGGCTGGGCTCTGACCAATAAGGGGACAAGATACTTTCAAACTTTGGGAGGGGGGAAGGTTTTAGTGAGTGTCTTTGTCTGAGGGAGAGTGATCTTGGAAGACAGAAGGAACCTACAGAAAATCAAACCTCCCTTTTCTGAAGTAAGTTTAGATAGCATAGCGTATAGATTCTGTTTATTTGGCTTGGTGTATCCCCTGTGTTAGAAAGGGCAAGGGGGGGGGGGGGGGGGGGAGGTATTCATGGTTATCTGTAACGTTAAGGTTTTGTCCAGAGGGGGAAATCTCTCTGAGTTTGGAAATATAGTGCCCTGTGAAATAGTTACCATCCTGATTTTACAGAGATGATTTTACCTTCTTTATGTTTAATAAAATCCTTCTTTTAAGAAGTTGACTGTTTCCTATAGTGTTAAAACCCAGGGGGTGGGTTTTTAGATCACTGTGTAACCAATTGGTTGGGAGATTGTTCTCAAGCTTCCCCAGGAAAGGGGGTGTACGGCTTGAGGGGGCATTTTGGGGGGGAGGGAAGTTCAAGTGATTCCTTTCCTGGATTCCTGTTAGACATTTGATGGTGGCAGTAAGAAGCATTTCTCGGGGTGCAGGGAATTTTGTACCTTGGGGGGGTTTACCCTAAGCTGGTAAAATAGGCTTAGGGGCTCTGAATGCGGGTCCCCACGTCTTTACCCTAGAGTTTAGAGTGGGGAGGGAACCCTGACATGGTGGCAGCGGTGGGATCTATTGAACCAGAGAGTTTTTTTGAACCAGACACAGGGAGTTTAGATTTTTTTTTTCTCTTCTCTCTAGCTCTTTCCTGTAGCTGCTGGAAGCAGGGAGGGGGGAGGGGTTAAGCTGCTAGGAGCTAGAGTATCTACATATGAAAGCAGGTAGTTAACCCCTACAGGGAATACCCAAGCAAGGTTTTTTTTTCTTTTCTAACACTATCGGGTTAAGACAGATTAAAAACAGAAAGGCTAAGATGACTGCCAGTGAAGCAGCTATTAAACTTGAGATAGCCCGGCTACAAGCTGATGAGGAGGAGAAGAAACATGCAAGACTGCTACAACTTAAACAGATGGAGATGGAAGAGAAGGAGAGAGAGAGGAAGCATGCTGAGGAGGAGAAGGAGAGAGAGAGGAAGCATGCTGAGGAGGAGAGGAAGCATGCTGAGGAGGAGAAGGAGAGAGAGAGGAAGCATGCTGAGGAGGAGAGGAAGTATGCTATGGAGGAGAAGGAGAGAGAGAGGAAGCATGCTGAGGAGGAGAGGAAGTATGCTATGGAGGAGAAGGAGAGAGAGAGGAAGCATGCTGAGGAGGAGAAAGACAGAGAGAGGAAGTATGCTGAGGAGGAGAAAGACAGAGAGAGGAAGCATGCCCTGGAGATGGAGAAGACCAGGGCGGAGCAGAATCTACCGGATAACACTAATAATCCTTCCCCAACAACCCACAAATGGGAGCGACTATGTCCACCGTATGATGAATCCCGGGATATTGCTGAATATTTTCTCACCTTTGAGAGACTATGCAATCTCCATCACATTCCTGATGATCACAAAATGACCCTATTGGTAGCAAAGTTGACTGGAAGTGCTCTGGACATATTCAATGACATGCCTATTGATGAGGCTTCTGACTATGAGAAATTCAAGGATTTGGTTTTAAAACAATTTCAAGTTACACCTGAAACTTACAGAGTAAAATTTCGAACCCTTATCCGAGGGCCTGGACTAAGTAATGTAGCTTATGTAAACCGGATAAAGGAGCTGTTAAAAAAATGGGTCAAGGGAAGGAATGTTACTAGCTTTGAAGGAGTGTGTGATTTGATGGCTCAGGAACAATTCCTGAATATGTCCAAGGATGATATAAGACAGTGTTTATGGGATAAGAAAATGGACTCAGCAGACAGCCTTGCTGCTTATGCTGATCAATACGAACAGTCCCAGATCAGCAGAGGGGCAAGGAAATTTGGTACACAAGGGGTGCAGGAAGCAGAGAGGAACAACCCTGGTCATAGTTTGGGGAGATACCAGAAAGGAAAACCCGAGACCACATCCCCTCACCAGGAGCAGCCCAAGGCCCCACAAGGGAAAACCCAGACCCCTTATTGCCCCACCACCCCATTCTCCAGCAACCCACCTCGCCCCACTGACCAGTCAGCTGGGCGATGTTTCAAATGTAACGAATTGGGGCATGTGAAGGCCAACTGCCCCAAGAACCCCAACAGAATACAGTTCATTGCACCGGGGTCACACCAAAGGTCCTCAGGCCCAGATGCCTCCCAGATACCCTTGGAACGAAGGGAAACGGTGAGTGTGGGCGGAAAAAAGGTTACAGCGTGGAGGGACACCGGAGCACAAGTGTCGGCTATCCACAAATCCTTAGTGGACCCCAGCTTAATCAACCCAGAGGCACAAGTGACAATTCAACCCTTCAAGTCCAACTCTTTTAATTTACCTACAGCCGTGTTGCCTGTCCAGTACAAGAGCTGGTCAGGAAATTGGACTTTTGCAGTCTATGATGATTATCCAATTCCCATGTTGCTGGGGGAAGACTTGACCAATTGTGTGAAGCTAGCCAAGAGGGTGGGAATGGTCACCCGCAGCCAGGCTAAGCAAGCTGTCACACCTAGCTCTGTTCCTGGGACTTCCACCGGAACCCCATCTGTACTACCAGAGACCCAGATAGAGGTGGTGGAACCGGACACCCTGCCAACGACTGCAACAGCCGTCGTGGATCCAATCACAGAAACCCGACCCAAGCCAGTCTCGGAACTGGAACAGACGAAACAACCAGCACCAGAACCATTGCCAGCACTGAGTCCAGCGCTTGCAACCCCAGCTACCGTACCAACACCCGAGGGCACCACCGAGCCTGCAATGGCAGCAGCAACCGATAACTCCATACAAGAGGCTCAGCCAGAGCCTGAATTACCACATTGTGCACCAGCGGAGAGTGGTTCACAGTCAACGGAAACAACCCCATCACCTACATCGCTTCCAGAGGGACCCAGCCCAGGTCTACAACCCAGTGAGGAACTGATGTCTCCAGCATCTAGGGAACAGTTCCAAGCCGAGCAGGAAGCAGATGAAAGCCTACAGAGAGCTTGGACAGTGGGACGGAGCACCCCACTGCCTCTCAGCTCTTCTAATCAATCCCGGTTTGTTATAGAAAAAGGCCTTTTATATAAGGAGACTCTTTCTGGTGGACACCAGGAAGATTGGCGTCCTCAGAGACAGTTAGTGGTTCCGACTAAGTACCGGCTAAAGCTCTTGAGCTTAGCCCATGATCATCCTAGTGGTCATGCTGGGGTGAACAGAACCAAAGACCGTTTGGGGAGGTCATTCCACTGGGAGGGAATGGACAAGGATGTTTCTACCTATGTCCGGTCTTGTGAGGTGTGCCAAAGAGTGGGAAAACCCCAAGACCAGGTCAAAGCCCCTCTCCAGCCACTCCCCATAATTGAAGTTCCATTTCAGCGGGTAGCTGTGGATATTCTGGGTCCTTTTCCGAAAAAGACACCCAGAGGAAAGCAGTACATACTGACTTTCATGGATTTTGCCACCCGATGGCCAGAAGCAGTAGCTCTGAGCAACACCCGGGCTAAAAGTGTATGCCAGGCATTAACAGAGATTTTTGCCAGGGTAGGTTGGCCCGCCGACATCCTTACTGATTCGGGAACTAATTTCCTGGCAGGGAGCATGAAAAGCCTGTGGGAAGCTCATGGGGTGAACCACTTGATTGCCACCCCTTACCACCATCAAACAAATGGTCTGGTGGAGAAGTTTAATGGAACTTTGGGAGCCATGATACGTAAATTCGTAACCCAGCACTCCAACGATTGGGACCTAGTGTTACAGCAGTTGCTCTTTGCCTACAGGGCTGTACCACATCCCAGTTTAGGGTTTTCACCATTTGAACTTGTGTATGGCCGCGAGGTTAAAGGGCCATTACAGCTGGTGAAACAGCAATGGGAGGGGTTTACGCCTTCTTCGGAAACTAACATTCTGGACTTTGTAAGCAACCTACAAAACACCCTCCGAGACTCTTTAGCTCTTGCTAGAGAAAACCTAAAAGGGGCTCAGGAAGAGCAAAAGGCCTGGTATGATAAACATGCCAGAGAGCGTTCCTTTAAAGTAGGGGACCAAGTCATGGTCTTGAAGGCGCTCCGGGCCCATAAAATGGAAGCGTCATGGGAAGGGCCATTTACGGTCCAAGAACGCCTGGGAGCTGTGAACTATCTCATAGCATTCCCCACCACAACTCTCAAGCCTAAAGTGTACCATGTTAATTCTCTAAAGCCTTTTTTCCCCCGAGAATTGAAGGTTTGTCAGTTTACTGCCCAGGGAGCAGAAGACGCTGAGTGGCCTGAAGGTGTCTACTATGAAGGGAAAAATGATGGTGCCGTGGAAGAGGTGAACCTCTCCATGACCCTCGGACGTATGCAGCGCCAGCAAATCCAGGAGCTGTGCACTAAATTCGCACCGATGTTCTCAGCCATCCCAGGACTGACCGAACGGGCATACCACTCCATTGACACAGGTACTGCCCACCCAATTAGAGCCCGACCTTACCGAGTGGCTCCTCACGCCAAAACTGCTATAGAACGGGAGGTTCAAGACATGCTACAGATGGGTATAATCCGTCCCTCTAGCAGTGCATGGGCCTCTCCCGTGGTTCTAGTCCCCAAACCAGATGGGGAAATACGCTTTTGCGTGGACTACCGTACGCTAAATGCTGTGACTTGCCCAGACAACTATCCAATGCCTCGCACAGATGAACTATTGGAGAAACTGGGACGTGCCCAGTTCATCTCCACCTTAGACTTAACCAAGGGGTACTGGCAGGTGCCGCTAGATGAATCCGCCAAGGAAAAGTCAGCCTTCATCACCCATGTCGGGCTGTATGAATTTAATGTGCTCCCTTTCGGGCTGCGGAATGCACCTGCCACATTCCAGAAACTGGTAGATAGTCTCCTAGCGGGATTGGGAGAATCGGCAGTTGCCTATCTTGACGATGTGGCCATATTTTCTGACTCATGGGCCGAACACCTGGAGCATCTCCAGAAGGTCTTCGAGCGCATACGAGAGGCAGGACTAACTGTTAAGGCTAAAAAGTGTCAAATAGGCCTCAACAGAGTGACTTACCTTGGGTGTCTTTTTCAAAGTAATAAGACACATGAATCTCCAAATATACTAATAACTGGATAAAGACTAACAATATTGTCCACATTGCAAGGACGATTTTAACCAGTTGGTTCGGGGAAACTTTCACGGGAGAGTGCATCAGCCACTTTGTTAGAAGCTCCTGAAATGTGTTGTATTTCAAAATCAAAATCTTGGAGAGCTAAACTCCATCGAAGGAGTTTTTTGTTATTTCCCTTGGCGGTATTAAGCCACTTTAGTGCAGCATTGCAGTTTGCAGGTGGAAACGCCGTCCCCAAACGTATGGGCGTAGCTTTTCTAGAGCGTAGACAATGGCGTAACATTCCTTCTCACTGATTGACCAGTGGCTTTCCCTCTCAGACAGCTTCTTGCTGAGAAACACGACAGGATGGAATTCTTGATCTGGTCCTTCCTGCATTAAGACTGCTCCCACACCACGCTCGGACGCATCTGTGGTTACTAGGAACGGTTTATCAAAGTCCGGGGCCCTTAGCACAGGGTCAGACATGAGTGTTGCTTTAAGCTGATTAAAGGCCTTCCGACACTCATCAGTCCACTGAACCGCATTTGGCTGGTTCTTTCTGGTTAGGTCAGTTAGAGGGGCGGCGATTTGGCTGTAGTGCGGTACAAATCGCCTGTAATATCCGGCCAAGCCTAAGAAAGATTGGACCTGTTTCTTTGACTTTGGGACAGGCCACTTTTGGATAGCCTCCACCTTGGCCTGTAGGGCACACTGTTGACTCATATCCAGCTTCTCATCCATCGTAACCCCTAGGTCCTTTTCTGCAGAACTGCTGCCTAGCCACTCGGTCCCTAGTCTGTAGCAGTGCATGGGATTCTTCCTTCCTAAGTGCAGAACTCTGCACTTGTCCTTGTTGAACCTCATCAGATTTCTTTTGGCCCAATCCTCCAATTTTTCGAGGTCCCTCTTTATCCTATCCCTACCCTCCAGCGTATCTACCACTCCTCCCAGTTTAGTGTCATCTGAAAACTTGCTGAGGTGCAATCCACGTCATCCTCCAGATCATTAATGAAGATATTGAACAAAACCAGCCCCAGGACCAACCCTTGGGGCACTCCGCTTGAAACCGGCTGCCAACTGGACATGGAGCCATTGATCACTACCCGTTGAGCCTGACGATCTAGCCAGCTTTTTATCCACCTTATAGTCCATTCATCCAGCCCACAATTGTTTAACTTGCTGGCAAGAATACTGTGGGAGACCATATCAAAGCTTTGCTAAAGTCAAGAAATAGCACATCCACTGCTTTCCCCTCATCCACAGAGACGGTTATCTCATCATAGAAGGCAATTAGGTTAGTCAGGCATGATTTGCCCTTGGTGAATCCATGCTGACTGTTCCTGTCACTTTCCTCTCCTCAAAGTGCTTCAAAATTGATTCCTTGAGGACCTGCTCCATGATTTTTCCAGGGACTGAAGTGAGGCTGACTGGCCTGTAGTTCCCTGGATCTTCCTTCTTCCCTTTTTAAAAGATGGGCACTACATTCGCCTTTTTCCAGTCTCCAGGACCTCGCCCAATCGCCATGAGTTTTCAAAGATAAGGGCCAATGGCTCTGCAATCACATCGGCCAACTCCTTTAGCACCCTCGGATGCACTGCATCCGGCCCCAGGGACTTGTGCTCGTCCAGCTTCTCTAAATAGTCCTGAACCACTTCTTTCTCCACAGAGGGCTGGTCACCTCCTCCCCATGCTGTGCTGCGCAATGCAGTAGTCTGGGAGCTGACCTTGTTCATGAAGACAGAGGTGAAAAAAGCATTGAGTACATTCGCTTTTTCCACATCCTCTGTCACTAGGTTGCCTCCCCCATTCAGCAAGGGGCCCACACGTTTCCTGACCTTCTTCTTGTTGCTCACATACCTGTAGAAACCCTTCTTGTTACTCTTAACATTCCTTGCTAGCTGCAACTCCAAGTGTGATTTGGCATTCGTGATTTGATCGCACTGTGCATTGCACAGAGATCTCCGCTGAGCTGTCTATAATGATGTCCAGGTCCCTTTCCTGTGCTGATACTGTTAATTTAGAACCCTGTAAGGTTTACGAGTAGTTTAAACTTCCCCTCCCTGCAAAGTACATTCCTTTGTATTTATCAATAATGAACTTCAGAGACTGCTGCATTGGGGAGAGGGGTAAAACAGGGTCTAGCGAGGGCCAACCTCTTCCCCACAGCAACTCCCTCGGCCTAGAACTATGTAGGGAGACCCCCACCAGTCTGGTGAAGTAGACGACCATGTGGCTTTGGTGAAAAGCTGCAGAAACAGGAACCGGGCAGAGACTCCAGCTGGTCAGAGCAGGAGCAGAATCAGCCAAATCTGGATCCCCTGGACATTCAGTTTTGACTGGACTTTCTCTGTCCTATGCTGATTAGCTGATTAGTTCCAACCCACTACCTCCCTCCCAGTCTCATCTCAGCATCACTCCTCCCCTGCTCCATCCCCTTCACTACCCTTTTCCCAGCAATATCCCCTCTCCCTTTCCTTGTCTTTCCGTTTAGGTTATCCCCTCTGAACTAAACCTGTGACAGTACTTTACCTCTCACCAACCTGCTGCATGATCTTGGGCAAGTCATTTCCCTCAGTCTGTCTGTTCTCTTTAGACTGAAAACTCTTTGGGGAAAAGTCTCTCTCTTGCTTTTTTTTTGTTTAGTTCAGCACCTAGCATAATGAAGTCCTGATCTCATCTGTCTAGGTCTTCATGTAATACAAATAATGATTTAATATTGTTTTGGTCAGCTTCCCTATCCTCCACAGGATGTATCCTTTGCAATCTCTTAAGCATCTGCCATTGAGTTACTGTGGGTCTGCTGCAGAAGCGGAAAGGTGAAGCAGTTCTGTCTGTTTTAAGGGTGTTTGTCATGCTGAGTTGTCAGCATGCCCCCCCAGGTAAAGAGGTGATTTGCCTCCTCCCTAACTGGTCTGAATTCTTAGGGGTACTGAACTTCTGCCTGGCAGGAAAGACATTTCTGAGCTGAGAATTCAGTTCCAGGGTGGGATTTAGTCCAACAGCACAATGCACTATAACGTGCAACAGCTCTGACAACACACTAACGTACAAGAGACCCGAAGAGCAGGTTCTCTCTCTCTCACCAACAGATGCTGGTCCTAAAACATATTACCTCGCCACCTTGTCTCTCTCACATACAAAGAGAATCTGCAGAACCAAATTTGGCACATTTCCCCCTCTTGACTTCAGGAGGCTGCTGCTCTTCTAATTTCTTTTTGATTTGCCCAAAGCGCTAGTTTAAGGGATCAGAGACAATGTTTAGCCTACTGCGGCAAGGCCAGTGTAATTCCCTTCTTCCCAATGCTCTAGACTTTGATTTCTACTCTGTCTTGACATCCAGTCTCCATGGCTTTCCGGGCAGAGGATGCTGACAGGTCTGATGGAGCCCTACGGGCTGGTAACACGCTGACTTACTCAGGGGTCTCTGACAGCATGGCTTGCATTCCTCAGTATTGGAATTTAAGTTCCAAAGCAATAAATGGCTTCCATGAGTCATAGCTGAACTAACAGTAGCCAGACTTCACTGGTTGAGCAGAGAGGCTAAAGGATGCTTTTATGGTGAAGGCAGGTGAGGGATGCAGGAGATCGGTGTATGATCCCCAGCTCTGGCAAAGACACCCTGTGTGACCTTTGGTAAATCACCTGATCTCTGTGCCTCGTTCCCCCAGCTGTACAATGGGGATTGTAAATGGCACCTTTATCCCTTGTCTATCTGGCCTGTGAGCTCTTTGGGGCAGGACTATCTCTTACTCTGGATACGTACAGCGCCTAGCCCACTAAGGCCTCAATCTTGATCAGGGTCCCTGGGCACTAGCCAAGAGGTGGGAGGTTCACATCTGTGTCAAGTCCATTTCCCCTGGAACACTGACCTAGATTTCCAAAAGCAGCTAGTGATTTTGTGTGCCCAATTTGAGACAGCTTAAAGCAGCGGTTCACAAACTGGGGGTCGGGACCCCTCAGGGGGTCATGAGGTTATTAGATGGGGGGTCGCGAGCTGTCAACCTCCACCCCAAACCCCACTTGCCTCCAGCATTTATAATGGTGTTAAATATATTAAAAAGTGTATTTAATTTATTAGGGGGTTGCACTCAGAGTCTTGCTGTGTGAAAGGGGTTGCCAGTAAAAACGTTTGAGACCCACTGGCTTAAAGGGACTGTCAGAGCAGGGGCTCAAACCTTCTGAAAATCAGTCCTCTTTCAGGCTCCTCACATTAGACACCCACAATTCCTGGCCATTTATGAAAAAATTAAGGCCATTACATTCTTTTCCTCCTTTTGTTTCCTACACCATGGCCCTATGTCAGGTCTGCACAACTCGTAAAGAGGCAAAGGCCATCTTACTGCAAAGAAAACAGCTGAGGGCCAAAACCACCACCCCCCCCCCCAACGCCGCCCGCCCCGCAGAAACAATCCCTCCTTCCCCAGCGCTGGGGTGTGGAAGCCTGTAGAGGGGGAAAGAAACAACACGCATAGGGTGACCAGATCACAGCAGTAAAATAGGACCCGCCCCCTCCCCGCTCGGCCCCACCATCATACCCCTCTTCACCCCCCCAGGGGTCACTATATTACTGCACAGAACAGTCAATCAATGCAGTTGTAGATAAATCTCTGCATTATGCATTTTTGTATAACTTTTATATGACTTTGTATTGAACCTTGGTAATATGTTATAGCGGGCCCCTAAGTTAGTATAATTAAGGTAAAAGAAAAATGTCTTTTTGCTAGAAGTAGAATAAGATCTTCCCCCCCACTTTGTATTCAATTGCCCTGTTGAATGAATGAGGTGTGAATGAGGAAGGCGTGGAAGGCAGGCACCTCCAGACAGCTGCAACCCTTGGAGAGGGGATGGGAACCAGACCAAGGACAATCAAACTTGTCAAGTTTGCTGACTAGAGAAGAGCAGACATACTGACAACCTCGGGGGTTAGAAGCAAGCACCTTCCTTTGGGAACACCCGCTTTGCAGCATTGGGACAACCCCCAGCCCAGAGACAAGCAGCAAAAAGGACCAACGGACACAGTCCCAGATTTTGGGCTGCACAGTGAGCCCACCTACTCACCACCCCCCACGGGCCGCACAGTGAGCCCATGCGGGCCGCATGTGGCCCCCAGGCCACATGTTGTGCAGGCCTGCCCTATGTGTATGTAGCTCTATGTACACAGAATACCTAGTCACACCTGCTCCACAAAGACAGAGTAGAGAATCTCTTGCAAATAGGGAGAAGCTCATGTTTCAGCTTGCAAAGGAAAAACAAATGTAATTATGTCACTTGACTAAATCAGAATGGCAGAAGGTGGTGGCATTTATATCTCCCTTCTCCTACACCAAGAGTTGTACAATACACAAGATCACAACTTTTGTGCTTGTCAGAAATTCCTTAAACTGATACTCAAACAACTAGCACAAAGTTTTATGGACTGTATTCATTTCCTAATGAAATCAATAGGAGTATTTGCATTGACCTTGATGAGAGCTAAACTGCACTAAACAAAACTGTGCAGTAGGGCATCCGAAGGATGTAGTGAGTGGTAATTAACAACTAGCTTGCGCTTGAAGGGGTAACTTGCGGTTGTCCTTTTAAACATCTGTGATCCAACTTTCCCCTCAGGTGTGCGTGGCTAGCAACAGGAGCTGCACATGGGCATCCAAGCACAGAGTCTGAGTCTTGTCATTTTCCTGCAATGCAGTTTCAGTCTGTGCATCAGAGCTGCAGATTAATTTCACTCACATTTTGAAATGCTATGTGCTGGCTCCAGGCAGAGCAGCAGATGTCTTAGGAATAAGTTCTTCCAGGACATTAGAAATCAAAGTGGCAATAAGCCAAGGAGGACACTCAGGTTGACTTTAGTCAGTGAATGATCGGGTCCTAACTGGTCAAATATACCTAATTTAAAAGAACTATTTGCACTAGCCCTAATGTTTGCACAAGCACCTTTTATCTGAGAACCAGGAGAAGAGTCTTAGTTGTTAGGAAGGCTCTAAGTATTGAAATAACGGTGTGCAATTTTCTTAAGCCCCCACTGCTTGCCTGTGTGAACATTTTCCTTTCCATATCTCTTTATGAAATGGTGGCACTTTTTTGTGTTTAATTTAAAAGTAACATGTATAAAGACTCCTGCAAGGAGTGCAAAACGATGTTGCTGTGCATTATGTATTTATTTGTGAGCACCAACTAAAACTGCATTCAAATGGTGGCACAACAACATAAAATAATTACTGGGAGCCACTTCTGGTTTAGTATTTGTTCTGTTGCCACACATAACAAATGCAGCATTCTAGCGCCAGTTGCTAGTGCTGGTATGCAAGGATGCCAGACTGAGAGTTTGGCTGCCTAATACAGCATTTTTGTCAAAGGATTTTGGAGAAAAAAGCTTATACTGGAAAACACAAATACACCACCCAAACAAACCAACGTACCTTCCAGAAAAGGAATAGAGATCACATTTTTCAAACTATTTTGGTGAGTTGAAAAGCTGGAAAAAATTTCAAGTAGAAACTGAACTACACTAAATGTTTTGACGTTGCCAAGAATGAAACAATCCGTTTTGTGTTAACCCACATTTTTTTGTTTTGCTTTGCAGGAATCTTGAGGAAAAAAGCAAGTGACCGGAGAAGATACACAAACTGCTAGAGGAGATTTAGGCCATGTCTACACTAGAGCTGTACCGATACAACTGCGCCGCTGTAAGATCTCTCATGTAGCCGCTCTATGCCGATGGGAGAAAGCTCTTCCATCGACATAATTAATCCACCCCCAGTGAGTGGCAGTAGCTATGTCAACAGGAAACACTCTCCCATCAACATAGCGCTGTGTCCACTAATGCTTAGGCTGGTGTAACCTATGTCGCTTGTGGGGGTGGGGTGGGGGTGGAATGTTCACCCTCATGAACAACATAAATGGTAGTTGCTAGTGACATCCAATCCCCGCAGGTGCAAGGAAGGCTGATACCCTGGCCAGGAATGTGAGGAGACAGACGAGCCCCTGACTGCAGAGGAAGCTACCCCACTGCTGAATGGCTCTGTTCCCAGGCAGAAAATGTTCAGCAGCATCCCACAGCCATGGGCTCCTCCTCCTCCTGGCCAGTGGTCTCTACTACGCCGGGCCAGGACCACAACCTCCCCTGCACCTTGGCCCTGCTGTCAGTGGTGCCCGAACCCCAAGCCTGCCCCCTAATTTCCTGGAACTGTAAAAATAAAAATAGTGAAAAATTAAAAAAATAAATAATAAAAATTGATATTTGTTCTCTAAACAGAAAAGTAAAAGTCAAATTCTGCTAAGCCTACTTGTAAAGGAAGGCACCCGCACCTCCTCTGGTCATGTTGTGAATTTCTTCCCCTGGAATTTTTGGTCAAAATGCATGAAAAGCAAAACAAAGTTTTTTGGATTGAAATGAAATGTTTCACTTTGACATTACCAAAATGGCCTGGCTTCGTTGAAACTAGCACATGAACTCAACATGAAGTTCTGAAGAGTTTTGGCTGACCCAAAACTGCATTTTTTTGGCAAATCAAATATTAGTCTGAAAAATCTTGTCCAGCTCTAATTAACACCCAGTGAGGTATAAAGGAGATGAAGTTTTAGAACAGAAGAGACAGTTTAAACTGGTGAAAGTTTTCCAGCTACATTCTGTAGGATATTTTTCCTGGATTCATTCCATCTGGCTTCTAAGCCCTCCAAACTTTGTGGGTGTAAATGTTTTTCACAAATCAAGTTATGGAATCTGTATCTCACTCGACACTTCAAGATCTTGCAATTTTGCACATACAACATTTTGTACTGAAACACCATAGCAGCTATCAGTCGGTAACTTTGAGTGGTGGACAGACGACAAGGAAAGGTAAAGCAACACATAGGAAAGTCACAAACATGCAGGACCAAACTGTGGCAAACAGCATCCCCAAGTTTCAGGTGGGACAGAGCCATGCTTCATTCAACATGCACCTTAAAGCACAATGTTTAATATGGTAGAAATAAATAATAGGAAGCTTGATTTTATTACCTTGGTAGACAACAAAGGAAACTCCAAACAAACTCTGCTATGTACTGGAGTGGAGGTGGGAATTTATTTAAGTCTGAATCCTGTGCAGTTCTTAGCTGATCCCACAAAGACTGGGCTGGCTAGACACATCTCTGCTAGCATTATAATTTTGCAACAGGCATTTTAAAATATCTACAGAGCTGTGAGGCAGTCGAGCTGTCGCAGAGTTAAAATCTTTAGGGAGATGATGAAACAGATTTTTAAAAATGAATCTGAGTGCGGCTGTCACAATATTGGTCTGGATCTGTCTATCATTTTTCTGAGGGTTAATAATGAACCTCTCTCTAGAAGAGCTAGGATAGGGGTTGCTAGGTTGCTAAGAGAGCCATATGCACCCACTCTGGGATGTTAGGCAGAAAGAGTACGAGGCATCTTTGCTGCAAGAGAAACTTTCCAACCCTAAAAATAAAAATAATAATAAATAATAAAATTGTAACATTTTTCTCTTTAGTCACCCATGTTGTAGCTCAACTGCAAGGTATGCAGGAGTGACTGGCTGGGGGAGGCTGTCTATGGCTTTTGTTACACAGAAAGCCAGACCAGATAATCACAATTGTCCCTTTTGGCCTTAAAACTCCATGAATCATGTATTAACTTTCCTGAATCTAATAAGCACACTGCTACAGAGAGCTGGCCTATATATTCTAAACAAGTTATTTCCAAGTATTGTGCCCCTCCTAGTTGTACATCTGGAGTACAGCTGCAGTATTGCCAACTCCAAGTGTAAAGAAATACAGAAAAAACAACCATGAATCAAGCCCCCCAAAATCATGAGATTTAATATAATTAATTAGTTAATTAAATAATAATGTAGTTGGGATTGTTATTATTTTCCTTCTGGGTTTTGAGCCTTCATGGTGCGCTCAGGTCACAGGTTCAAGTTTGTCTCTGTAATCAAGAGAGCTAGAATATTACTTTTTTTTTTTTTAACGAAGGCTGAGATTCTCCCTGTGATCACAGGACTCCAGGGGCTGGGGCTTTAAGAAACACATCAAATATTGCCAGAAACATGATAAAAAAAATCACAAGTCCTGGCAACACTGTTAAAGATGCTCAATGTCTGCTCCCCACCCCAATTGCAGAAGTCAGTGCAAGATTTTAGGGGGGATTATATACAGGGGGACTGTGTGGGGACAGACAACTAAATCTCCCCCCCTCCCCATGTATGCTAACAGGAATAAGCCCCACCCCCCTGTTAGGTGACACAGAAGAGCCCCTAGGCCTGCCTCCTGGCAGCATTAGGAGGAGAGAGCAGCAGGGTCTGAGCAGCAGAGAGGCCCTGGGGAGCAGCCAATGGGAATGCCCACACACAGGATGGCTGGAGGGGTGCACACTAACAAACAGTCATGCTCCCAAGGTACTGTGTAGAGAAGGTAAAGGAGGAAGCACACATGCCCCATCCCCAAGGTGGGGAAAAACCTCCTTTCAAAGTGTTGCAGCAGCTGAATATGATGGAATGGGATGGTGGGAGAAGGGCGGGCCATGGAGAATTTGAAACTGGCCATCTGCCCTTGAATCAGCAGACAGGTTCATCTTGGTGATCTTCCTCCTTGTGGGAGGATGGCCCATTGTGCTTCGGTGCTGCTTAGGGCAAGGGGGAGACTCTCTGCTTGCCACCCTGAACTGTGAAGGGACTGTTTCCCTAACAGACTGGAAGGCAGGGGGAATCTTGGGGGCCATGCCCCCCTTCTAGCTAGTTTGACTGCTGGGAGGCTGTTCTTGGGATTCCCCCCACTCCCATGCATCTTGGCTCTGTAATGCTAAAGTTGGCTTGGATTTCATTAGGTCCTCCTGTTGCTGCAGTGCACAGGTGACCAGTGCTGCTCTGGGTGCCTGGGAGGGTACTTTTCTGACATTGAGAAGAGTAACCATGGTGATTGACAAGTTCTCTGACTGGTGTTCTGCCCTGTCTGTTTAACAGGATGGACCGTGTTTCTTTGCTTTGGGGCCTTTAACCAACAAACCACCGAGATTTGTACCAGACTCTGCCCCCTTCCCATATTGCTATCTTTCTTCTTAAACTGAAAGCTTAAGTACCCAGCCCTTTCTAGTGCGGGGTTTGTACACCTCATCACAAGCCACAGAGGCACCTAAGAGAGACTTAGTTCTGCACCTTGACTGCGTTTTGGTCTCTCTTTTACCACCTCCCTCCCTCAGCACTGCCATTAAATCGATCAGGAGCGTGGGTGGTAACAGTCCCAAGCCTGTCCAATGGATACTCACTGAGCTGGGGAGCGGATACTCCCTTTGGTCCCCTATGTGGTAAGGAACAGGCCATTACAAAATGTCAGATTCCAAAGCCAGCTCGCCTGTATTGCGGCACATTATGCAGCCAGCGCACCACTGGGTGGCTGCAATTCTAGTTGCGTGAGATGTTCGAGACAAACTACAATAATTAGGTTTTGGATAACGATGACTAAGTCAAAATTATTTTCTAAGGTACCAAGTTATCCATGGCCTCATTACCGTAGTATCTGAGCACCTCACAATTCTGCATGTATTGATTTTCTCTACACCCCTGGGAGCTCTCTTATCCCCATTTTATGGAGGGGGAAATGAGGCACCCAACTCCTATTGATTTTCAGTGGGAAACTGGACACCTCTCTGCCTCCTAAGTGACTTGTTCAAGGTAGCAGAAGATGTCCCTGGCACTGTGGGGAATGAAACTCCATTCCTGCGTGTCTCCAGCAAGTGCCCAACCCTTGGACCATCCTTCCTCTCCGGGTTTCCTTTTCCTATCTTCCATTTTATCAATGGAGAGAGCTTTCACTGCAAAGTGTTAAACCTGTCGTGGTATTACAGAACAAGGTGAAATAAGGAATTCTTTAAGGAAATTATTCATATCCTTTGTCAGATTTAACCACACAACTTCTGGGGACATAGGGAAGGCAATCAACATCAGGCTTGCTAGATGGATGGGGAAGAGCTATATCTTGGGTCACAGCTAAGCTATCCACAAAACCAAAGCCTTGTGAAAAGGAAGATCAGCTGCAGACTGCAAAGGAAAATCCTCTCAGGTGCAGTGAGTAAAGTCCGTTGCATGGTATCTTCAACTTAGGCGCAGTGAATGAAAGCGCCGAGATATGCGCCTTTCATGTTCCAATCTTTAATTGACAAAATCCACAAGGGAGTCAACAGAACATCTGACTGTCAGTAGCCTCATTGGCAGCCCGTCAGCTCAGCAGCCTGGAGTGCAGACCTAATTTCAGGAGGAGGAAGCTAGCGCAATGTCTTCCTTCAAATGTCTCACTGCTTTGCCATTTTGTGGAGGAAGGAAACTATGCTATGTAAACCTGAAGAAGGGACATGTGATGTGCACACACCAGCAATACCAAATGACTTCTAAGCACTGAGCGGACAGAGGTGAGATCTGCTCCTCACAAATGAAACATGCCTTTTTGTTTAATCAACCCGTTATGCAATGTCTCCAAATGGAGTCTAGTTAAAATGAATGAAGTTGTTCCTCTCAGAGCAGCCTTGCAGTCCATGAAGGTGCAAAGTCCAATGCACCAGGTAGACTGCTAACAAGGAAGGAGATCATTATTTACTCCCAATGCCTGCCTGGGAAAGTTTCTGACACTCACTTTGTCTTTGTGCTTGGCTGCTCTTGGAAGGGACATTGGAAAGTGACAGAAGATAACGCACTGTGTTATGATTTATCACCTTCTTATTTCCATGGTCAGCTGATTGTGGAGCTATTCTTTTAGCTTGTCATGTCTGGAATTGAAGCAACGAGGCCTATAGCAATTATCATGATGCACACAGGAGACTCCAGCACAGTGCATGAGAACATGGGGAGGAGGAGCAGGTATAGCAGTCTACAGCAGGATCAAGCTGCCCCACCCTGTCAGCCACAGCTGATAAGAAACAGACCCACAAACTGTGATCTCTAAGCCCTTTCATAGGGCTAGACTGTGACTTGGTCTGCATCCCCAGGCAAGAAAGTAAAGGAGTGCAGGTATCCCCCACTCCTTTCACCTCTGTGTGCGCTACCCAAACCCAGGTCTGCACATGGAGCAGTAAGAGGCCACTGCGCACCCACCAGAGCAGGTTGGGGTGGGGGGGGATGGGACTGAATGGAGCCTTGACCAGGGCCGGCTCCAGCTTTCCGGCCGCCCCAAGCAAAAAAACTCCAAAAACCCGGCCGCCCCAGAATCCCCGGACTGCCACTCCTTACAAGGCGCCGCCCCAGGCACGTGCTTTGCCGTGTGGTGCCTGGAGCCGGGCCTGGCCTTGACTCTAGTGCTCTCTTGTGGCCTGAGCAGCGGAGCAGTGGATAGGAGGAGGCAATAATTTACTGCAGTTATAGGCCAACAGCAAATTACCACCTTTATCCCTGCCGTGACGCAATAGGGGGCAGGTAAGAATTGTGGCTCAGAGGGGTGTCTGTGTCACAGGTCTCCTGACATACGTATGCAGATACTATGAATAACTTTATCTGTTTTACTTCAGCAGTAATCTGCTGCCACGGATGCAGTACAACTGAGACAAGAAAGTGGCTTATCATAATTCATTCCATGTAGAAACAGGAACTTACCGGCACTGACTGTGATCGCTTCAATAAACTGTTCTCTCCAGCTGTTAGTTCCAACCACAAGGGCTAGGTTTGTCTTCTTAATGAGCTTGTCCACAGTATTCTGCAGATGGAGACAAGTATAAATGAATGAAGTGCAATGCTGGTTCAGAACCTGAGATCATGGGCAGAAATCAAAAGCCTTTGTGGATTTACATTGTACAGTTAGGGAAAAGATATATCCGCTCAGAACAAGAGCGCGAGCACAAAAGTGACAATACACACAAAATCCCATATTGCATTAAAAAGATCTGTTTGAAATATAAATACAAGAGAAGTTTGCTAATCTGCACCAGCAGCATAGCCGGGGGGGAGCAGGGGGAGCAACCGCTCCCCCTGTGAGGAAAAGCGGTGCTAAGGCGCCGCCAGAGCCTCGCTAGGGCGGTGCTTTAAAAGGCCTGCGGCTCCTGCCGCTGCGGAGAGCCACGGGCCTTTTAAAGCGCCCCTGCACCCCCAGCCCCGCTGCCGGGGGCGCGCTTTAAAAGGCCCACGGCTCCAGCCGCAGCAAGCCGCCCCTTGTCTCCCCGCTCAGCAGCTCAGTGGGAAGGCAGCGGGCAGCCCCGGCGAGCCGCCCCTTGTCTCTCCGCTCAGCAGCGAGAAAAGGGGCAGCCCCGGCGAGCCGCCCCTTGTCTCCCAGCTCAGCGGGGAGGCAGCGGGCAGCCGCAGCAAGCCGCCCCTTGTCTCCCCACTCAGCAGCTCAGCGGGAAGGCAGCGGGCAGCCGCAGCAAGCCGCCCCTTGTCTCCCCGCTCAGCAGCTCAGCGGGGAGGCAGCGGGCAGCCGCAGCAAGCCGCCCCTTGTCTCCCCACTCAGCAGCTCAGCGGGAAGGCAGCGGGCAGCCGCAGCAAGCCGCCCCTTGTCTCCCCGCTCAGCAGCTCAGCGGGGAGGCAGCGGGCAGCCGCAGCAAGCCGCCCCTTGTCTCCCCGCTCAGCAGCTCAGCGGGGAGGCAGCGGGCAGCCGCAGCAAGCCGCCCCTTGTCTCCCCGCTCAGCAGCTCGGCGGGAAGGCAGCGGGCAGCCCCGGCGAGCCGCCCCTTGTCTCTCCGCTCAGCAGCGAGAAAAGGGGCAGCCCCGGCGAGCCGCCCCTTGTCTCCCAGCTCAGCGGGGAGGCAGCGGGCAGCCGCAGCAAGCCGCCCCTTGTCTCCCCACTCAGCAGCTCAGCGGGGAGGCAGCGGGCAGCCGCAGCAAGCCACCCCTTGTCTCCCCGCTCAGCAGCTCAGCGGGGAGGCAGCGGGCAGCCGCAGCAAGCCGCCCCTTGTCTCCCCGCTCAGCAGCTCAGCGGGGAGGCAGCGGGCAGCAAGCCGCCCCTTGTCTCCCCGCTCAGCAGCTCAGCGGGGAGGCAGCGGGCAGCCGCAGCAAGCCGCCCCTTGTCTCCCCGCTCAGCAGCTCAGCGGGAAGGCAGCGGGCAGCCGCAGCAAGCCGCCCCTTGTCTCCCCGCTCAGCAGCTCAGCGGGAAGGCAGCGGGCAGCCGCAGCAAGCCGCCCCTTGTCTCCCCGCTCAGCAGCTCAGCGGGGAGGCAGCGGGCAGCCGCAGCAAGCCGCCCCTTGTCTCTCTGCTCAGCAGCTCAACCGCTGAGCGGGGAGGCAGCGGGCAGCTGCCCGCCGCCCCCCAAATCTTGGCGCCCTAGGTGACCGCCTAGGGTCACCTAGTGGGCGCGCCGGCCCTGCCAGCAGCTCCTGCCGCTGCGGGGAGCCGCGGGCCCTTTAAAGCGCCGCCAGAGCCCCGCTGCCAGAGCTCCAGCGGCGCTTTAAAGGGCCCAGGGGCTCCGCAGAGGCTGGAGCCCCGGGCCCTTTAAAGCGCTGCAGGCTGAGTACAGGGGGAGCGGGGAGGCACCTTTTTATAACGCCACTCCCCCTGTGCTCAAGATCTGGCTACGCTCCTGATCTGCACACCTTCCAAGCGGAACTAAAAATAAGTGGTCTCTCCACACTCTTCAGCAGAGGTTTAATGGCAGATGCTGTAGAGAGGACTCCTACCTTGCTAATGCTTCTTTTGTTACAAAACAGATCAAGGAATTTTGATCTATATATTTGGAAGCACGCAATTCAAGAGTGAACAATTCAAAAGTGAATGAAGTAAACAAGTGAAAAATGAATGAAGTCTATTTTTGGGTATCCACTCCTGCTTTTTTACGGCATTTGTACGTTTGCTAAATCAGAAACTTCGGTCACTAATGCAGAATCATCACTAGTGCTGTAAACGGCTGGCAAAAAATTCTCACTAGAAGTTAATCCAAGCACGCTTCCCTGTGTTGGAATATAATAGGGTGTGGCAAGGCATCTCTTCCGCCACATCAGCATTTCTCCCTAGGGGGATGGGAGGGCGGGGGGGCAGTGAGAGGGGCTGGAGGAAATCACTCCCACTCCAGAGGGTTTACATTCTGGACTTTGGTTTATTTACAGGATTTACCAGTGGGTCTCAGGCTAGGCCTGAATAGTTTCCTTAAGCAAAACCACAGAAGAAATACATCTTCTTGCCCCTAACAGAGCATTGGCTTACTGTGATGACATCTAGTCGCTAGCCCTTCCCTGAACAGATGCAAACTCACTGCTTTCCCTGTAGAGAGGTAACCAGCTCTTCGCCTAGGCCACGCTTTTTCTCCCAGCTGAAACTTTTCTTTCTTTCTTTCTTCTCTCTCTTTCTTCTCTCTTTCACACCAGAACAGGGTTTTTAAAGGTATGTGTGCGTGGAGGGTGATTAATTGACTCAGGTGTGTCTAATTAACCTGTGGTAACCTCTGTTCAGTTCGTAGGGAGAAGGGCCTGCACCATTCTAGGGCTAATATTCCGCCTTCCGCCCACTCTTCTAGCTGTCAGCTCTGACTGTCACAAGTGGTCACAATGGGCAGCCGAGAGAGCTTGAATGCATGTAGGAGAGACTCTACTGCTTACATGAAACAGTGTGGCTGGTTTATTTTTTATTAACTTTAAAAAGGGGGATTAAATTGTCAGGTTTAGGCCACAATCCTGCACAGGCTTAATTTTACACACACAGATAAATGAGACCACTCACATAAACAAAGCTAAGCATGTGCGTAGTGTGTACAGCATCAGGATTCATGTGCATGAATGTATGCAGGACTGAGGCCACAGTCTCTTTTCTTAAACAGTATTTTATTTTAGTTTCAGCATTTTAAGCCCAGCTAAGGATTTGGCTTGCCATATTGTTCTGTTCTGTAATAAGTATCTATAGTCTATAACCAATAGAGAAATGATAGAGTTGCATTCCTTACTTCCTTTGCTGTTGCTCCCAGAACACTGGGAGAATCAAGGCTACTTTGCCACTTGTGATAAACTGATTGTTGCTGTTGTGCTGTAATTTTTTCATGCCAGTTTTCGTTAGCACATGTACTCTGGAAATCAATCCTGCACTGTATCTCCATCAATTTTACTGCTTCTGGGTTTTCTGCTTTTCAACTTTTGAGATGCTTCTCAAACACTTAGTCTGACACAATTAACACTCTCAGGTTTTCTAAACAGTTAAGTTACAGGCAACTGTAGCAACAACTGGACAAATCAACAGTCAACGAACTTAGCTGATGCACAGAAAGTTCTATCATGTATCATAGCAAGTACAGCACTTGTGGTTATTTCTTTTGGTAAACACAAATGATGCTGATCTGGGAGCTGTCTATACAGGTCTGTGAAAGAGACACCAGGAAGTTATTTAAACCCCAAATTCAGCTTGTGTGAAAATATTTTCAAGGAAGGCCAATGATAATAAATTCTTATGGTGCTGGCAACCAAAATGCAACAGCCTTGTGCTAGTGCATCACGGGTACCAACCTGCACAGTGCTGAGCTCTCAGCCCCTCCAATCCAGCTGAGCAATGAAGCACACAAGTACTCCCTTTGACTTCAATGGGGCGTCAGTGATTTATAGCACTCGAGGACCTGGTCCTGACAGTGACGCTGAGCAGGCTAGTTTCACTGCCCAAGCCAAGTGAAATGCTAGAAATAAACCCACACCATTGCTGTTGACAAGTCCATGGTCTTCCTGTTGCTGTGACATCACAGCTGGCTGCTGAGAGGGGACAGTATATGGCACCAGCGGTGCCTTAATCAGCCACTGGTGCTCCCTTTGGGAGTTGGAGGCAGAAACTCTCGCTCCTCCAGAAGCTCCTGATGATGCCTCAAGATGCTGTTATGGGGCCTCTCCCACAGAGGACATAAAGGGCCATTAGTGGATTTGATGTTGACGCGTAGAGGCTGTAAATTCAGCAGAATATGAACACACCCTGCCCCTGGTGAATTTTTCTGTATAGCATTGTCTCTGATTACACCTCTACCATAGAAAATCTGGGCTCCTAACTCCTTCTGTTCCAATCAGCCCGAACCCAACACTCCTCTTATGGTGCCAATTAAGGAGTCTGCCTCCATTCAGCAAAGCACTTACGTATTAGCTTGAATCCCATTGAAGTCACTGGAACTTAAGCATGTGCTTGAGTTCTTTGCTGAACAGGGATGGATTTAAGCATGTGTGTCAATGCTTTGGCTGAATCAAGGCCTCAAACATTCAATTAACTTGCTTCACAAGGATGATACCCTCCTGTGCATAGCATGTGCTTGCCAGATATGTGCTTACTGGGCATGTAAAAAAGACGGCGCCCCTAGTTTAGCAATCTAATAAAATGCAGTTAGAGATGCTAATGTGAATTCAGGGCTTGCATGCCCTGTGGGGAGTGAGGCAGACAATAGCTGTACCTTGAACTCATAGGATTCTTCAATAATGACTTCTAGTTTGGTATGTTCTCCCAGCACTGGGCGTCCCATTTCCGCAATACGGCGCTCTTCCTCCTCTTTGCTCGTCAGTGGCTGTTTCTCTTCATTCTCTTCTGTAACAAAACAGCCAATTTTTGAGCAACACACAATCTTTCACTTTCTGGCACTGGCTTCTGTCAGGAGAATCTCTCTCTAAACTAAAATTTTCTCTGGAGCTAAGGCACAAGTGACAGACAGTTGCTGGAGTAAGGTAGAGGACATTATGCCTGCGCTGAAAGGTTTTCTGTTGCAGATGGCCGGAAGCGCTAGCAAATGAGATCACTAGCTCATAACTCTTCTGAATTTCAAATCCCTTCCACCCCCACTCAGCTCCTCATGAATTCAGCCTGGACTATAGGAAAACATTCACAATCTCAGTCCCACTTAGCTATGGATTCTCCTCTGGAGCGGCCATGGTGGCAACTTACGTGCCTCTTCATATAAGAACCAGGGATTTCCAGTGAAATTATGCAAAGGGGTAAATAACACTTCCCGATTCACGGGCTCCACACCAGTCATGATTTTACAGACCTCTGTCATATCCCCCTTAGTCATCTCATTTCTAAGCTAAACAGTCATTGTCTTTTTAAAAATCTCTCTACATATGGAAGCTGCTCCACACCCCTAATTTATGTTGCCCTTTTCTGTACCTTTACCTATTCTAATATCTCTTTGGTGAGATGAGGCAACCAGAACTGCATGCAGGGTTCAAGGTGTTGGTGTACCATGAATTTATACAGTGGTATGGTATTTTCTGTACTATCTACCCCTCTCCTTACACACACAGCTTTTTTGGATGCCTCTCCACATTGAACAGATGTTTAGAGAACTATCCACAATGACTCCAAGATCTCTTTGTTGGGAAAAATAGAGAATAACTATTATTTAGCAAATGCTGTTCATTATTTTGTTTACATGGGATTTTCTCTTGCGCTGGATGAAGTGGGTTCTTAACCCACGAAAGCTTATGCCCAAATAAATTTGTTAGTCTCTAAGGTGCTACAAGTATTTTTCTTATTTTCTTTTTCCTGGCATTGTGTTTCACTAAGTTAGGCTCTGGGATGTTGCATCATCAGGTCATAACACTGCATCATGACGCAATGGCATTTTCTTCTGACTTCACAGCACTGCCTATATGATGATGCAGTGCCAAGACATTATATCACAAACTCACATCATCATAAAACAACGTTTGCCCTATAAGACAAACAGCAAAATATGGCTGTTTTTTAAAACTTGGAGACATTACAGGAAGGCTCTGTCTTTCCTCAACTGCTCTGTCTTCTGGGCTGTACCCTGGAAGTCAACGGGAATTTTGGACAGGTGGCTTTGTCAGTGTGACAGACTCATGCAGAGTGAGAGGCAGCACATATGCAGCGAGAATCTGCAAGCCAGCCCACAGGGTAGCTTCAGGAATATGGCAATGCAATAAAACTCCAGGGATTCCTTGAGGATGCCAGCAGCATTTGACACCTTGTCAGAACTTCTGTATTAGATTATCATTAACACACACAGCCCTGTAACTTAATTATCTGCATGTCCAAAGCAATGAATAGAAAAACTGCAAACACTGAAGCCATGTCTGCACTACAGAATTCTGCTATTGCCTGCACCCGATACTTGCTCATGTCCACACTACAGCTGGTCAGATAACTGATTTTTTGGTTTGCTGGCTGTTCCAGAGAACTGAAAAAAAAAAGGTTTTGGTCAATCTAATGCCATAAATTCCGAACAATTTTGGCAAATCGAAAAAGTCAACAAAACATTTTTGTTTCGGGTGGAAAGAAATGTTTTCTTTGGTCTGAAACAAAATGTTTCATTTTGTTTCTTGGCTTTTTAAAAATAAAATAAAAGGACATGAAGGGCTAGATTAACAAAATGGCCAGCGGAGGTACTGCGCGACCCCCCTCCCCCCGCCCTTATAACCTTTAACTCTCCCTTGTGTGGAGAAGTAATTTGAACTTGGCTCTCCCACATTGCTGGACAATGCTCTAACCGCCAGGTTATGGATATTCTGGGACAGGTTTCACTGCAGCGTTAGGTCTCGTCTACACTTAAAAACGTTACTGGCATAGCTATGTCAGTTAGGAGTATGATCCCCTCCCCTTGCCCCTAACCACTATGGCTGTGCACATGCCCTAGTGTAGACACAGTTATACAGGCAAAAAGGTCCGGAGGCTGGTATCATCTATTTTGTTTGGGGCATTGGTATAAGTTCGAGCAGCAGCAGAAACTTTTGTTTATATAAGTTGTGTCAACACTGGCAGGGTATGCTGGTCTAGCTATGCTGACAAACGCTTTCTAGTGCAGATTTACACAGAATATAAGAACGGCCATACTGGGTCAGACCAAAGGTCCATCTAGCCCAGTATCCTGTCTTCCAACAGTGGCTAATGCCAGGTGCCCCAGAAGGAATGAACAGAACAAGGAATCATCAAGTGATCCATCCCCTGTCGCCCGTTCCCAGCTTCTGGCAAACAGAGGCTAGATTAAACACAGAGATAGGTACAGTACAGCACCTCTCCCAAAATGGTTTGCACTTCCCACTTCCCCACATCAGGGAGCTGTGCTGGGCCCGGTGATCCATGATACGCTGGCACTGCCTTGCTTGGAGGGAGTGTGGTGTGTGGACATGCTGAACGGATACACGCTTGCTGAGATGTCTAGCGTGGTCCCAATGCATTGTTACGAGTCACAGCAGCTCCCACGAACAATAGCAATTTGTAACAATGCAGTTCTCTACCGCAGTTGAGGCTAGGGCAGCCTCCCCGCCACACGTGAATTTCATGTAAGTCCATTCTCGAGGCACTCTGAAGAGGTAGCTGAGTTTTCTTCTCATTTCAGCTTCCCCAGTCTGACTCACCTTAAAGCGTGGGGTAACTGCTGCAACGGCAACAAACCAAGCACCTGGGAGGCTTGATGCGTTCAAACTGCTGAGTGGTTACAACCTCCCCCTGAGCAGTGTGCACAGAGGGCTGCAGGGTATCTTGCACTCCATGTAGGGACGGGTGAATGCGCCAGAACCAAACTGGAAGAACAAGTCACCGTGGATAGTTCTCTGGAAACTTCTGCTTAATGCATAGCAGTGCTCAAAAATGCTAACAATGCTAGGAACTATGAGGGATAGCTCAGTGGTTTGAGCATTGCCCTGCTAACCCCAGGGTTGTGAGTTCAATCCTTGAGGGGGCCATTTAGGGATCTAGGGCAAAAATCTGTCAAGGGACAGTACTTGGTCTTGCTAGTGAAGGCAGGGGACTGGACTCGATGACCTTTCAAGGTCCTTCCAGTTCTTGGAGATTGGCATATCTCCATTTATAAGGGGGGAGGGATAGCTCAGTGGTTTGAGCACTGGCCTGCTAAACCCAGGGTTGTGAGTTCAATCCTTGAGGGGGCCATTTAGGGATCTGGGGCAAAAATTGGGGATTGGTCCTGCTTTGGGCAGGGGGTTGGACTAGATGACCTCCTACGGTCCCTTCCAACCCTGATATTCTATGATTCTATGAACGGGATAGAAGATGAGACAGAACATATCATAGTGCCACTATATAAACCCACGGTGCGCCCACCCCTTGAATACTGTGTGCAGTTCTGGTTGACTCATCTCAAAAAGGATATAATGGAACTGGAAAAAGGTTCAGAGAAGGGCAACAAAGTTGATCAAGGGTATGGAAGGGCTTCCATACAAAGAGAGATTAAAAAGATTAGAGCTGTTCAGTTTAGAAAAGAGACTAAGGGGGAGATATGACAGAGGTCTATAAAATCATGAGTGGTGTGGAAAAAGTGAATAGAAAAGTCTGTTTACCCTCCCTCGCAATACAAAATCCAGGGGTCACTCAATCAAATTAATAGGCAGCAGGTTTAATACAAACAAAAGGAAGTACTTTCTACACAATGCACAATTAACCTGTAGAACTCATTGCCAAAGGATGTTGTGAAGGCCAAAAATATAACAGGGTTCAAAAAATAACTAGATAAATTCATGAAGGAGAAGTCTATCAATGGCTATTAGTCACAATGGTCAGGGATGCTACCCCATGCTCAGGGTGACCCTAAAACTCTGACTACCAGAAGCCGGGAGTGGAAGACAGAAGTGGATCCCTCCAACTGTCCTGTTCTGTACACTCCCCATGAAGCTCTGGTACTGGTTGCTGTCAGAAACAGGATACTGGGCTAGATGGATCATTGGTCTGATCCACTGTGGCAGTTCTTATTTTCTTAAGAAGTCCTCTCTGCATGTATTCATAGAATCATAGAAATGAAGGGCTGGAAAGGACCTCAAGAGGTCATCTAGACCATGCCCCCATGCTGATGCAGGGCCAGGTAAACCTAGACTGTCCTTGACAGGTGTTTGTCTCAGTAGCATCGCCGGGGGGGAGCAGGGGGAGCGGCTGCTCCCCCACTGAGCAGAAGCGGCGCCTTTTTTTGTTCCCGACGCCTTTTGATCCTACGCTGCAGCCAGAGTTGAGCTTTTTTTTTTTTTTTGCTCCAGGCACCTTTTTTTGCTCCCAACGCTTTTTGCTCCCAGCCCCTTTTTTTAGCTCCGCTCCCCCTGTGCTCTAAACCCAGCTACCCCACTGGTTTGTCTAAACTGCTCTCAAAAACTTCCAATGGTTTTAATTGCCAGTAACATGTTACCACATGAAAATGCTACAAGCAAGACAAAAGCAGCAGAGTGTGGCTGGAATCCTGACCTTCAGCATTGTTGGATGGGAAGGATTTAGTTTTAAATCCTACGAGTGTTAGGTTTAATAATTTGGCAAAAAAAAAAAGCCCTGGATCTGGAACATTTCAGAGCCGACTCTTTGGCTGGTGTAAATCAGCAAAACTTCACTGACTTCAGTGGAGATTGTCTACGCAACTTCAGTGGCACTACACCAACTTACACCAGCTGGCTCTGAGTGGAGTTTCACCAGATAAACACCAACCCTCAGCATTTTCAATTTCTTTTTAGAAGCAGGAGGCTCTTTGGAAGAGGCGTCAGATGCCTTTTGTCTTTTAAATTCGCTACTAAGACACTCAAGCAGGTTTCAGAAACTATTCATCCTGCCCCTTATTTCTGAGACGCCACCTGTCTCCTTGTGGTCTTAGCCCCTCCCTGTCCCCAGGAGCTGCTCCATATGGCAGCTAAGCGCTGGCACACACAGCTGTTTATGTGGCTGCTGTCAAGGCCAATCTATTAGCCCGCTTTAAATTAAACCCTTAATTCCAACCTCCATGGTACTTCTTGCCTTTGTTCCACAGACCACAGCTGAGATCAGGGCCCTGTTATGCTGGAAGCTGAACATATACGTAGAAACGGCTTCTGTCTCCAAGTGCTTGCAATATAAATGGACAAATAGAAAGAGGCACAGAGAGGAGAAGTGACTTGCTCAAGGTCACCCTGCAGCCTGCTCACTGCCAGACCCATGCCCCACCCCCTGGAGCAAGTTGTCACTCAAATAACCAGCCTTTAGGAAAAATATTCACAGCTATGGGTAATGTGCGGGGCTGCATATTTACTTCCATCTTTTTCTGTCCTCACAGAACAGATTCCGCCCCCAGCAAGAACCTCACCACTACAAAGCGGAATCGTCACTGTTCTGAAATGGGGATCGAACGACCCATGCTTTTAATTGTTGTGGTTTAAATTCTTGCAGATTCAAAATGGATAATTATTCATTGAAAAGCCCTTGTCAGATTTTCATGACATTCCAGAACACTGCAATGTGCTGGAGGGTTTGTGGTCTGGTGCATTTTAAGCTGCTTCAGTTTCACAGAATCATAGAATCTCAGGGTTGGAAGGGACCTCAGGAGGTCATCTAGTCCAACCCCCACCATCATTGTGGCTGACATCTCAAGGTTTACAATAATGGCACTCACCTGGAACAAGCCAATCTAACACACAGGCTGCTTGAGGGCCTTACTTGTCAGTTTATAATGGTTTTAACTGGAACACCTGTTTGTACGGATGCCTCACCACTGTGCCAATCGAAGAGGCCCGTTCTGTAATCCATTACTGAGTGGGAGGGAGTGCATGGGGGCACAGGGCTTTGAGGAGAGGGTCTCTGCCCCACCCTCAGCAGAACGAATACAATTCAGACATCCCATGCACAGGGCTGGTGCAAGGAAGTGTTGTGCCCTAGGCAAAACTTCCTTGCACCGGCCCTGCGCCACCGCACCGCCCCCCCGGTCCCCAGCCAGCTCCCCCACCCCCAGGAGCTCAGCCCCCCTGCCACCCGCGGGAGCTCAACCCCCCGCTCTCGGGCCACAGGAGCTGAGCGTGGAGCCGGGAGGCAGGGGGTCGGCGCGCAGCGGCTGCCTCCTGGCTTCAAGCTCAGCAGCTGAGCATGGAGCCAGGAGGCAGCTGCCCGCCGCCCCCCAAATCCTGGTGCCGTAGGCGACTGCCTAGGGTCGCCTAGTTATAGCGCCGGCCCTGCCCATGCATTGTCCTGCCCAATGCAATTACCGTAGGCCTGGCTGCTCCCCTAATGCAGTTACTGTAGGTCCAGCCTTCCCTCTCTGCACAGCTCCAAGGCCCTCGCTGCTGCAGCCGCTTGGGACCCCGGCTCCTCTCACTGCCTCCCCTTCAAGGAGCAGGAGAGGCCTCTGCGGAGGAGCCCAGCTGCCCAGGAGCCATGTTATTTCCCAGCACAGGACAGGGCATAGCAGGGAGAAGGCTGGGCTAGGCCCCTTTTCACTGGAGGAGATGTGGGGCAGGCGGAGTGAATCCTCACAGCCTATGTAGCAGCCTAGCCTGCTCTCTGCCTTCCCCCTCCCCTCCCTAAAACTACCCTTGATCCTGGGGTTTCAGTCCCTCGTAGTCTCTCTGCGCTGATTGGAGGAGAGGGGAGGGAGTGGGGAGCTCACAGCTGCTGGCGGAGGGTCTCCTCTCCCTTTCACCCTTGCCAGCTGGCTGCTGCTGCCCCCTGCCTCAGAAGGTGCAGGGAGGTGGATCAGCTCCTAGGCACGACAGGTGCATACTGGAGGACTCATAAAACATCTGACTTCCCCAAGAGAAACCAACTCCCCTTAAACTCTCCATGCCACACTTCCCCCCATGACAAGAATTTACCCCAGAGAGCTTGGGAGGCATCACACAGGGAGATTAAAAAACAACAAGGGGGGGGGGCGGTTATAAAATAGCCCTGCTGTTCACTTTTCAAAGACTTCTGCAGGGCTCATCAGAACTTTGGAACAGTTTCATGTGAGAACTTAATTTCGCCAGGACTCAATAGTGATTGGAACTGAATGGGGGGTACTGGTAGGAATCATAGAATCATAGAATCATAGAATCTCAGGGTTGGAAGGGACCTCAGGAGGTCATCTAGTCCAACTCCCTGCTCAAAGCAGGACCAACCCCAACTAGATCATCCCAGCCAGGGCTTTGTCAAGCCTGACCTTAAAAACCTCTAAGGAAGGAGATTCCACCACCTCCCTAGGTAACCCATTCCAGTGCTTCACCACCCTACTAGTGAAAAAGTTTTTCCTAATATCCAACCTAAACCTCCCCCTCTGCAACTTGAGACCATTACTCCTTGTTCTGTCATCTTCTACCACTGAGAACAGTCTAGATCCATCCTCTTTGGAACCCCCTTTTAGGTAGTTGAAAGCAGCTATCAAATCCCCCCTCACTCTTCTCTTCTGCAGGCTAAACAATCTCAGTTCCCTCAGCCTCTCCTCATAAGTCATGTGCTCCAGCCCCCTAATCATTTTTGTTGCCCTCCGTTGGACTCTTTCCAATTTATCCACATCCTTCTTGTAGTGTGGGGCCCAAAACTGGACACAGTACTCCAAATGAGGCCTCACCAGTGCCAAATAGAGGGGAATAATCACGTCTCTCGATCTGCTGGAAATGCCCCTACTTATACAGCCCAAAATGCCGTTAGCCTTCTTGGCAACAAGGGCACACTGTTGACTCATATTCAGCTTTTCGTCCACTATTTAAAGCTATAATCAGAACAGGAAAATACACGTACCTATACAGTGAAAAATACCAGGCATCATAAAGACACGGACATTAAATGCGTGTTCTGAAGTGTATGCACCACAAGTCAGATCCTCTGCTGGTGCGGACCTGCCTTGCTCTAAGGTCTACAATGCTGACATTCAAGTATCAGAGGGGTAGCCGTGTTAGTCTGGATCTGTAGAAGCGACAAAGGGTCCTGTGGCACCTTATAGACTAACAGAGGTATTGAAGCATAAGCTTTCGTGGGTCAATACCCACTTCTTCGGATGCAAGCAGTGGAAATGTCCAGGGGCAGATATAAATGTGCAGGGAAGATTCAGGCTAGAGATAACAAGGTAAGCTTAATCAGGGAGGGTGAGGCCCTCTTCTAGCAGTTGAGGTGTGAACACCAAGGGAGGAGAAACTGCTTTTCAATGCTGACATTGTCTTTAGTGGAGCTATGTTGATTTACACAAGCTAAGGATGTGGGCCTTGAAGTGTATACACACCGGCTGTGACTCTCCACTGCCTTGTACCTCGTATGGACAATCTGATCTGTTAGCACTTTCCATCCACTTCACCCTAATGTAAATATCGACATAAGGTGCAAGGCAGCAGAGAAGCATTGGCCCATTATCTTTTTAAGTGTATATAAGACACACATGAGTTTGACTGATACCCACCTCAGCAGGATATATGCATTAGATACACCCATCTGTGTGATGTGCCCTTTACAAAGCGTGCGTGTCTCCAGGGGAACTTTGCAAATGGTGCTGTCCTGACAGCTACTTTGTAAAGAGGATTGCTTTAAGGGAGGAGAGATGCTGTTGGGAAACCACATGTAGTGCAAGAGGGTCTGTTCTGGAAGGAGAGCAAGTGACACGGGGACAAGGGATCCAATATGAGACAGGTGAGGAAGGACGCAGCACATGGATACAGAAGCTGTCTGGGAAGGAATCCATCAGAGTCTGGGCAAGGTCAACATGGATTCTTGTCACTGAACAATTATTCAGCATTTTAGTTCCCAGGCAAATAACATTGTTAGCCTGGAGTGAAAGGTGAAAGAATCTATCACTTGCTTCAGACAAACATTGCTTGGAGAATAAGCAGAAGAACCAATGCCTGTAAATTGAAGCCAGACAAATTCAAATTAGAAATAAGGCCCACATTTTTAACAGTGAGGGTGACTAACTACTGGAACAAAGAACTAAGTGAAGAGATGGATTCACCATCTCTTGAAGTCTTCAAATCAAGTCTGGATGCCTTTCCGGAAGGCCTGCTTTAGTCAATCCTAAGTCATTGGGCTCAATACAGGAGTAACTGATGGAATTCTTTGACCTGTGGTATACAGGAGGTCAGACTAGATGATCTAGTGGTCTCTTTGTGCCTGAACATTAATCAATCTGTGATCCCTACTCAGTCTCCCCAAGAAGTCAAATGAAGGCGCTGAAGTCACTTAGGCCTACTCCACCCAAGCACAGAATTCCACTGGCACACAGCCCATTGTAGACCTTGGTACTGAAACTCTGTATTCCCTGAACATAGTATAAAAGAGAAGTGCGTTAAAACAAATGACTCTAGTGTCAGTACATGAACACTTAAAAGCTATTAGTTTCGTGTTAATTAAATTGTGGTCCTAGACAACCAATCAAAATGAATACCTTGAATGCTGATTACAGTAGAAGGAATTGGATGTTCTCTAGCATGGACCTTCCTGAAGACAGGTTTGCCTAACAAAGTGATGGGCAGAAGATGAGTGGATGGATCACAGTGATTCGGTGATGTTAGTGAACTCTATTTCTATTTCACACAAGGTTATTGTTTTTAAATCCCCATTTCAGATACTCTTGTCTGCTCTCCTGCACTGATGGCAAAAAGCAGAGCCAGAGAGAAGTGATCCAAGAGTTTACCCTCATAGCCATGGTGGCAAGCTACGGACATCTATTTCCAGCCCAGTTGGCCAAGTTCAATCTCAGTTACACTGGAAAAATGTTGAAAATTGTATTTAATTTAAATGTAAAGTTATTTAATTTTTGTAACTGTCCCAATTTGGGGCTGGCTCCTCAGAGTCTGATTCTGCGTGTGCCTTTCAGACAAGCGATCAGGGAGATCAGAGGTACGTGAAGTACCTTGTTAGCTAAAAATAGTTTCCCATTGTCTGAGCTTGGCCCTCTGAACCCCTCCTCATGCAGAGTCACAGTCGTTGCCGGGCTCTGCTAGTACTAAGGGGGAGACTGACGGCTCTTCTTCTCTAATGCAGAACTAACACCCGAGCAACACTTGCAAGGTGTACATTAACCAAGGAGGCATGTGTGTCTGCTCCCCTGTTGGACAAGTGCAGAGATTTGGTACCGCATGCATGGCTCACATACAACCCTGTGAATACACCAGCATGCTTGTCTAATTATTTGCTATTATTATGCCTACTGAGCCCAGTTCTCCATTGCCCCTTGAAGCCTCTCTGGCAGCACAAATGGTCTGTGAAGGCAGCAAATCTGGGAATACCCCAGCATAGGGTCTTCCCTGGAGGGCACAGAGCTGCCATAATTGGTCTTTTCTCCCAGCCCATAGCACAGACATTGCTGGGGAAGAGAACATGGCTGAAGTGCCAGGTACTCCAGCTACTCTCAGAGTAGCTGTGGCCCTATGGTGTTGTTGCAGCCAAGGGTAAATTAGAGCAGATGTGGGGCTGTTGTAATTTAAGATGAGGTCTGGGGAGAACATGGGGAGGTGCAAAGGTGGCATGAAATCCCTAGTCCTATGCCAGGCACTGGCAGGATGGGAAAGGAAAATCTTTAGTGCAGAGATGGTTCCCTGGTTCATGTAACTCGGTTTGCAGGAACTCATCCGAACATGCTTTCATATATGGCTGGCACTTCTGATAATCACACCTTGAGTCTGTACAGCCAAGAGCACATAGCCTGCTGCTCCCCAGCTGTACCACAGCAGCCCTGGCTCTGCCGTTCAAACCCCAGCAATGATCCATGAGGAACCATTCCTGCCTCGCCCACTCCCTGAGGAGGGAACCAGTATCCAGAACACCAGCTGGGGAGGACTGATTTCTCAGGCGTCCTTGCGGAGCGGCATTTTAAACAGCGAAGCGTTTCTTGGCAGCATGCAGCCAAGTAGCTTTATTTCACAATCCGCTGTATCTGCAGCACTGATTGCCGACAGACTGACATGGGGAATTACAGAAGATGATTGATTCTCTATTTCTCACTAATCTCCATCTGATAATAGGGAAGCAAACCCCTCAACTGTTCTTGCTGACAGAAAAATGCAGTTACATGTCACCCCGTACCTGGGGCAGGGATCAAATCACCGCCCTTCTGTGGAGTCTGGCCATACCTCTCCGGACAGGCAATGGTGTGCTGGTGTCTTGTGCAGCGCCATGCACACTGCCTGCACTTAGGAACAACAATGCTGGCTCCAGCTGCCCCCTCCTGTAGGGAAAACCCATGGGACGGGGAGGCCTAGCTACTCCCCGATCTGTAAGGGACATATGGGATTTGCAGGGCTGATTCCCAAACAATGTGGGAGTCCTCCGGGATTCACACAGACCCCAGGGATCAGCAAGAGGCCAGGGCAACCTGCGTGGAGGACCCATGTCTCCCTACTGCCTCTGCGTTCCCCTCTTCCCTGGCAGCATGGCAGTGCCACAGGAATTGCAGCCCACGGCGTTCCAGGAGGGATCCCCACCGTCGGGCAGGGCTGCGGACACACGGCATGGGGCCTGGGGGGCCAGTCCTGCCATGGAACTGGCTGACATTGCCTTCACGCAGGAGAGGCGTGGAGAAGGTACCAGCAGGCTCCACATTCTGCGTTGAGGCAGAGTCTCCCCGGTATGTGGTGTAATCACTGTGGCTAAAGGACAGGATTACTGTGAAACACACGTGAGGTTAAGCTGGTGGCAAGGACACATCACTCGCTGTTAGACAGTGCCGTGCTAACACTAGTGGCTCGGAGTAGGTGGCCAGGAAACTGAACAGTGCTTTCTTACCATTCAGAAGTTTCCCTCCATTAAAAAAACAAACAGGAAATAAAGAGAAAAGAGCAGAATGAGCACCCGGCAGTTAACAATGCAGAGAGGAACAGTGGCACGGGGCCAGGAGGGAATCAGAAATCCATACCTGTTATTGTGAAGCCACCTAAACGAAGCACAAAACAAAAAAAGAGAGAGAGAAAGAGAAAGCAGATTAGCATCTAGTTTTGCATCATCACAGTGACATTCATCTGGCAGCAGCCTCCCCCCGGAGCACTGGCCCACACGCTCCCACCACGGTGTGCTCACTACAACACCTGTCTCCCGTTTCTAGCAGGGATTGTTCCCTGCCTCGGGTCTGCATCGAGTGCCATGGTCTCCCCCCACCCATTCTGCTGGGCCTCAGGTAGTGCGCTTCACTCTGAATGTGGGGCACTGAATGGGTGGGTGGGGGAGACTGGGATGCAGGGGGCCAGCAGGCCTATGGGGCGGGCATGCCAGCCTCCCTCCCACCCCACATGGCGTAAGATTGTTCCAGGAGGTGCTATCTCTTTTCCACAAAGCCACCCCAGAATCATGGAGACAGCTGCAGCCAGGTGCTCCCCCACCATCACTGGGGGGAAGGGGGTTTGCCCCCTGCTCAGTAGGCCCACGGACTGGCCCAGGGACCAGCCTCCCCGCCGCCCCCCGGCACTGTGGAGTCAATAGACTCTGAAGGATGCCAGTGCCAATCCTACAGAGGCCCTTTGCCTCCTCAGCAGCTGCTCAGTCCCCTGGAAATCCCCACTGGTTAAAGCAGCCAAATTAGTCCTGGAGGGCTCCCTTGAAGAGACAGCCCAGCTCCAGCTATATCTTCACAGGGTCAGGGGATGGGGGGGGGATGTGGTTTTCCCTGGCCCCTCCCTTGTACTACCCAGTCTCCTGCCATGTCCAGCACAGATCCTGGACTAGTGGAGAGCCTTCAGTGGGGTGCAGACTGGAGGCAGGGCTGGTGCTGTGGAGATGGCTAGCCCTCCTATCCATCCATGGAGGACCCCTTTGGGGTGTGGTTCGGGGCTGGGGAGGGACATGCCTCCTAGGTCCGCTCTGGCAGGTTCTACCCCAGCAGCGGCCAATCTAACTCCAGTGTGGGAAGTGCAGAGAACTTTAAAGATTCACTACAAAGCTGAGCTGTGCAAATCTCTTCCTTCCCTGCTAACCAGGCACGAGAGAGAGAGGGGGCATTTCTAGGAGGCGACAGTGGCTAGAATCACACAGTGGACAAGATCAAAAACCCTACAGCTACTGTCCCACCTCTCAACCCGGCCTAGCCGGAGCGCGGGGCTCAGTGTGGGAGACAGCCCAGAGGGAGGGATGCACAGAACTCAAAATGATGCGGGATCCTCTCATTAAGAGCAAGTTACTCCTCCTAGGGCCTCACTCCCATGAGTCTTATTACTGGTGTGAGAACATTTTCAGCAATAAAAGAAGCAGCATGATGCACCAAATCTATGCTGCAGCTGGGTAGCTTTAGGACTAAATGGAGGGCTATTCAAGAGGGATGGATACAATGCTGGGGAAGAGGAAAGCCCCTTCCACCACCATTTCCACAAAGCCCCTGACTGCTCAGACATCCCTGGGAACATTCCTCATTTACCCACAGCAGGGGCGAAGTTCTGCTCATATTGAGTTACTACTGCCCAGAGCAGCATTTTCTACAATGGTCCAGTGCCCACAGAAATGAGTGAGAGTCTTTCCATTGATTCCAGTGAGCCCTGGATTAATGCTTTAGCTTTGCTTGGACTCCCCCCACATCCCCATCTTGTGTGTTTGTGTATCTCCTGCTCGGGATAGCTTGTATGCCAAATTTGGAGGCTGGTTTTGAAGTGTGCTCTAAGAAGGCAGCATGCCATACCTCCCTCAAAGAGTTTTCTGAATATATTTAGTTAGGGTATGTCTACACTGGGAAATTATAAGGAAGGGAGTTTAAAATGCTATAGCTATTCTGGAATAGCTCCCCATGTGCATACACTGATTCCTGAATAAGAATGTGCACAGAGGGAGTTATTGTGGAATAGCTCTTGTGGTCAATATCACCACAATAAGCCCTAAGTATTCTGGCCAGAGCATTGCCAGGTACTACAAACATTCTGTTTCTTATACCTACGTAACGGGATATGAATTAGTTTGCACAGCTCAGTTCTGTTGTACATTTCTGAGACTCTTAGTGCTTTCCACATCTTTTTACTACAAATTAGCGCATAGTGCCCAGTTAAATCAACCTGAAGGATAGCAGCAAACCTGAGCAGTCAGTTGTATTGAATGTATCCACTAGTGGCTAGAGTCCGATACTCTTGCTCCCATTCAGTAGTGTCTAATGCCCTAATAACCCCATTGGGATTACTTGTGGAGCTACTCACTGCACGTAAGGGTGACAGACTCTGACCCTAAATGTGCTTGTTGTCTGGGATTTCCAAAGGAGCAAGCTGTCCAAATCCCAGTGAAATGCTGTTCCTAACCCCCTTAGGCTCCTTTGTCATTGTAATTAATGCCACTTTCAATTATGATTTTAGCTACTGTCCCTCCTTTAATACAAGTGTTCATGTCTCAGCTAACAATTTTTGGAGCATATACTCAAAGAAGAACATGATCTCAATTACCTGGGCTTAGTAAAATGGTATTAACAACCTTAAAAGAGATTCTTGTGAGCAAAAAGAAAAGTCAAACAAAATCATCATCTTCCACCAATATACGGACACACTGGGAAAATGGAAAAGAAATACAAGAAATGCAGCGCTTACCAAGCTCATTCAACAACAGGGCTGTGAAGGAGACAGACAGAGACAAACATAGAAGAAGAAAAGTAAATGAATAATGAAATTAAAAGGAACATTCACAGAAAGACTCCAGCTCCCAGGCCCAGGCAATGAAAATCTGTAAAGTTTCAGGATACCACTGGTACCCAGAAAAGAGCACTGAAAATAATGGAACAGAAACATTTCATGAGTGTGGACTGTGAATTAAAAGAAAAAAATAATGTCACATACAGTAATATGATATAAAAGACAAACTTAAAAAAAATTCATTCCCCCCCTTTGGGCCATATATTCATGGAGCGCCCAACGACATCAATGGCAGTACTGCCACAGATTGAGGAAAGAATATGTCCCAAAATATGGATGTAAGGGCTGTCTGCTGGATTCTTTTACTTCCTCTAATAGTCTAAATGGAAAATAATAATTACATGCTGGCCTGATTTCTACAGGGAATGTAGAATGAAAGAAGTACAGTTTGTGCTAGGGCTTGACTCACCAAATATAATACAGTATTTATCCTGTCATTTAGCAAAATGACAGTTTAAGCCCTGATAAAAAATAACGATCATTTAGCATTCAGGTAGCACTCTGGATCTTTGAAGAACTGAACATTCTAACTAATTACTTCGAGCAACACCCTGGAGAGGTAGTAAGATCAGGAAGTATTAACCCTTTTCAAAGGAAGGGAAACTGAAGCAGAGAGGATCAGGCCAATATTTTCAAAAGCAGCTGCTGATTTTAGGTATCTTAATTTTTGGCACATCTAGGCCTGATTTCAGAAGCTGAGCTCACAGTATTGCCAGCCCCAAGAGTTCAAAAATCATAAGTTAGTGCTCAAAAATTGCTTTAAAAATCATGAGATTTAAAAAGACTAATGCATTTTTGGCTCTTTTTATTTGCCTTCTGGCTACTAGGAATTTACAGCGCCTTGGCGTCACATTTTCAAGCTTTACCCTGCAACCATGAGAGCTAGAAACTTACTTTTTATAAAACGAAAGCTGAGAATCTCGTCATCACATGACTCCAGCAGCAAGAGTTTTAAAAACTCTCCAAATAATCCAAGACTCATGATAAAACCATGAGAAAGGACAACACTGCGCCCATGCAGCGCCGAATGAAGCCAATGGGTAGCTTTTAGTGTCAATGGCTAATTTTATTTTGGTGACATGAAATGATTCCAATAGTAGATTTCCCTAGCGCTGCTAGTGATGCAAATCCCACTCACTGGGATTCTATTGCATTGCGCTAGTGTATCAGATTTAGTGGAATTTTCCGTGAGCTAATAATCACATACGGCATTTATCTGTCAACGGAATGCAGGGGAGGGTGAAAAAGGTCGGTGTGCAATGTTCTCTCTTGGGATAAATGGAGCCCCTCTGAGGAATCCATCTAGTGCTAGGTAATGGCAGCTTCTCCCCTCTCCTCTCAGCGTGCAAGGCCAGAGAGGGAGTAGGGAGCCCAGTGCTCTCATGCAGGGGGCAGCCAGAAGGATGCAGCTATTTCTCGCCCAGTACCTTGGAAGGTGTGTGTGTCTGTGTCTGCTCTCATGCCCAGCAGCACTGAATGTTACAAGGCCTTGTCTCTGGGTGGAGCTGGGGTGTGGCTATAGTTCACCTTCACCTGGGAACCCCGAGCATGTGGGGAGGCTGGAGGAATAGCAAGTTTTACCTTGTCTAAAGGCTGCTGGTGAGCAACAGCTGGGCTCTCCCCAGTACTCCACAAGCGCCATGGGGCAATTTACTGGCCCCTCTATGTGCAACTGGCATAAACTGGCTGGGGAATACTGCTTGGCAGCCGCAGAACTGGCAGACTCCCTCCTCCTAGGTGTGCTGTAGCACTTGAGGCCTGGCTGAATCACTCCTGAGGTCTGGCTAGTGTATGGTGGATTCAGCTCCAAGCACGCTGGCTCTGGCTGCCTTCTTATGCATGGCAGTGCCAACACAACTAACCAACTAGGAAACATTGCAAGAAGACAGCAGAGGCGTCTGGCTGGTCCCTGTGCTCTAAGACCTCCTGATGAATGCACTCACTGAGCACAAAATTGCATTCGTCCCTTTCCCACTCGTTCTCCTATGAATGCACTCTGAGAAAGTTGCACCTTTGAACAGGACTAGAAATGTACTCAGCTGTTAGAAAGGCCTGGATTTAGAGCCACTGAACAACTCACTGTGTGAACAAAAGTTAGTTTGTCCAAAGGCAGAATTGTTTGAGCCTGATAAAATCATGCATTTACTTGAGTAAAGATGAATCTGACTAAACTGAATTTCTTGTCTGTGTAATTTATTAAACTAATCCAGATTATTCACCTCTTTCTTTTATATTAACTAGCTTAATTATTTTTTTAAAATCAGACAGCTACCAGTGAATAGACATTTCCTATTCATTTGTTTTTCTGTAATAAGGGGTTTGGGTTTTTTTGCCTATTGGGGAAAAGGAACCAAGATAAATAGTATTGTGTTTCAGTCTAAATGCACCAACATTTGATATACATGAAGTCATTTTAGACCTCGATCCAACAAAGCACTTAAGCATGTATGAAACTAAGCATGTGAGTAGCCCCCTTGACTTAATTGGGACTACTCACATGTGACACACATGGCCCTGACCCACACTTGTGCTGAAGCCCATCTCTTATCCAGGACAGCACTTAAGGACACACTTAACTTTAAGCACATGCTTAAGTGCCGTCTTGAACAGGGATGCTTTCCTGAATCAGGGCCATGCTTACATGCTTTGTTGGATCAGGGGGTAGTCAGCAAATGAATGGATTTAGTCTATAAGAAAGGAAGCCTATTTATTTCTTTGGGGTGAATGCCACAAGGTGTGGAGGGCCCAAGCAATGCCCCTCTGCACTACTGCTGTCCTGCACTGTGGTTGGGAGCGGGGCCCAGGGTGGATGTGCTGGATGTAAGGACCCAGCATGCCCGTGCGATGTAGAGGTGGACTTCATGGTGGGACCTAACAGGCTAGCATGGAAGGGTCATTAATGAGCACCAAGGCTGGATAGAGGGGGGAAGGGCTATGAGATCTACATTTATGTTATCCCCAGTCTCCAACTCCTCACATAGAGGGCACAGGGGAGCTAACTTCACTATTGCAGCTGCCCCCTGTAAATTCTTATGGAGTGTTCCACAAACACCAGCTTGCTAAGGCCCCCATGCAGCAAAGCAGATAACAATATACCTAAGTCTTAGATTCAGAGATCTGAAGGTTAGAAGGGACCATTATGATCATCTAGTCTGACCTCCTGTACAGCATGGGCCAGAGAACCTCGCCCAATGCTTTCTGCCTTCTGTCTGAGCTATAGAATCTCTTCTGGAAAGACACCCAGCCTTGATTTAAAGACGTCAAGTGACTCCATCCACCACATCCCTAGGTAAATTGTTCCAAGAGTTAAGTACCCTCACTGTTAAAAATGTGCATTTTATTTCTAGTCTCATTTTATCTAGCTTCAGCTTCCCGCCATGGGAGCTCGCTACGTGTTTTTCTGCTAGATTAAAGAATCATCTATTATGAGAAATCTCTTCTCCCTGTGGGTACTTGCAGACCATGATCAAGTCACCTCTCTTATCCGATCTGGGATAAACTAATCCTGGGACTCAAAAGTTAAGCATGTGCTCAAGTGCTTTGCTGAATCAGGGCCTAAATGTATGATAATAATAATATTATAATACAATCTGATGATTCTTGAGGAGCAGATATCACCTATAAATTAAACGGGAAGTCAAAGAGACAAAATGTTGCCAACAATGTTTGGGTTGGTAAAAAAATGTTTTTTATGTTGCAACTAATTATTCAGGATAATTATGTTATTGCTGTAATGTCCTAATTAGCCATCAATAATTCATGAAATTAGTTATGTCCATTCATTTTAAGTTATCTTTTTAAGAAAAGGAACTGCTTCGAAAAATTAGCAGCCCTTTTCTTTTTATGAATATGGTTGCAGTTGCTTTAGAGAAATGTTTTTATTTTGTGTGATGGAAACTGATTTCATCACCCTTATGAGGATTCAGCAGGATGTCCATGACACTGTACTTTCAGTGCATTTTACCTATATACTTCCAGATTCACTGGGTGAAATCCTGACTACAGATGTACTACTGGAATTATCTGATTCTGAACTATCTTCAGATCTCATTGTATTCTCATTACCAGTGTAAAAAAGCTAAAAATATTGTGTTAAGGATGTGATTTTTATTTAAACAGAAGGTCCACTTTATCTCCTGCTAAAAATGATGCAGTATCCTTTTTTAATTAAAAAAGAGACTGTTTTCACCTAGATTAAAAGAATATTTGTATATGCGACTTCAGTGCTGTATATTTTGAATACACAACTGAAATGTCTTTGTTTGTGATGCTGTTGCAATAGCAATTGACAGTTTAGGATTCGCAGTCTGTCTTCCCACATTGCATGTGCTGGAATCTCAGACCCACTCTGGTGTTTGTGGCCACTTTGTGGGGGCTAGACACTGCCATAAACTCCTGGCTGACAGCACCTCAGCAGTGTGTGTGAGCTTGTCCCTCTCTAGCCAGCGTGGAGAGGATATGAACCCCTAGTGATTTATTCACTGGATTGTTTTCATTTACTGCCTCACAAGTGGGAGCAGTTCACAGATGAACACGACAAAAAAAGTCAGTTTGTATTTAGTGCCAACCCTGCTTCAGTGGGAGCTAGCCAGTGGGACCAGAGTGACACCCACCAAACAATACAAAAAGAAAAGTTGCTAAGCTTGAGAGGAGATATGGCAAAATATTTGGAAGCCAAGTGCGAGGAGAGAGCAAGTGTGAGAGTAGGGAGACAGAGAGAGCAGACTACAATTTCTCGAGAGTTTGTCTGGGATTTACTCTCACACCTTTCATTCCTCTTCGTAGCCATATTGGTTCCTCAAGCACAAGGTAGAAACTGCACTCTTTCTCATACTCCTCACGGTCAAGTATTCTAAGGGTAATGAATTTCCTGTGGGAACACAAGACAAAGGCAAAACAAATGGTTGGCGTCACACACTCATGCTTTAAGTTCAACCAGGCGAGATGGTGACCGAGACGATAAGAAGGGAGGAGCACATCTGTCTCAGTTACCTATGTCAAAGAGCAGAAAGTCCATCACTGCACCTAGGCTGTTTCATTCTGAAAAAGGAGCCACTCCACACATGTAACTCTGAAATGAAGTAGATAGGTTTACATTGTGGGGAGCTATTGTTCATGCACCACATAAATGTTACATGGAAAAGGAAATCCAAACACCAGAGGGTTTGGTTGCTTTGCTTGCAGCCAATCTGCATCTGGATTCTTTTCATAGCTCTGTGCCATGTATCTGAGCCATAAAAGGAGGTTGACTGGTTTTGCTTTTAAGTAACAGCAGCACCCAGCAACTTATGAAGGGCCAGATCCTAGACTGGTGTAAGCCATCATCGCTCCATTGAAGTCAATGGAGCTATGCTGATCTACGCCAGTTGATGATCAGGCCCATAATGTCTGTATTTAAGTATGGAAAACCGAAATTGGAGTCCAAAGTGCAAACGTAAAGGTTCTCAGCTCCAGGCCCTAGTGACTTGACTCCTGCTTTTTGACATAGATAGAGGAAGGCATGTTTTATATTGCATGTATTGGAAAGTGCCAGGCATCCATGAGTGATCAGGACAGGTGCACGCAGGCTGGGCTCAGCCTCAGAGCAGATCCCCCACCTTTCTTCTCACTCATCTCCACCAGACGGGGCTCCCCAATCTCAAGGTAGAAGGTCTTGTTTTTCTCATACTCCTCATCATCAATTACTTTGACTGATATCGTTTTGCTGAAACAGAGAAGAATAGAGATTCAAGAGTAAGGGGGAAAGGGAGAGTAAAGAAAAGGAGAAACAGGAGGGAGGATAGAAATGTCAAAAGGAGGTTAGTTTGGGCAAAGACTCATCAAGTAATTATCTCAGGGGGCAGCCACACAGCATCCCACAGCATTTTACAATAAGGCTCAGGTAGAACACTGAAATGCACCCTGGGAACTATGGGGCTGAGCTCACATCTGGGATAAGTAGGGGCAAACTCCATGGGCTGGTATGGAATTAACTTCACTGGCTCTATGGCTGCATTTGGCCTGTGTTCTTCACATGCTGCACCGCTGGATCTTCATGATATGTGAAATATATGCGGCTGTTGCAACAGTAACCCTCCCTGGGGAATGGAGGAGATTGCCCCCGAGCCACGTCCCCAAGGAGGAGAGGTGAAGCACATGGAATCCCGCACAAGGATGCCAGGGTCCCTCTCTCACTGATTAACAGGGTCTCGAGTTAATCTGCCCCAATCAAAGCTGAGGAAAGTGGCGAATGAGCAGCAGGCTCATCAGAGTGAGAGACAGAAAAGCAGAAGCCCGGAGAAGATGGACGGGACCTTTCGCCTGAAAGCCCTGCTCTGGGCTCTATACCGAATGTATGTGCGTGCATGTACACACATTCACACATGCAGTACTAATGTCTCAGCCACCTCAAAGGTGTCTACATTGTCATGGAATTGAAACATGCCTGGCAGGACAGCAGCCCCGAGGTCCCATCCTTTCCTCCTTCCGTGGGTCCTAAATCCAATGGGGAGTGCTGGCTGGGGCTGCTTGGCCTTCACTCTGATGGGCCAGCTTGGACATGTGCGTGCTCACATCTGGAATTCATACAGGACAGAGTGACCAGTCTATGGCCCTTTAAAAACCAGCACAGTTCCCAGCCTCACATCCCCCTGAGTGCCTGCCCCATTAGTCCACCCACCCGGTTGTGGGCCTGGCCAGTGTCACCAGGAGATCTGGTGGGCACTTTGGTCTCTGGCTCTTGCTGGATCATTGTGATCATCACTGTGCACAAGCGTGGGTTGAGTGCTGAAATCTCCACTCAGTAGAAATGGCTGCCAAAGACAATGGGAGCTTTGCTTAAATAAACACGGAGTAAAAACTGAGGGCCCCACGCTGCTCCCTCCAGGACCCCATTCTCCTCACTCCAGGCCCTGCAGAAGGAGAGGCATTTCATCTCTGCAGTGTGCCCCCTGATCCCCTCAAGCCTGCAGGCTCCATGGTGTCCCACTCTTCAGAGCTGGAAGGGATAGCTGAGAAGAGGGAAGCTGTTTGGGCCCCAACCTGTGGGGAACATGTAAGGCTTGCATTAGTTTGCACTTTGTACCCCTCTCTCTGTGTGGGAGATCCCCATCCCTTTAGGGAATAGTCTGCGATAGCCCCTGGAAGTGTAGCTCTACAGCAATCCGGAAGAACCAAAACCTTTCCTCAACTGCAGAGGTCAAGGAGGTGATACTCAGGTTTATCCTCCGGGCGCAAACCATGTCCTCCCAACAGAAAAGCTTGGCAGCAAGGTCCCCATCAGCTGAGGCTCGCAGAATTCTCTCTCATAAGCAGGGGAGAGAATAGGCCCTAAATAAATTCGTTGGGATTTGGCCTAACATTCGTGGCCATTGAGGCCAGACTCAGAACTGCCAGGATGCCACAGGCCAAGCTCCCCTTTGACATGTGAGCCCCCAATCTTCTGACCCCATTCCCTTTCCTGAAATCCCACTCTTGGGAAAGGTTTGCTACCCTGACTCTCACAGCGAAAAGCCATAACTGAGAGAGACCACTACAGCCAACCACTAATGAGGATCTGGTTAAATAACCTTTATAAAGGGCTAAAACCATTGTTGGCAAGGATCTCTTCTGGGGACGTGGGACATTTACCTGTAAAACAGTCACTTAACCTACTGTACTTTCATCCTTTGTCTCTGCCTTTATGTACTTAATGCTTTGTGACAATTCAGGTTTGCCTGCAATAGCTTGGGCTATTACAGCCTCAGCGAACGGTTCTGCTACTGCTCTCCCGTTATTTTTAAGTGGTGCATTTTGCTGTGGTTTCCATATTAGATTGGTGTGTAATGCTCAGAGAACTTGGGGCAGCCTAGGTCCCTTAGTAACGATGGGACTCTGTGACCTCACTACAAAAAGCCACAGGCTCCGGCTGACATTTGAAACTTGAAACAAACAAATAAATCACTCACCCCCTTAAAGCTAACAGAGAATGCTTAAGCTAACCAGCCATATGAATGAAAATGGCAGCTTCTCACAGACACATGCATATGACAATGGTCAGTCATTCAAGTCTGATTTTAAAGATGTCTCTCTTGAAGCTAGTGGTTTATAGGTTTCCATATGACCTTTCACACTCTGGGAATTCAAAGGAGATAGATTCTTTCTGAAGGCTAAGGCAGAAGGAAGTGGAGAAAGCATCAATGGTGGTAGGCTATTTTTTTTTAAAGCAATACATTTGATTTTCAAACCAAAATGATTTTGATTATATTTTTGTCATGGGCCTTAATGTGGAAATTGACCTATACATCCACATTCTTATCCAGACCAGCCACGTAAGACTGTTGGTCTGTTAAATGACTGAATTTGCTGTTCTAGCAATAACATGAGTCTGAAGGCTTAGAACATGCACAGAGCACAGCTAGAGAACCAATAAACTAACATCAAAACCTGGCACCATCTTACTGGAGGCCTTGGCCACTCTCCAGAGTTGTGTTTTCTAATGCACCTAATACAGTGCAAAGCAGGTGACAGAGTAAGATCACGTGAAAAAACAATGGATATGGAAAAGATTCATTAACACTGTCCTGGCAGAAGTCCCCTGATGGCGCTGTTACACACAGGCCTTTTTCTGAGTGTGTGGGCCTACAGCAAACCTCAAGAACTGTTCTGCGGTTAGTTCTGGCCCTGGTTTTGTGATGTTCATTTCTTGGAGGGTGCTATGGTGAGCAGTGAAGGAGTCTGCTGTCTGTCTGAGTGTTTGTCTGCGCTGCGAAGAGGGACCTGCGGCAGTGCGTCTCAGAGCCCACGTCAACTGAACTGGGCTCACAGGGCTCACGCTGCAGGGCTGAAAATAGCAGTGTGGACCTTCGGGTGCAGGTTGGACCCTGGACTCTGAAATTCTGAAAGAGGGTTGAGTCTCAGAGCCCAGGTTCCATCCTGAGCCGGAACATGGGTCAGAACAAAACATGCAAATAAAGTAACAAAATAATTGTGTCATCACAGAGGTTCCTTATTTATTGCCTGCATCCAGCCCCCTTAGCCCATTCCTAGTCCACTCCAGCTTCTTTCAAACTTTGTTGGCTAAACCAGCTTTCCAGCTGCTCTTCTTCATAGAATCATAGAATCTCAGGGTTGGAAGGGACCTCAGGAGGTCATCTAGTCCAACCCCCTGCTCAAAGCAGGACCAACCCCAACTAGATCATCCCAGCCAGGGCTTTGTCAAGCCTGACCTTAAAAACCTCTAAGGAAGGAGATTCCACCACCTCCCTAGGTAACCCATTCCAGTGCTTCACCACCCTACTAGTGAAAAAGTTTTTCCTAATATCCAACCTAAACCTCCCCCTCTGCAACTTGAGACCATTACTCCTTGTTCTGTCATCTTCTACCACTGAGAACAGTCTAGATCCATCCTCTTTGGAACCCCCTTTTAGGTAGTTGAAAGCAGCTATCAAATCCCCCCTCACTCTTCTCTTCTGCAGGCTAAACAATCCCAGTTCCCTCAGCCTCTCCTCATAAGTCATGTGCTCCAGCCCCCTAATCATTTTTGTTGCCCTCCGTTGGACTCTTTCCAATTTATCCACATCCTTTTTGTAGTGTGGGGCCCAAAACTGGACACAGTACTCCAAATGAGGCCTCACCAGTGCCGAATAGAGGGGAATAATCACGTCCCTCGATCTGCTGGAAATGCCCCTACTTATACAGCCCAAAATGCTTGTATCCCTTCTCCCTAGGTTTGTCTTCTCTTTGAAAGAAATCTTCTCTCTCATTCTTCATCTCTTATGTACTCTCCATAGGCAGCCTGGTGCAGGCTAGAGCAGGGGTCGGCAACCTTTCAGAAGTGGTGTGCTGAGTCTCCATTTATTCACTTTAATGGAAGGTTTCGCATGCCAGTAATACATTTTAACGTTTTTAGAAGGTCTCTTTCTATACGTCTTGTAATATATAACTAAACTATTGTTGTATGTAAAGTAAATAAGGTTTTTAAAATATTTAAGAAGCTTCACTTAAAATTAAATTAAAATGGAAAGTGCTCCAGACTGGTGGCCAAGACCCCCCGGGCAGTGTGAGTGCCACTGAAAATCAGCTTGCGTGCCGCCTTTGGCACCCGTGTCATAGGTTGCCTACCCCTGGGTTAGAGCATCCCCGAGGTTGCTCTAACGTATGCCAAGGGTTCAGTTGGTCCCCCCCAGCAGGTCCCAGGATTGAGGCACACAAAGGCAGCATAAAGCCACCCCTCAGGTCCAGTGGAACTTGTTGGACCTGGGAATTGGGATTAAATCAGAAATCAGTTACATATTTTGGCTTTCTGCCCTTGTTGATTTGAGTGCTCGGTACTGCAACCTAAAACTCTCTGTTAAGCTGATTGGCATTAGATCCCTTGCTTTTCATAACTTAGTACAAACACCACAAGTCACTAAGCAGAAAAACAGGTATGATTTATTGCACATTTGATATAGTCAAAAGTCTATTAAGTTTGTCCTTCATGCTTATAATGACATCAATAACTGCACAAGTGAAGGCTGAAAAAAACAAAACAAAAGAATACAGCCTGGCTCAGCCTAATTGTATTTTCTAAGGAATATTTGTATTATCTTCTTCCATGTATAATCATCGCTGCAATCGCTTTTATGCACAGACGAAACAGTTACCTAACATGGAGCGGATCTTGCTTTGCATTGATGTGGTAGGTGAAATTGTTTTAGATGAAAAAAGGAATGGAGGATATGAAAGAGTTCTTGGCAAAGCCATACAAAAAACCCTGATGGACTTAACATAATGACAATTTCAAAATCATTAGTAAAGTAATCAATAATTTTCCTGACAGCACCCATTAAAATGCATACTGATTCCTCTGTGTCTGCATAAAATGGCTGTTCTTAGGGAACATTATTTAAAAAGCCACATTTATCAATGTCAAGTGTACCATGCAGGCTAGTGCAGGGAACCTCACTCTACACTTACACAGAATAAGAACAAACATAAGACACCTGATTTTCAGAGGTACTGAGGACTTACAGTTTCCACTGATTTGGGGTTGTGAACACTCAGTATTTCTGAAAATCAGGCCCATATTTGTCCAATCAGTGCTCAGAAAGTGTATATTTTCCATGAAAGAGGTGCCTATGCCCTGACCCTGCAAGCAGCTTCCTGCAGGCAGGCCTCTCTGCTTGAGCAGAGTCCCACTGACATCAATGGAGGCTGGCTGCATGATCAGCGGCCCAGACACAGTTACAGCATGTGTCAACAGGTGGTGCTGTTACACAGAGTTTTACGAGTTATTTTATCAGAGTGTGTGAACGAATGGTAGGGTGACCAGATGTCCCGATTTTATAGGGACAGTCCCGATATTTGGGGCTTTTTCTTATATAGGCACCTATTACCCCCCATCCGGATTTTTCACACTTTCTATCTGGTCACCCTAACGAATGGTCAGTCTTGGATAGCCATGCGATGTGCTGTTGCTAGTTGGTTATGTGAGATTCTAGGGAGAGGAACCAGAAGGAGAGTTTGGTCTCAGATTAGAGTCAATTCTTGAGGCAAAGTTGTCCCTGGGAAGCAGGTATTGGTGCTGAGGTCAGATCCCTGAAAGAAGGGCTTGCCCTGCATGCTATTTGACTACCTCTGTTCCAGGTACATGTGCAAATAAAACAAGTTACATTTAGAAGACACCCAGACTCTGCATCACGGATTTCTCCTCTACTGGGAACCCAATCTACAAGGCCCCAGACATCTGCTACCGCTTGGCAGAGGGGCACCAATGCAATGAAGAGGGAGCATGCAAGAGGTTGATTGAGGCCCAGTCTACAGGGTGTGATTGCATTGGTGCATAAGCTACCCTGCACAAGAGTAAGAAGAGGCATGCACTGGTGCGAAATAGAATGGTAGATTACTAAAATTAGTGGCATTGCTTTGCAGTGAGTCTACAATAAGGGTTTACACTGGTGCCGATTTCTCCAGGTCAAACAAGCCCTGGGGTCTATTGTCTTTAACAAAAAGGACCGTATTGCTGTTATACTATCGTAGCTCAAAATATAAACTATGTAGGGAGACTGTGTGGCTCAGCCGTCAGAGCCAGATGCTGGGGGTAGGTCACCTAGATTAGGCTCTGAGAGTGACTTGGTTTGTGAAAAGAGCAGTGTGAATTTCTTATTCTAGGGCAGGCTATGAGATATTCTGGTCTAAGGCTTCCTCAGCCCCTCCTATTGAAGCTGTCCTACTTAGTATGAGCTATTCATTGGGGGAAGAGGATTGAGCTTGGGTCTCCCACATCTGAGGTGAATAGCCTAACCACCAGGCTATCGTCATTTGCCCCCTGACTAACCACTGTCATGAATGACTATGAATTGTCACTATACATGACAATGGATAATCACTGGGCCAAAGAAAGGGAGAACAGGAATGACTCTATAGTTTAGTCCTCTTCTGCTTTAGTCAAAATGCCTGAAAAATTTGATTCACTTAAAATTTTTGAAAAAAATTAGTTTTTGGTGTGTCCTAAACCAAAAACTTTTACTTTTCAGAATTGCCAGAGGACCAAAAAATCCATTATTCACCCAGCTCTATTTGTGGTGCTGGATAAGTCACTTAACCTTCCCTGTGCCTTGGCTTTAAAATGGACCCACTTGTATAAAATGCTTTGAGATCCTCTGATGAAAGATTAATAGAATCCAAGACCAGAAGAGACCATTGTTATCATCTAGTCTAGCGGATCTCAAACTGTGGTCGGGACCCCAAAGTGGGTCATGACCCCATGTTAATGGAATCTCCAGGGCTGGCTTAGACTTGCTGGGGCCTGGGACCGAAGCTGAAAACTGAGCACCACCGCCCGGGGCCGAAACCTGAGGACTTTAGCCCTGGGTGTTGGGACTCAGATTAGAGGCCCCTGCCTGGGACTGAAGCCCTTGGGCTATGGCTTTTGGTCTCTTCCTGCTGCTTACCTGGGGCTCGGGCTAGATCAGGCTTTGGTCCCCCCTCCTGGGGTCATGTAGTAATTTGTATTGTCGAAAGGGGGTCGCGATGCAATGAAGTTTGAGAAGCCCTGATCTAGTCTGATCTGGTGTACAGCACAGGCCAGAGAACTGCCCCACAATAATTCCTACAGCAGATCTGTTAGAAAAAGTATCCCATCTTGATTTAAAAATGGTCAGTGATGGAGAATCCACCATGACCCTCGGTAAATTGTTCCAATGGTTAAGATTCTCACCATTAAAAATGTACGCCTTATTTCCAGTCTGCATTTGTCTAGCTTCAACTTCCAGCCACTGGATCACGTTATACCTTTCTCTGCTAGATGCTCGATCAGTGAAAATTACTAATATCACAACCATGCAGTGAGGTTTACATAATGGTTAATTTCACAAGTTCATTCATCAGTTTTAAATCAGACTCTGTTACTGGTGGCTCAGATCCCTTCAACATATTACACAATATCACTTATTTAAAATGAAAGTGAAATTGACAATGTGCATCATTCAATTAAAATGTAACCATGATAGAAAAAGTATGCAATGTATAACATTTTCTTATCAAGAGCTAGCTCCAAAGGCATGGGTTGGAAGTATGTCTCCTGGCAACTGTGGACTGTTAATTAGAATCAGAATGAGAAAGCTAAAAGCAATATTTCTAACTTTGCAATTTTTTTCCAGACATTTCTTGAGGGGGAAACATATCTTTTCTAAGCTTTAAAAATGAGCCTCCAAAAAAGACATAGTATTAATTTTTCTTCTAGGTAGAAGATCATGCCCAGTGTACCCCAATGGCTAGAATTAATCAACAGCCCAAACTCAACTCATCTTCCATTCAATACTTGGGGAATGCTATTTGTCAGCCCTGAAAATGCCTCCTCTAAAAAGCAGTGTATTGGGAATAAACAAACAGCTAGGCCCAGATCTTCAGCTGGCATAAACTGGCTTAGCTTCATTGAAGTCAATGGAGCTCTGCTGATTTACACTAGCTGAGGACTTGACCCTCCGCCCGTAGGTGAGATATTCCCCTTTTTGCAGTATTCCCCATTCTAAGTACAGAGCAGAATGGTTCGGACTGACAATATGTTCTCAGTGGTAAAATAGTAAAAGAAAAGGGTTATATTACACCGGTGCTTATTTTGTAATGAAAGAGGTGCCGGGGCTCAAAGCAATTTGTTGACATTCATAACTGATGCAGCCAGCCCAGAGGTGCCGAGGCTATGAACTGCCTACAGCTACTGGGGCCTAGCCCTGGCACAAATTAAGCACTGCAATACATCCGATGTGGAAATGACATCACATGGGAAGCCAGTGCCATGATGCTGCAGTAATTCTTAATACACGACAATCTGGAGCATAAAGAGGATGCTTAAGAATAATTCCTTGGTATGCAGAACACCACATAAACAGTGCACAGAACATACCACGGTCCCTTAAATGGCCATGGTTTCTGCTAGCAAGTTAAACAACTTATTAATGATCTGGCAGTAAGTTAGACACTGCAAACATTCGAACACCTTTTTAGACTGCACAGTATTGAGTCATGACTGAATTAGAGAGAGAAAGCAGTCCAAAGCAGTGCACCTTATTCCATTAGTACTTGAAGTTGAAAGCAGTAAAAACAATTTGTCTCCTTCCCCTGAAGCCCTCTGGCATGCTGCAGAGAGGATGGAGACACTCTTTCACTTAAATGCAGCAGTGCAGTAAAACACATGTGAGCAAAAGCAATCGGCTGAGCATGGGCAAAGAAGGGGCGGGGCTACACTGACTCATTTCACTCCATATGTCATGATTTGTACTCTTAAGTAAATGTGTGCTGGATGTTTAACACAGCCAGCGGTGACACCTAGAACAGCTCTAGCTAAGAGCTATTGCTGCAGCCTGTTGCAATGGGATGGAAATGGCCATGACCATCTCACAATAACCTTAACAACATTGCTATACACGGTGTGGCAGGAAACTCCTAGGGGAAAATCTGCTTACTAGCCAGGTGAGGGAGCTGAGAGCCACAGTAGCTGTATGGCAGAAACAGTGGTTGCCAGAAGTCTCTGTGTTCCTAATAGAGATTTGCACCAGCTGCGTGTTACACACCCAACAGTGCCAAAGTATTCCACAAAGAAGGTAGGGTCTACTCCAGAGCGGACACTTTTGACTCCTGCCATCCCTCATCTGGCTGACACTACGATTGTGCCAGCTAGTCCAATCCTGGATATAAAACAGCTGATGTGCAACAAGTAACAGAGGCAGAGCTGCTAGGGGAATGGATGGACGGGTCTGCCAACGAAAAGGGCACAGAGCAAATATTACTGAGTCAGCGACAAAGGGTCCTGTGGCACCTTATAGACTAACAGAGGAATTGGAGCATAAGCTTTCGTGGGTGAATACCCACGTCTCCGGATGCAAGCAGTGCATCCACTGCTTTTTTTCCACTGCTTGCATCCGAAGACGTGGGTATTCACCCACGAAAGCTTATGCTCCAATTCCTCTGTTAGTCTATAAGGTGCCACAGGACCCTTTGTCGCTTCTACAAATCCAGACTAACACGGCTACCCCTCTGATATTACTGAGTCAGCACATCAGCAGGGCATTCTCTGCAGGATGCATCTTCCACTCCTTATACCTCCCTCTCTAAGTCAAGTTCACATGGCACAGGTATGATCTTGCATTGCTAAAGCCCTGTAAAACTCTGGTAAAATGTACCCATGTCTCCTCCCATCAATGTGAAAAGCTCCACAAAGACTCTCCAAACCTGAAGGATTCCAGCTTTTCCCCAGACCAGCCAAACAAAATGTTTACACAGAGAAGAGACCTGTATTGCCAACTCAAACCTTCAAAAATCAGGAGTCAGGTTCCCAAAATCATGAGAGGAGATTAAAAATCATGTGATTTTAAAATCATAATTATACAGGTTGTGCTCTTTTTATTTGCTTTCTGGTTTCACAGCCTTTGGGGTGCACTCTGGTCACATTTTCCAGCTTTCCTCCATAAGCATGAAACTTGCATTTATTTTTTAAAAAGTAAGCTGACATTCTCCCCTATCACCTACCTCGAGGAGCCGGGGCTTTAAGAAAGACACCAAATGTAATGAGATTTGTCAGCGCAGACACTCTCAAACTCTGAAATATTTTCCTCATCTCTTGGGAAAGCTCTCCCTGCTGAGTGGCTAAACAGTGAGAGGAGTTTGATAACCATGCTCAAACATCACATCCTGCTTTGTCCCAAATGTTGCATCTGCCTCGAGATTCTGGTGCATGTGACTGCACTGCACATATGTCTGTGCCTGCCCCAGGGACCTCATTGCATGTGGGTCTAAATGATTCTCAGACATTCTTGTACTTGGGGTCAGTTTGGGTTTGGCAGCCCACATACCATCAGAGGTGCAATGGGTGAGTACTTACAGGCCTCACCTATAACTCTGAAAGTCATGGGTTTGCAACTCTCTCAATCTCACACTGAAAAGCCACCTCCAGTTCACCCTGCTGCAAAACGGGCACCTGATCCCTCGGGTTGGGGCAATCAGGTGGTTGGATGTGAGGATGCTGGCCACATCACTCCCTTGTGTGCTGCTAGCTATGACACTGAGGTGCCTTAACTGTGTCAGCCTGATGAGTCCCTAGCTTGGGGGAGCTTTCGCTTTGCTACCTGCCTCCCTTTAATGCACTGCTGGTCCTTGGGTGGTTGTCAGCACGAGTTCCCTTTGTGTTATCTGAGCCCGATAGAGGATGTGGCTCAGAGCGAGAGAGCTGGAGAAATATTTTCTGGGAGGTGCCATTGTATTTTTCCTTGGGGGCTGCCACCATCCCAGGCACTCGCTATACAATTTGAAGTTGGGGTTGAGAGGGAGGGGGCCATAGGGCACACAGCTGGCATTTCTGTCTGAGATGCAGTGATTTATATTTATACGCACTGTCATGGTTCAGGGCACCTTTCCGGGGTCCCTTGAGAGCATCCACCCCTAGGCTTCCAGCTCCTCAGCCATCACCTCTCTTGGGCAGAGACCCACGTCTCTCTCCCTCCTGGCTGGGTTTTTCCAGGCTCACAGTGTAAGCAGGGAACTGTGGAGTCCCCAATAAGCCAGACTGCCTGAACAGGCCAACATCTGTGCTTTGCTCTCTCTCCGAAGGCTATGAACAACGTAATTGCTGCAGTTATAAGTTACCACACAGCCCTCTCTCAGCAACCACATTTATTCTTAAAGTGAAAGCATTACAGAGAAAACATATTAAAAGCAATAGAAGCTCCTGTGTGCAGGCTAAAAGCTTACCAGAGGTCACCCATCAGTCTCACCAGGCCTCCGCAGGCCAAAGTCCTTCCAACCCTTCCCAGGAAGGATTGGGGCCCCCCTTGGACAGAAGATCCTGTCCATTTGCTGGATCAGAAAGCAGACTGAGTCAGTTTAAACTCAGGCAATTGATCCAAGAGCCCTTTCTTTGTCTGTTGTTGCAGGAGAATCCAGTTTGAATCAGTATATGTGAGCCTTTCCAGGGGGTGCCAAACTCCCCCGTTGTGCCTCTGAGAGTCCCCCTCATACAGTACAAACAGGATGGTGCACAATCAAACATGGAACATGAAATAATCTGAAATATTAGAGAATAAGCATTCTAAAATGGCACAATATCATCAGTGAGCCAGACCAGCCGTCAGAACTGGAGAACCTCCCTAGCGAAAGTCTCTCCTTGACTTTGATGGGCTTTGAAGCAGGCCCATAAATAGACTTTTAGGATGGTTACAAAACCAACAAATCAGGGGGTGGAGTGGAGTGTCTATTGAAACAATGAAGGAAGCAAATTCCAGAGTCAAGGGCCCTTCAGTGAGCCCTGAGATAAAAGTCTAGGGATTGCAAGCCTAGGAGTCCAAGCTGATCTCAGTGGTCAGAAGCAATGAGGACACTGGGCTCGCAGGTAGTGTGCAGACAGAGTAACATGCTTTACATCTGGCACATTTGTGGTTGCTGTGCAGCAGTGCAAGCAAAACAGGCAAGACCAACTCAGAGGCCCATTTGGAAACATGGTGCTAGAACATTTATATTCCTCCCCCACTGCTGCCACTCACTGAAATCACTGCAAAGTGGCATCCTGCAAGGAAAGGCTTGTCATTGATTGCCCATTACCAAATTGCTCTTTCCCCCAGGGAAGATGGCAAGTCAGAGCTCGGCCACTTGATTCCGAGAGATCTGGCACACAGCACAGAGCAGAAGTGCAATTGTGAGCTCTCAGTCTCACAATCCAGCTGTTGACAGTAGCTGTCTCTCTTGCCCGGCACACTGCCTTCTCCCATTAGGCTTCTGCTAATAAAGGACCTTAGTACATAATCTTTTGTTTGCCTCTTAAGCTTGCAATGCAGAGCCAGCCTACAAGTACCTGCTGAGCTACTGGGGAATTCCAATGGTGTCCGAGCACAGGAGCTGCTGGAACACACAGGCATTTTCCAACTCAACAGCTAATTCACCACATGGCTTCCTAATGGCTCTACAATATGCCCCCATTGCCAGGTAATCATAGAATCATAGAACTGGAAGGGACCTCGAGAGGTCATCTAGTCCAGTCGCCTGCAAGTATTATCTAGACCAGCCCTGACAGGTGTTTGTCCAACCTGCTCTTAAAAATCCCCAATGCTGGAGATTCCACAACCTCCCTGGGCAATTTATTCCAGTGCTTAACCACTCTGACAGTTAGGAAGTTTTTCCTAATGTCCAACCTGAACTGCCCTTGCTGCAATTTAAGCCCATTGCTTCTTGTCCTAGCCTCAGAGGTTAAGAAGAACAATTTTTCTCCCTTCCCCTTGTAACAACATTTTATGTACTTGAAAACTGTTATCATGTCCCCTCTCAGTCTTCTCTTCTCCAGACTAAACAAACCCAATTTTTTTCACTCTTCCCTCGTAGGTCGTGTTTTCTAGACCTTTAATCATTTTTGTTGCTCTTCTCTGGACTTTCTCCAATATGTCCACATCTTTCCTGAAGTGTGGCGCTCAGAACTGGACACAATACTCCAGTTGAGGCCTTATCAGCGCGGAGTAGAGCAGAAGAATTACTTCTCGTGTCTTGCTCACAAGACTCCTGCTGATACATCCCAGAATGATGTTCACTTTTTTTGCAACAGCGTTACACTGTTGACTCATATTTAGCTTGTGATTCACTATGAGCCCCAGATCCCTTTCTGCAGTACTCCTTCCTAGGCAGTCATTGCCCGTTTTGTATGTAATGCGCAGAGCAGCTTTCTGCAGTAGCTAAAAGGGGAGCTGCACCTTCAGGGCATGTGCCCAGCCTTCATGACAACTGCTGTCTTCTGCTGCTGCACCAGGCAGAAAGGATGAAAGGGATGAAAGGGAAAGCAAGTAGCCCAGCTTTGGCCTGGCCAAGGCTGTGTCACCGGGGAGCCTCCCTCACAGAACATAAGGGCAAAGAGGGCCAGGGGACAGGAAACAGGCCAGGCCAGGAGAGCCAGCGTGCCTGCCCCAGACACCGATAACCCATTGTGGCACAGAGCTGATGAAGGGGGTCTATGACACTCACTCCCCCTGCCGCAGGCAGGATGGGCGGGGTGGCCCAAGGAAAGGAGCCGCTGTGTCACACCAAAGATGAGCCGTGTTTGCGGCCCTGTGTGGCTGTTCAGAGCAGGCCTTGGGGCAGGGGAATCGGCTCTGCACATGGAAGCAGCAGGACCAGGGGAGCACAAAGGTGAGAATTACGCCCCTTTGCGGGCACGCACACACACACACCTGTCACCTGTGTAGCACAGCTACACCGCAGGACCTGGCCTGAGTTCGTGAGTACTGTGTTAGACCCACATACTCACACCTGTTGTACGGTTTAGTAGGCTGATCCAAGCAGTGGGATCAACACATCAGAGGTAATAGGGTGGGGTGGGGAGAGTTCACGCCTTTCTAGCCTGATGCTGTAGGGCTGAGGGTTGTTTAAGGCCTGAACAGAACAATAGCAGCCATTGTTTGGCTGGAGAGGGTTGACAATTCAGCACCAGGGGAAGCTGCAGCAGCAGGTGTGTGAACTCTCCCTCTCCGCCCCCCCCCCCCCCCCCGCACTCTTTTTACCTCAAGGAGGTGTTAATACCAGAGTCTGTCAGTCCAGTTCCGTGATCTGTCCCTTTAAGAGCCCAGGGGGGTTGCCTGCACTGAGAGAATACGCAGTGGTGCAACTACCCAGTTACACCAGGGCAAACATTCTGAGTGCAGGCAAGCCCGGAGATCCGGGGAAGCCCTAGGTTTGTTCTGACAAGTCCCCTTTTGCCCTGATCGCCCCTCTCCCGATTCTGTGCTCCCTTCACCCCCGTCCCCAGGAGGCTGGCACAGCTTCTGTCAGTGAGGTGCGGGGGGGTAACGTAATGTTGCATTTCAGAGACACGCTCACTTCCATCTCCTGAGCTTCCTCTACTCCATCCCTCTGTCACATCACTGAGCTGTTCTCCCTCCCCTCCAGAGGTCTTGACAAAAGGCCACCCAGAGAACTTGGGGGAGCTGCATGGAACAGCGTATCCCCATTGACTTCATTGGAGCTGTGCTGATTACATCACTACATCATCTTTCTGCGTTTAATGCATGGTGCAGAAGAACAACGGACGAGCTTCTCCACAGAGATCGTGAACAAGCAATGAGATCCTACGGAAATATACAGAACCCAAATGAGGCATGTTAGCACACTGTCGCATCTTCAGGAGCAACATATGGAAGGAGGCAAATTAATATGAGCCGGGGTCATGCTAATAAGCATGGAGAGAGCAGGTCCATCGTGAGCTAAGTGCCTTCCATGAGGGATAGATGAGGAGGGAGATGATGCCCATAGGTGGGATCGGCGCACAGGGACTGAGTGAGGCCTGATACCCTTCCGTTGTCTTCAGCTGGTTTATTTGAGACTGAGGCAGAACTCCCACTAAATGCGATGGTGGTAGGGTGTTTGTAGGACTGGGACCTGTGGGCTCAATCCCGCACACACTCTACTCTGCACAGTTACTGTTCTGAGTATTTCTGCTGGCTCTCTCTCCTCTCCCTCTGCAAGACCCCACTGGGCCCTGAAAGCACGATCTCCAGGAAGGGGCAATATGAAGCATGGAGAGGCATTCTCTCAGAGATGCCCAGCATAGCACAGGGGAGTGCAGCACATGATGCTACAGCCCTTTACGGGGTGTAGTTTGCTCTGTCTGCTGCGCCAGTCCTGATGCATGGGGACATTTCCTCTCCCTTCCAGTACTGTCCCCTCTGTGTCATTGTATCCTGGGGCTGCAATTCCACTTGGCCCTCACACAGGGTGTGGGGGTGTGTGTGAGAAGGTTGCTTGTGCCTTTCCCCTCACCAGGTGCCTGCGTATGGGTCAGGCAAAGTGTGGCCAACCGAAAGCAATGGGATTATTTGTGGAGCGAAGTAACACTTAGCAGGAGGAAAGGTGGCAGGACCGAGCCCTTTGTTTCTAATCATAAAACAGCGTGATAGAATTCCCTCTCTCTATCACACTGTCAGTGCATGTGTCCCAAAGTACTCAATGGGCTAGAAGTGCTTGGTAAAATTAGTACCAAAGCACTAGAAGCTGGGTACAGAAACCAGCCCTGGGTATTTTTAAAGACAGGAACAGTGTTTGTGCCATCGTCTTTACAATTACTTCAAGGTGAACTTGGAAGGATTTTTCTTTCTTTCTTGAGTTCTGATTAAAACAAGGAACCTGTAGCAGATAATAAACAAACAATCCAACCTCCACACCAAAGAACCACAGCAATTTGCTCAGATATAATAAAATACTGCTTGATATTCTGGCTTTGACAAAATCAGCACCACTGTGGAATGCCTGCTGGGAAAGCATTGTTTGCCACGGTAGAAGTTTCACCAATAAATGATATGCTATAGGACACATGCAATAAAACCCTGAAGTGGAAGTCAGGCTGAAGGGATACTTCTCACTTCATAAATCACAGCTGCGCTAGGATGGCAGACACCTGCACGCTTTCTAGATTTACGTTTTAAAATGAATATGAAGGCAGGGGCCAGGTCGTCTTTTGGTGTAAATGAGCAGAGCTCCATGGAAATCAATGGATGAAGTTACTGTTTGAAGTGAATGGAGCAACTCAGGTTTACATCAGTTGAAGATGTGGGCCATTGTTGTTCATTACGTGCCTGATCCAAAGCTCATTGAAGTCAATGGGTTTCTTTCCGTGCACATTGTATCAGATCTTAGCACTATGTGAAGTGGCAACTTCCTGAGCTGTGTGGCCCTGAGACACACAAATACAGCAAGAGGGGACAAATGAGCTAGAACGGCATTTCTGCACTTTCCCCCTTCCCCATGCCAGGGTGCATTGAAATGAGATGAAACTGTTTGTCCTAGACTGTAAGTGCTTTTCCTGATCACTTTTCTCAGCTGCAGGCTTGGCAATTTCTCGCAGAAAAAGGTAGCTAGTGAAAAGGAGTGGGACCTGATTCACCACAGTGTTTCTCCAGTTTCAGGCGAGGGAAAGGCTGAAGAAATCGGTGGAGTCAGGAGTAAGGCAGCAGGGAATGAGACTCAGAGCCCGTGGAAGAAAACCCCCAGCAGCAGTACAAGTGATGTGATTTTCATGAGCACCAAATCTAATTATCCGCCACAATTTCAAGTCTGATGCCCCCTGTTGGGATTTGTTCAGATCCTCCAAGCATGGCTTTATGAAAAAGTGATGTTCAGTTGACATCTAAGGCTTTTAAATGAAATAGTCACAGCAGAACTCTCAGGTTAATGAATTCTATGGAAAATTCCTCTCCCATCACATCACGCCTCTCCATTGCACTGCGAAGGGTCTGATTGCTAACCTTATAGGACAGATGTCAGCTTGCTGGTTTATGAGTGGGATGGGACAACCACAATCGCTGTGATGCAAGGCTCACCCTCCAGGAGGGTCAATGGCTTTCCTTCCCTCCACCAGGCTCTCGGGAACTGGAGCTGTATTAATGGAAGATGCTAGGGACTTCATCCAATCACACCTTCTCGCTGAGGTGTGAGCCAACGACCTTCATGCCTTTGGCAGCCCAGGACCTCGCTCTTCTCTTGTGTTGCCAGGACAGTACTTGATGCTCTCACTATACTCTTTACCCTGTTTATCTTCCTCCCCACTCCCTTCCTCCTGTTCTGCTTCTCTCTCCATCAGCTCTCGCTGCTCTCAGGGATTATGCCTCTCCCAGTCTCCCCCGCCACCCCCAGACTTCCCACTGACTTTCTCTAAAGATGGGAAAAAGAAAATAAGAAAGAAAGAAATACTTGTGGCACCTTAGAGACTAACAAATATATTTCAGCATAAGCTTTTGTGGGTTAGAACCCACTTCATCGGATGCATGGAATGGAACATACAGTGAGCAGATACCTATAGTCAGAGAAACACGATAAGGTGGAAGTGCCTATACCAACCTTAAGCGGCTAATTAATTGAGAGGAACCCATGCATCCGATGAAGTGGGTTCTAACCCACGAAAGCTTATGCTGAAATAAATTTGTTAGTCTCTAAGGTGCCACAAGTATTTCTTTCTTTCTTATTTTCTTTTTGCTGACACAGACTAACACGGCTACTACACTGTAATCTAAAGATGGGGAGATAACTGCAGGGCTGTCCTTAGCCATAGGCAGAATAGGCAGCCGCCTACGGCATCACTAGGTCTGGGGCACCACATTCCGGTGGATTGCACTCCGGACATAAGTCATCAAGAACAGATGTCATTAGTAGTGAGATTTGTCGACATTAGTGATTCAGCACAGATTACAGTTAAGGAATCGTTTAGAAGACACTTTTTTAGAAGTAGAAGAAGAAGTTTTCCAATACTGTAAGCTTATGTTTATGTTGCTAAGAGCAAGTCAGGCATCGGGGCACCAGTTTAATAATCCCGCCTAGGGCACCATAAATCCTAAAGACGGCCCTGGATAACTGGCAAGACTGTGATGGCAAAGGCCACCTGTTTGTTTGCAGGAAGCTGGCACACTGGCCTCCCGTAAAGATGTATTAGCAGTCTCCCAATAGTAATAAACCATGAGTCCCATTGCTCCTGTAGATTTCACCAGCAGTGACGGGGACAGGTCCAACTTTCAGGCTGCAGTTCCCCACTAACATCTAGAAGGTTAGTAAGTGAAACTGGTTAAAATTCAACCAGAGAAGTCTCTTCCCCCTTCTCCCCGAAACAGATCTTCTAGAAAGCTCCTTGTTTGATACGTTGTTCTTCTTTTTGATGGTGCAGTCTTGTTATCAAAGTTGCATTAAGAAGTAACTGCTGTGTGTCTCACAAATCAAATCCTAGTAAAGTTCAGAAACGAAGAGGGGACAGATTTGGGACATGACAGACCATTGCGCAGATTACATGACAGATGCCAGGCTCAGTAGATGAAACTTGGGAGAGACAGAGAATGATGTATGCAATGTTTAATTAAAGGCATTAACAAGCCTTGCAAACCAAGTTCTCCACTATCCTCTAGGCAGATAGCCATGGTCAAGCATTAAGGAGGCCTGTCTTCAGATTAAATTAAGGTATCTAGCAGAATGACTGAGTACAAAAGAAAAGAAGAGCTAATGGTTAGTGATAAATGCCCACAGGAAAAGGCATCTCTGTGAGCAGCTTCATGCATGAGTGATGAACTGCAGAAGCTGATACACAGTGTATGGAGCAGAATGGAGAGAAAAGTGGAAACATTTTTCTGAAATTAACTTGAATTCAAAGCAAATTGCATTTGTTTGTGGTTCTCTGCCACTTATCACTGAATTCCTAACACACAGTAATAAATCTATCCACACAGCTCCCTGGAGAAGCATTACTATCCCCTCCATTTTGCAGATGGGTAAATAGAGGCACAGAGCTTATCCCAGGAGTGGACCAAAGTCATACAAGCTGGGAATGGAACCCAGGCAGGCTAGGTCCCAAGCCAGCACCTGGAGCACAAGCCCACCCTACCTCAGACACACCTACCTTTCCTTTGTGCAGATGGAAATGCGCATACGGTTTGTTTTAAGACCAAACATCTTAAAATTCAGCAGAAGCAAAATTCTGAATTTTCTATTCAATCGTAAACTTTGCAATTCCCAATTCACACTGAGTTGTTAGTTATATAAGAGGCCAGAAACAATACCATGTGACTGGTGTAATAACCAACGCAGCGGAAATGTGCACATCCCCAGTTCAGCAGTGATCTGCAAACCCAGGCTCATGCTCTAGGGAAATCCAGGAATAATCTCAGGTAGCAAACACATTTGGGCCTCCTCAATCTGGTTGTGGCCAAGTCACCAACAGTGTAAAAGGCAAAATTGATCAAGTCAGTGACTCACTTCATCCGACGAAGTGGGGATTCACCCACGAAAGCTTGTGCTCCAATACGTCTGTTAGTCTATAAGGTGCCACAGGACCCTTTGTCGCTTTCACTTCATACAGTTAGTTCAGCTCTACTATGGAGAGCACGGCGATTTCACAGCCGGGCCACATTCGGATTTCTCTCGCAGAGCAGCTCCATGACTGTTCCTCAGATCACAGCTCATGTTACAAGGAGCAGGGAGGAGAAGCCTTACTAAGGGCTGAATCCAATGCCCACTGTAATCAATGGCAGTCTTCCCACTGACTTCCATGGGGATGGACCCTGCCTGCGGGCCCAGCTGCCCCATGTGTGTACAATGAGCCCTATTCACCTTGTGACCCTGTGCAGCAGCCGCACAGCTGCAGTCCCTGTGCGCCTCAGAACGCATGTGGGGCAAGGCAACGTTAGGGCGACCAGACAGCAAGTGTGAAAAATCGGGACGGGGGTAGGGGGTAATAGGAGCCTATAGAATCATAGAATCTCAGGGTTGGAAGGGACCTCAGTCTATAAGAAAAAGACTGAAAAATCACGACTGTCCCTATAGAACTGGGACATCTGGTCACCCTAGGCAACGTGCTCTGCTACCCAGATGAGGATGAGCAGCACCCTCCACCTGTTCTGGAGGCAGATTTCCTTTCAGGGCTCCTCCCCACCACCTTGGGCTGTGCAGCTCAGATGGTCCCCCAGCCTGGGGCTGAGCTCCAGGATTTCTCAAGCTGGTTCTGCTTTGGGGCTTCATTAACATCATGGTTTTTTAAACTCTGCTTTTAGCCAAATGAGCATGAAATGCCAGGACAGTGAGATGCCTAGTGAAGTAGCCCTCACCCACTGCACACAAAGGTCTTAGGAGGTGCTGTATGTACAAAGGGATGATGCAACCAGTGGCAAACACAAAGAAATGCTGTAAATACCCAGGCAAACAACCAATCGGCTGATCAGGAGCTAATTCTCCAGCTACCCAATAGGAACATGGCATTCTCTTGCAGCAGACAGATAGACCGACATTCCTTGCCAAATAGCTGGCACGAATAACAAGCTCATGCAGCACATCAGCTATCCAGCTTCCATTGATCGCCCAAGAGAGCTACAGAAATAGCTTGGAGGAGTTTCAGCTTAAGATTTATAATTAGAACATCTGGAGTAAACAACTGAGACTAGAACCCAATCTGGTTAACCCCTTCTGTGCTGGCACCTAGCACTCCCTTCGTCCAAATATTTCCCCTGCAAATGAATAGCTAGAGGGTTAAAGTGAAAGCAGCCAGAGGATAAATTCAAGCAGTGTGTGTCTTTTAGATGACATTTGAAAAATGTTTGTCAACATTACTGTTTCTAGTACACGTTTTCAGATTCCTGCTAACGCAGCTGAATTGATTCTCATACATCTGCTAGTCTGCAAGTCAGTCAGTTAGTTAGTGCTAGGTCCTTATGTGGGTGTATGCTGTATGCATGGCACTCAGGCGCTACCCTCCTTTGCATGCTCTGCATTAGAGCTGGGCAGAACTGCAGTCCCTACACGGAGGGGAGTGTAGGATTTGCTCCCATACTACTCCTGTGGGCTAATGAGGCACCCCCGCAGGGGTAGAGATGTGCAGCAAGGAGGCGAACCATATCATGGGTGGAAGGATGCTGCACCCCAGGAAGACGGATAGCAGTGTGCATGTTCCCTGTATGCCAAGCAGCATCTGGACCACAGGAACTGCCATACTGGATCAGACCATCCGGTCTCCAACAATGGCCAGTACCAGAACCCCTGAAGCAGGCTGTAGGGGCTAACCTTCCCACAGTGAAAGTTTCCTCCTGATCCCCAATAATCAGAGACTGGCTGAAGCCCTGAAGCATGAGGGTTTGTATTCCTTCTAAATTCCTATATGTACTATGATAAACCCGGATATTCTCATTATCGATATAACTGCCCAAACCTTTTTGAAATCCTTCTAAATGCTTGGCTTCAACACTATCTTGTGACACAGGCCACTTGTATGTTGTGTGAAAAACATATTTGCATTTATCATTCTGAATTTACCACTCTCAGCTTCATTGAACATCCCCTTGTCCTTGTGTTATGAGCCGAGGTGAATATAAGTGACTGATATACCTTCCCTGCATCATTCAGTATTTTGCTTTGCTTTGAAAAGGAATTACAGAGTAGGTATGGCACAACGCTACCCAAGAGTCGGTGTGGTATTGAAAACACTAGTAACTAACTGCACAACCCAGATAAAACTCTGACCAGTGCAATAGATTCTATTTGTTACATTTATATGGTTTCCATAATGCAAACGAATTGTCTAGACTGACATTCCCAATCCCCAGTAATTAAAGGAGAAGCACATAGAGTTTTACTGGTTTATAATGTTATAAATAATAGCCCTTTTTACAGAGCTTGAATATTTGTGTCTTTTGTAGCTACAGAAAATGGGATATAGCAAACTGAGTGCTGATGTCCAAATATCTGACAGGTCTAAATTTGGGCAGTTCTGTACGCCCTGCCTGCATTATTAGTTGTACAAACCATAGCAAGCATTTGCCGAAGAAGAGATAAAGAAAAAAAAGCATGGTTGCTTATTTGGATTTTTCTTTAGCACAAAACTCTTCAAATCCTGGCACCAGGCAATGCTTTTCTGCACTTAGTGGCTTAATTTTTCAAGTTTCTGACAGCTGCTAAAAGAGAAAGGTAATTTCTGCTGGGAAGGAAAGTGAACAGATTGGCTTTCCTTCTAACCAGCTGACAAGCAAATCATACCTGATCGCAATGAACTGACAGCATAATGTGAAACGATAAGCCCAGGTCTGTAATGTAACTCTTAGTCATTGTTGTGCGTGACACATGCGTGGACTGCAGCTTCCAGGGAGAGGCATGAAACAGTCCATTAAGCCGATTTACAGGCACTCTTTCCTGTGCAATGAAAGATGCAGAGACGTGGAACATGATGCACCAAGGGCCTTTGTTTCACAAACTTTTCACATTCCTTGGTTTTCATGAGGAAGTTTCATGAAGTTCACACACCCTCACCGAGGCTTTAGTGCCTATCACTGTCCTGCCCTAGTGTCCCTTGAAGTCAGCAGGTATCTTTCCAGTGACTCCAATGGGCATTGGATCAGGTGCCTATGTAACTGAATATTATGCATCTTGGGTGAAATCCCATCTTCACTGAAGTCAATGGGAAAATTTCTATTGGCTTCATTGGGTCCACCCAGGACTTCACCTCTTAAACAGACTCTGATCTTTCCAGTTCTGTCATTCTCCTAATTCAGCAGTTCTCAAACTGTGGGTTGGGACCCCAAAGTGGGTCGTGACCCCCTCTGAATGGGGTCGCCAGGGCTGGCTTAGACTTGCTGGGGCCCGGGGCTGAAGCCCGAGCCCCACTACCCAGGGCCGAAGCCAAAGCCCGAGGGCTTCAGCCCTGGGCGGCGGGCTCAGGTTGCAGGCCCCCTGCCTGGGGCTGAAGCCCTTCAGCTTTGGCCCCCCTCCCCGGGCCATGGGGCTTGGGTGGGCTCAGGCTTCGGTCCCCCCTCCTGGGGTCGGGTAGTAATTTTTGTTGTCAGAAGGGGTCGCAGTGAAATGAAGTTTGAGAACCGCTGCCCTAACTGATATGTAGACTTGCTAGTATATTGCCTGTTCTTGTCTCCTCTTTTACGCTAATCGGCAACACAGTGCTAATCCATCTGACTTCAACCCAGGAAGCCATTGTCCTCAGGTGGAAAAAATAATTGAAAATTAATTATTAAAATTTAAAAAAATCAGAGCTCTGCTCTCAGTCCCATTAGCAAAGCTAGAGAGGAAAGGCAAAACACATCCCTTCCTCCAGGGAAGTCTCAGAAATAGATTCCCCTAGAGGGAGGTCAGTTCCTTTCCCTGCCACACTTTCAAATCATGCAGATCTATAACTCAGCTGACACCTTCCAGAACCAGGTGGGACTAGACAGCAGAGGACACCAAAAAGTGAGCAACAAACTGGGTTATTTGAGCAGGGTAATACATGACAAACACTATAAGAGGAGCATTTCCCATTGCAGCGCATGGTTTAATTTCTATCTAGGGATAAAGGAGGAACAAGTTTAGTGGAACCTTTACGAACTTAAGGCCAAGTACTTCCCAAGCCTCCTCACCAGTGCTGAAATGCCTCCCGGGAATCGAGGCGGCCTGGCTCTGTGGCTGCAGAGGGGCCCTGGAATGCACAGAGGAAGGCAGTATGACCCAGTGGGTAGGGAGACCTGGGAGACCTATTCGACTCCCTGCTCTGCCACAGACTTGCTCTGGGACCTTGGACAAGTCACTTAGTCTTTCCGTCCCCATCTCTACAACGGGGATGATCGCCCGTGTCTATCTCACAGGGGTGCTGTGAGGAGAAATGCACTAAAGCTTGGGGAGGGGGTGCGCAGATACTGCAGTGATGCGTGTGGTATAAGACCCTAACCAGAAGCAGCTAAGCTGTAGAGTGACATTGCTGCTCTTACCCAGCTATCATGCCTCACCTGCTTCCCAGGAGGTGGGGCTCAGGCCTTCCGCTCCCTGCCCATGGGACAGGGATCATATCACTGCTGTTAATATTGCAATAGCATAGTCCGCGGGATAGCATGTGCTACGTGGCCCCTTCCGTGCCTGACCCACAGGCAATGGGAGACTGCTACAGAGCCTGGCTGTTTAACTCAAGCTGTAATGGGCCATGCTTTCAACTCTCCAGGTCGCTGGTTCAGTCCCTGGTATGCTGGCTAAGATGACAGCTGTCACAGGAGCATGTAGGATATATCTACACTGTGATTAAAACCTGCAGCGGACTTGGGCTCGTGGGGCTATAAAATTGCAGTGGAGGTGTTCAGGCTGAGGCTGGGGCCTGGACTCTGAGACCCCACAAAGAGAGAGGGTCCCAGAGCCTGGGCTCCAGCCCAAATGTCTACATTGCAGTTCTATAGCCCCGCAAGTGCGGACCAGCCGCAGGTCTTTTATTGCAGTGTAGACATATCCAGAGAGGCCTCAGCTGACCCAGGCTAGTCATGGTGCAAATGCGGCATGCAAGAGGCAGTGCCTGTCCAAAGAGTTGATAGTCTAAATTGACGAGACAGAGTGGGAGGGGAAACAGAGGGACAGAGCGATGAAGTGACTTGCCCAAGAACACACAAAAGTTTGGTGGCAGAGCTAGGCATAATACAGACCTCTTGAACTATGCTGCCTCTGCATTCTAGAGCACAGGCTGGATCCCCTTTAGCTTTGTGGATCATTGCAGCCCTGTCATGGAAAGATGTGCATTTGAGATTTCTAGTACTTCCTGCTTCCAGCCACACCACTATGAGACTTGCAAGAACAAATTTACTCCTGCTGCTTTGGCATTTCTCTCTCCAGGCCCCACTGGAGCCAAGGAGATATGAAAAATTAGGAAATAATGTTAAGAAAGTTCTCCAAATGTTTTCAAACCTGAAAAAATTGTCTGATTTGAGTTTTGAACAAAGGTTGGGTTGCTTCCTCCTCTTTACAGAGCAGAAACAAGTACAATCGCGCCAATCAAGTTTCCCAGCAGTGATGTACGATCAGATTTTCATTCTCCATCAAGCGCATCACTCACTCCAACACAACTTGTTTTTAATTCTTGGAGGAAAAAATAAAATACAGAAGGAATACTCCAAAATATACTGAAAATTCTATTTGTACATCACTTCAGTTTGAGCTTCTCCAGAGTACTGTCTGACGTACGCTGTTCCAGGGGAGAGGGAATCACACTGTACAATGACCACTGCCTGGCAAGGTTTTCCTTCAGGACTCCGGGAGCACAGAGTGATTGGCTGTATTTAGTGACATTCTGTTCCATTAACCGTCCTAGCTGTTGGAAACTGAAATTGTTTTTATCATCTTGGCACATTAAACCCCAAATTTCCATCTGGTATCACTGCCCAGTCCATCAGGTGCTTAATAGTGCACAGAATAAGTTGCTAGCAAGGGTACATAGAAAATACATAGCAAACACATGTACTGTAGATACCAAAATGTACCATAGACCTCTATTACTTCAGATAAAGCTGCAGAGAGGTTGTAATGCTATCCTTGCAAACTAGCACTGAAATCTTGCAGAGCCTTAAACCCATGCTTACCTTTACCTGTGTGAGTTATTGAAGTCATTAAGCCTGGGTTCCCTCTCTAAGGAAGTTGTATGGAAAGAGGGAAAATGAGAAAGCAGGACTGGGTAGAGAAGGATCAAAGGCAGAGATGAGCCCAAGTGAGAATATTCAGATCCCTGCAAATATCAGAATTCGGCTCCAACTGCTACCCCAAAGAGCCAAGAATATTTACTTAGATCAGGGGTCTCAAACTCAAATTACCACGAGGGCCGCATGAGGACTAGTGCATTGGCCCGAGGGCCGCATCACTGCCTCCGCCCCCTCACTGCCCCCGGCCCCGCCCCACTCCACCCTTTCCATTAGGCCCCGCACCTTCTCCGCCTCCTCTCCTGAGCGCGTGGCTCCCTGCTCCTCCCCTCCTCCCTCCCGGAAACCGCCAGACAGCTGTTCTGGCGGCGGGAACTGCCTGGGGGTAAAAATAAAACTTTGGAGCAGCGCGGAGGGAATGGGGATCTTCGTGATCTTAGTGACCACAGAACGTAACTGGAGGCGGGGGTGAGGGGAGTTGGCAGCCACAGAACGTAACTGGGGGCGGGGGTGAGGGGAGTTGGTGGCCACAGAACGTAACTGCGGGGGGAGGGGGGGTCGCGGGGGTGAGGGGAGTTGGCGGCCATAGGATGTAACTGGGAGGGGGGGCGGGGGGAGCCTGGCGGCCCGTCTCTTCTCCCCCCCTCCTCCCCTGTGTGCACGCTTCCCGCTCCTCCCCACTCCCTCCCAGAAACCGCGAAGCCACCAGACAGCTGTTCTGGCGGCGGAACTTCAGAAAGTTACGCGGGGGGGTGTGTGTGTGTGCGGGGAGCCCGGCGGGCTGCAGGGAAGCGCTCCGCGTGTTTGAGACCCCTGACTTAGATGATAACATCCAAGCTCTTTGTTCTGTGTTTGTACCGCACCTAGCACAGTGGGATCCTAGCCCCTGAGTAGGGCTCCCAGGTGCTACTGCAATACAAATAATAATAATGCTGCAAGAACCGCGTAAGTCATTCTCTGCACTAAAATAGCAGCTAATTTTCATATATGTACTTTCTTCTTTAATTTTCCATCGTTTTGGTTCTGTGATGGGTTAGTTCCTGACATAGATGAAAAGAAAAATGCCCGCCCCCTCCCACCCCAATGCAGCACGGCCTATTTCCAGATATGCTCCTTCACTTTGCTCTGGATTCTGCTCTGGATTCTACTGTACTCTGCATTTCAGCTGAACAACTCACCAAGTGAGATGCCACCTATTGTCAGGGGAGGGTAGTGGGATCTAGATCTATTTGTCATCTGTTATCCGTGAAAACCTGTGATGGAAACTGAACATTAAGTCTCTCACATTTGCGTTCAAAGTTTGCAGGTGTCAGGTGATTTCAGTGAGGGCGGTGGCATAACCGGCACGTCCCATAAAGACTCTTTGGGTTAATGAGAGGTGGGAAATAATGACCACAGCTGACTGTGCCCCTGAAAATGACAGTCACCTGAAAACCAGGACATGGCGGCAAAGCCGGTGAATGAATGATGATAATGATCCAGCCCCTGATCCTGCAGGGAGCTTGAAGTGGGCAGAGCCCCAGCACTCCTGAGAAGTCCTCCTGGGTTAGAGGTCTGTCTGTGCAAAGCTCACTGCAGGCTTGGGTCTTGAGATATCTGGGTTCACAGAGATGGTACACAAACTCCACGCTACAGGAACAAACCAATGCTAGAAACTTCTTGCTGAGAGAAATCAAAAATTGTTATGAAGCCCAGAGCTTTAAACTAGAGCTGGCCAAAGTAGTCAGGGCATAAAATGCTATTGGAAGAATGGCTTCTGCTGGCCAATTGTTTTCAGACAAACTTTGATTCTTGGGAATTTACTCATTTTCCATGACTGTATGGAGGTTTAAGGTGAACACATGATGTGCTGTCCATTGTTCCCCATAGAACAGGACATTTAATGGCAGCACACCGTGTGAGTGTCTGGTGCCCGAAGGAGCTCAGGCAGCACCTGTGGGAGGCAGAAGGGATTTAGGGTCTGGATGGGAAATGGCATTTGCTGTTTGTGGTTGATTCTTTCCTCCGTTCACTGTTCATATTTCTCCTTGTTCGTGTTAACAATGTGCGGTCAGACCCGTCCTCCCGCCCATTGCCATCAGTGCCAGGAGCGCTGGGGAGCCGTGACCTGCCTACATTTTGCACCGCTGGGCTGACCGGACTGATCATTCCCTGCGGCCCCACTCAGTCCTGGGTCTCTGGTTTGCTAATGTTCATCAGGGGCCAATTACCGCCAATTGCCAGGATGGATTTCAGACTGTAGACAGTCGTGCACTAGACACTCATCGCACACAGGCCATTGGTAACAGCTCATTGACACCTGTCTGCACTCGATTGCCTTGGGAGCTGCAAGGTCGCGGAGAAAGCCTCCATGTCCCATTACCGACGCCCTGAGTCATACCAACTAAGACTGTTAGTTCTAACAAGAGCCTGGCAGACGCATTCTGTCCCTGCGTGTCTCGAGGCTGCTGCTATGCCATGGTGAATAAAAAGGGAGATGCTGTAATTATGACACGGCAAACGTTCAGGTGTCTGGAAAACAGAATCTCTTTAGTCCCAAGAGTGTCTCCAGAAGCAGCAGAAGAGGGAACCAGAGTATACACTATATTAATGCAATGGATTTTATTTAACAGGACTTCAACTGAAAAACTCTACTCAGAGCTAATATCCCTCAAACCTTTTATGAACCATGAATTCCTTGGGTTGCAAGCTCTATGGGGCAGGGACCATCATGTCTGTACAGTGCCTAGCACAATGGAGTTGGAGCTGCTCAGTGCTGCTGCAGTCCAAATAATAACCCAACATGCTCTCTTAACAGCAGAGTTACCTAGATGTATACATGCCAAGCCCAGAAGGGACTATGGTGAGAATTCAGTCTGACCTCCTGTATAATACAGGCCAGAGAAGTCCCAGCAGGGTCAGGACCCCATTTTGCTAGGTGCCATACATACCCATGGCAAGACAGACTATTCTCTGAAGAGCGTGCAATCTACATAGCCAAGACAGAGAGGGAAGTGTTACGCCCGAGGTCACATGGCATCTCAGTGGCAGAGCTGGGAACAGGCCCCAGATCTCCTCCTTGACTCTCCAATGCCAGAACTGCTGGCCCACATTTAATGGCCTGACCTGGCTGCTTTGAGTCAGAACGGATGTGAGCGGCTCTGAAGAGCTGGCTGGACTGACCAATCCCAACACCTCCAAGAGATGCTGTTTGGCCAGATACCCAGGAGGAGAGAGCTGAAGAAATTAAAGATTGGACTGTCACCCAGCAACAGAGTCCATATAGCTGTTCCTGCTGTCTTTGTTTCCATGAGGAATCCTTGTCCCAGAATTAATTGTCGTAATGCTGGTAAGTGGTCTGAAGAAGAGAGGATTTCCTCTAATTACATTCTGGATGGATTACCCAGCTGTGGTCTCAATCTCCTTTACTGAGCAAGGTGGGTTTTTGCCACTGGTGTCAATGGGCTCTGAGTCAGGCCCCATCACACAAAGAGCCCAGTTTTCACCTCCGGGCACGTCCATGAGGGAGCTCACTTCTGCCTTTAGACCCCTGAACCAGCTCCTGAAACATCAGTTTGGTCATTTAAATGCAACTGAAACATCTCAGCATGGAGCTGGGTGCGCCAATTTAGCCTCAAAACTGGACCCCAAACATTGGCGGTGGACCAAGAGCCCACTGGCTATCCTATCCTTCCACCCAGGGGCCATGCATTTACTATTGATCCAACCCTGCTGCCTCTCTATAAAGCATTTACACTGTTAATGTGGATCAGCCGAGCCAGATCAGCGTACTCCATCCCTTGGTATTCACCCCTTAGCACCAAGCACCTTGTCTCCTTTCCCTCTGACCTGAACAAGGCTTGATTGGTGTTGGGCAAGGAAACTGTAGCCTGCAACAAATCCTTGGATCAATGTGTCAGAATCATGAGATTCTTGCTGTACCCGGGGATGAGGCTTTCAATCCTGCTCTCTCTATTAACTAGCAGGCTGTCCCAGACAGAGGAGAGATGCTTATAGCCGCAGCAAGCCAAAGCTGTGATGTGCCATGTATCATTATCTCACAGGAACATGAACACCCACTCTCACTTTCAGAGTGAAGGCTCTATGGATTTGAAGTACGGTCAACCTTGGATTTACTCTCTCCTTATCAAGGGGGACAGATCTTCTGCTGGTGTAAAGCAGTGTCAACTCCACTGACTGCAATGCAGATTGTCTATGGAATTTCAATGGAATGACACCAATTTTCACCAGATGAGGATAGGGTCCTTGATTTCTACTAAGACTCAGACTGCAATGGTGAATTGAAATGATGCACTGGTACCTATGTGCTGGGGGTTTTTAGAATGCTATTTGTAGTTTAATGACTCAACTGTAACTATGTTGCAACTGTTTCCCAGTGAATCAGGGACTGGCAACAGACGGAGGAAGATGGAGTGGGCATGAACTGCCCTGAGTAGCCCCAATATGGTGAGGAATTTATCAGAGCTTCTCTTTTTCAATAGAACAAACATCATTGTAAAAACTCATTCACAACCAACTAAAAGGCAATAATGGAAAAAATCAGATAAAACTAGAGGGGAAAATTCCCCATCAGCCCTATGAGGATCCAGAACACTGCTTCCCTGGTCCAGCAGGTACTGTGACCCGAACAGAAATATGGGAGGGATAGAAGACCTCATTCTTCAGGGCTCAAGACAATTAGGATCAGCTCTCCATGGGGAACAGACCTGCAGGGTTCTTGCGCCTTCCTTTGAAGCATCTGGCACTGGCCAGTGTCAGAGAGACACTGAACTAGACTACCCTGGGTCTGATCCTGTCCCATGCACCTACGAGCCTCGCCCCTTCCCCGACACCATTTTCCAGGTGGGTCTGTAACCCCTTCTCCTCGCTGTGTTTTCAGGGTGACTTTCTCGTCTCCAGCCTGCACAGCAGCTGCAAGTTCTCAGCTCAGGGAGATGTACATGTGCTAGTTCTGCTCAAGCTAGTGCACTACAAATAGTAGTGTGGCCACAGCAGCATGGGTGGTGATTTGGGCTAGGCAGGCACTCAGATGACTAGACTGAGTTATAGCCCGTGCCATCAGGGCTACACGGCTGTTTTTAGGCGTTCGCTTGAGCAGAGCTAGTGCGTGTACATCTACCCAGTGTGTGTACAGCAGTGCTCGCAAGCAATAATAGAAGTATCAGACTGGAGTGAACAGTCTGACATTGCGTTGTGTTTATTTAACCTCCCCATCCCACCAAACAGGAACATACAAAGGTAACTCTAGTATTGTTCACAAGCTGGGAAGTACCACAACTGTCCTGCACGCTGGAAGCTTTGACTTTGCTAGCGTGGCCTGGGGCGAGACATTGCGTCTCAGTTCCTCCTCTGTACAATGGGGATATCAGCACTGCTCTGCTCCCAGGGGTGCGATGAGGATAAATACATACGTCAAGGACTGCAAGGTGGTAATGGAGGCCAGGCAAATACCTAAGAGAAAGATCCAAAGAAGTCAGACTCACTGAAAAGTATTATTAAAGGGGCCACAAACTAACATTTACTTGAAAAATGAATGAAAGCTGGCTGAGGGACTCTGGAGCAGAACAGAGGAGCTTGTTACTTCATTATGTGACTGTAAGAACAGAGATGGAACTGTGCATATGAACAACACATGTACTCAGTGCAGAACTATCTATTGAATAGCTGATGTGCTTTGTGGAGAGTCATAATGTAAACAGAGAAACCTCAAACTTCTATATAAGTAACGTAGAATGTGTGATCCACTCTGCATCCTTCGTCTGGCGGATGTGCGTGGGCATGTTAACACTGCGTTTGAGATTTGGAACCCAGTTCAGCAGGGTACCCAAGCACATGTCTAACTTGAAGCTTGCGAATAGTTCCACTGAAGTCAGTGGGACTAAGGATAGCGTACAGCGACGCACGTCCCGGAATTGGTTGAATCAGGCCTATAGTTGACTTTATTTAATAACTTAATGACAAGTGAGAAGATCAGAGTCAATGCAGTGGGATGTGCTGTTCTCTGATGTGTGCCCTGAGAGGGAGGGTGATAGAAGGGGGATTAGTATGTTGGAGTGGCTGAATATTGTGTTAGTTTGGTGGGATGGGGAGGTTAACGGAACACTAACAAACAGGGCGGTCACCTAGGGCGCCAGGATTTGCGGGGCGGCATTTCGCCGCCCTCGGCTGTGGGGGGCTGCCTCCTGGCTCCACACTCAGCTGCCGTGAGCAGGCAGGGGGCTGAGCTGCCGTGGCCCGCGGGGGGGGGGGGGGGGGGCTGAGCTGCCGTGGCCCGCGGGCGGGGGGGCTGAGCTGCCGCGGGCAGGATGGGGAGCCGCCTGCCGCGGGCAGGGGAGCTGGCTGTGCCGGCATTGGCTGGGAGTAGGGTGCAGGGCTGGTGTAATCACAAAGAAATGTCATACTGTACACCACAGTCTGATACTTCTTCTCTTGCTGGTTGCAAGCACTGCTGTACACACACTGGATAGTATCTCTCTATGGGCCCCATTACTACAGTATCCAAGCATTGAGTTACCATCACTGATGCATTTATCTTCACCACGCCCCAGAGAGAGATGGCAGCGCTACTGTCTCCATTTTACAGATGGGGAACTGAGGCAAAGAGAGCTTAAGTGGCTTATCCAAAGTCATATGGGGGGCATGTTTGGCACCGCGGGGAATTGAACCTGAGTCCCAGGGTAGTGATCTAAGCACTGGGCCATCTTTCCTCTCGTGGTAGTCAGCTAGTGCTCAGAGATGGTTAGTGGGGTGGGTGGAGAGCTGTTTGCAAAAACATTTTGATGGACATTTTTCAACAGAAAATGGTTTTCATCTAATTTTCACAGCCAGCTGCAGCTGGATGCCAATGTTGCCTTTGCTTACAGCTCCCTTGCATTTCAGTGCCTGCACTGGGAGAAACGAACTCAGAGAGTTCAGTTTGCTCCCATGTAATGAAGTTTGTGCGGGGTCCCTCCTACAGCTATCCCTCAAGGAACAAATGGCTCTTTCCGAATGCAAGATGACACGTAGAACATTTCCCTCTGATCCCTTCGTCTCCCACCAGCTTTCACCACCACTCCTGTCCACAGACTGATGGAGCCCTTTTCCCTTTTCGTTCATAGAACGGCCTTTGCGCTTGGCTGAGCTGCCCGTTTTGCCAGGCCTGTCACTGCATCACCACGCTTTTTGGAAACTGTCATTGCCCTGTAAAGTGTTTTCAGACGCCAACTGGAATGCTGCTCCATTTCTTTTTTATTAAGCCCAAATTAGCTGGGATGGGCTGTAGCAAAAATGCTCCTTTTGGGGGCTTCTACAATTGTAGCATTAAGCAGCCTGCCCTAATCAGTGCTTTTCTGTGGTCCAGCGAATTTCTCTCTTGATTAGCCTCTCAGAGTTCTGTGGCTCAAAAACCGACCAGGGGACTGTATGACCAGAGAGCATGGGACTCCCCACCCTTCCTTCCCCATCAGAACTAGGGTAAAGTGGTAAAAAGTGCTTAAGTGATTTAGGAGCCTAGCCCCTATTTTCTGTAGTGGCAGAGGCACATAGGCGCCCAGGAGCCCTGATTTTCAATGAGATTCAGGCTCTTAAGGTCCTGATCTTCAAGGATAGAGGTCCCCTTGATTTCAATGGGAGTTAGGCACCTAAATACCTTTCAGAATCTGGGCCCGAGTGCCTAAGGGCTTGTCTACACTTACAAGTTCTGCTGCGCTATCCCAGTAGAGTTGAGATGGTACAATGCCCCTATTGCAGAGGCAGGTATACCGGTACAAAAGGACTTACACTAGGGCCATGTTTACACTTACTGCTGCGATTGATGCAGCAGGGGTCAATTTAGCAGGTATAGTGAAGACTGGCTAAATCGACTGGAGAGCGTTTCCCATCAACGCAGCGCAGTGAGGACACTACGGTAATTTGACCTAAGTTACATCGACTCCAGCTACATTATTCACATAGCTAGAGTAGCGTACCTTAGGTCGACTTACCCCGGTAGTTTAGACAAGGCCTAGTATAGCTTATTCTGGGTCAGGAAAAGAATTGAGTTACTGGTACAAGGCACCTTTATACCACTATAACTGTGTCTACACAGGGCTTTTACCGGTGTACCACTCCATGCCTCCTATTTTATCCTGTTTTGTAGCTGGTCCAGAAAATATCAACATGACAGTACTGAGAACATGCTCAAAGCTCTTTGCAATTGTTTTGTTTTTTGCCGCGTGGCTCTCCCGAGCTGAAGGCAGATTGCGTATGGGTTGAGCACTGCCTGGATGTTGAACATGCCTGATTTATCTACTGCTGTCTAAGTACCTATTTGTGAGATGCATGCTGCACCCCTGAGCCACTCCAAAGGTCAAACGAGATATACTCTTACGTTTTTCAAACCTATAAAAGGAGTGGTAGTATTTTAATATTAATTATTCAAAGAAAACACACTGCAGTGACTAGATCTTAAACACAGCCTTTTACTTGCATTCTGGCTTGAAGGCTTTTCCCTTGGTATTTTGCTGACTTGCTTAGTTTGGTTATTTATTAGGTAACAGAGAAAGTGTTTTTTAAAAAAAATACTATTTTATTACACAGTTTTCAAGATTTTGCCCCAGTTTTCACAGACCTGCACAGGGCAGGGAGTCTGACAGCTAGACGACTTTCACATGGTGCCTTGAAAGATTCCCTCCGTTTAACACTATTCAGCTTAGGGATCAAATTCAAGCCGTGCCTCCTTTTCCTCTTTCTTATACACACTGAGAGAAAAGGTGAACTCATACAATTGCTTTAGGAAACCAGTTTGCTCCTCTATGCAACTAAATATGCACTCTGCCGCTATTTGTAACACAATTTACCTTTACAGTAATAATTGCTGTAACCTTTCAGATAAATGCAAGCTTACTCTCTTTACGTGCACCTGCCATGGTTGTCATGACAACACTTCTCAAACACAAGAAATCATTCCAGTATTGAAACGGTGTCATCATTCCCAAGATGAATTTTAATGAGCAAGACCCAAGAGGGGAAATTTACGGAGGCTTGTAAATTATTTAGCAAAGTTTGCCAAGTTAAAGCTGAACAAACCACACAGCAGGAGCAGCCATCTGAAAAACAACCCTATTGCTAAATGTCAGGAATCAGGAGTGTAAAGAATGCCTAAAATAGGTTTGTTTTGGAATGGTGGCAGCTGATCCACAGTTAAGGCTGCAACTGAGTTTCCATCATAAACTGAATTTGGTTCCCTCTCTCTGAAAAACAAAAACCCTCTTAAAAGTTAGTGCAGCTTCGAAGCTGGTAGGTTAGATGTGGGGCCAAGTTAGAATTTTACTTTCAGGTTTGGAGTGGATTGGAAAAGTGGTCCTGCCGCAATGTAGCCTAAAAACAAGTGTTCAGAGTTCAAGGAATCTTTAAATGCTTCTTTTGACAATTCACTGGGAGTTGAGGATGGTTCAGCTTTGCAGCATCAGTCCTTAATTCAGGGCACAATCTAACAGCCATTGTTGTTAAAATGCTCCTGAGGTGGCTAGTCAGCAATCAGGATTGAACCTACAATTCTGCGAAGAATCAGCCTCTATTGCCCAAGCTAAAAACTTGGTTAGCCATGGTTGCAGCAGGCTCAGGATCCTCCTGTTTATGGCCCAGCTACCGTTAGAGGGGGATAGTTAATATCCTATGCTCATGTGCTCAGGTCAGGAAGGGAGGAATGAGTCAAAAATAGTTTCTATGTATCATATTTTCAAATATTTGGTAGGAAATAAAAATCCTTGCCTTATTAGATTTGAATATATTACTTAGTGCTTCTGTGGGGTTATACTGGCCAAGATTTTCAAAAGTGACTGCTGATTTTAGTTTTTGGTAGCACCTTAAAAGAAGCACCTTAAAAGAGACTGATTTTCAGAAGTACTAGGGCCCTCCCCTCTGCGAGTCGGTACACTTTAAGCTGTTTGTGAATCCCCAAATCACTGGTCACTTCTGAGAACCGAAGCCAGGGTGTATATTTTTACCCACTTGAAATGGGTAATGACGATTCTATAGGAAGAAACCACCTGGTTCTGTACAGTCGGGTCCCAAAACCAGTTTGAATCAGCCACAGACTGATGTTTGCTGTCTGAAGCGACTCAGTTGGGACGGCGGCCTCTCAGGAAGTCCAGAGAACTGGGCTTCCACAGGTCAGAGCCTGTCCCTGCCAGGAAGGAAACCACAGGCATGATGGAACAGCAGAGGTCAGCCAATCAGGAACTCGGGGAGAGAGAAAGGCGCAGACATGGAAGGCAACTGCTACCTTTGCTTTCCTGTGTAACTACAGCATCTGGTTCTCTCACAAGGCTTAGCCCAGTCCTCACAGCTGTCAAGCCAACAGCCAAGCAGACGCCTTATTTTATTTCTTGGGTTATCTTTATGTGGTCTCGGTTTTTTAATTAAACCTTATGTGATGAAAATGTAACTACTGTATTACTGGGGTTTGCTGACTATGTGAGAGTTGCACATGCTTCCTATAAATATACACACCCCTGAAAATGAAGGAGGCTCTGCCTTTTGTAAGGCAAGAATCAGGTGGAGTTAACCAGTCTGAGTCACCAAAATAAGCAGAAGGGGGTTTAAAAAGGACAGCAGTCTCTACCCATGCCAGGGCCATTCCTGGTGGGCAGGGGTCCAGGCAGCTGTAAAGGGAATCCTCTCATCTTGGGCCCTGGAACCTCCACATCCCTAAGTGAGCTTGCACAAAGTTTGACCTCTCCTCGATAAAACAACATACAATCTCTGATTACAGCCACTTCAGGGCCTTAGCTGGTGTAACTCCATTGAAGTCAGTGGAGTTCCACCAGCAGAGAGATTGACCCTTAACTTGATAGTTCTAAATAGAGATTGAACCACCAATTAGTCTATTATGTACTGTCAAGCCCAATTACCTCCTGGGCACTTGTCGGTGATGCAGACTGATTTCCACGTCATCCTTTATGTAAGTGAGCTATGTAAGCAAGTTAGCTTTTCCAAGTGCAAGGTACTTTGCACTGCAAACGTGCAAACCGCTGTCCAATGTAATCACAATGGGGTGCCCTACAAGTTCATACTGTCTCCATTAAATGCAAACATAATTATATCACACACAGCAGCACTTGTGCAAGACATCAAATCCATCACTGCCAATGAGCCCAGCAGCTATTTCCACTTTGTAAACTGTCTTAATATATTAAAAGAAAAATTCCAGGAGGATTAGGCTGAAATCCATGAAAACCAAAACACACAATGCACCACTCAAAATCAGCACATTGTCCACAAATTCAGAGAGAAACATCAATATTGCATGCGCAGAATTCATCTTAGCGGTTACATATATTACACGCGAGACATGCCAATGTTTTCTCCAAATAAAAAGATCCTTCATCTCAGTCAAGTCAGAACTTTGTCACTCACTATTGCTTTCCATGAAGCAGCCCACCACCTTCCATTATTAGAATATAACCATCCTTAACCAAGCGTGCATGAGGAGACTATGACTCCCTCTCCCTCGGTCACACGAAATACATGTATTTATTTGTCTCCCTATTGAGATGTAAATTAAACATTGTAAGGGATCAAAATGGATATTGATTTACATATAGTCAGAGAGATGTGAAGTGAACAGGGGAGCAGTGTACAGGAAAAACAAGCAACGAGGGGCTGTCCTGTTTCTGAGCAGAGAAAATGAAACTTTGGGGGCATAAGTAGAAGACAAGAAGACAGCCCCTTATCTTGCACCTAGGAAGTAAATGGGCAGTGCATTTATATTCATGAAAACAAGATTTCAGCCATCCTTGGTTGAAATGCCGTGGAGGACTTTGGGGGTGGGTGAGATAAACTGCTTTAGACAGGAGGTTAGCCTCTTAAGTTTAGTCTCTAGAAAGTATGTTATGATTGTTTTATATGTAGCCTTTTGTTTCCATTATCCTTATTTACTCTCTCTTGAATCTTTGATAACAAATGTATCCTTACTTTCACTATAAATGTATCTCAGTGCTGTGGTATGAAGCCAGGTGCTGATCCTGAGCTGAATCATCCAAGCTGATGTGTTCACTGTTCCCGTGGGGACAGCAGACCTGGTATTTCTGTGAGTGTCAGTGGGGAAGGGGCTGGACACAACAGGGGAATGCTTTGAAGGGCCTCGGGGACTGGGGTTCACCTATTACTAACCTGCAAGGCAAGGTAAGGGCTTGCAGAGCCCAGAGGAGACTGCTTGGGTGACTCACAGGCTGGTAGTGCGCGGGAGCTGACACCCCGCTAAGCACAAGCAAGTCTCCCTCATGCTGGTGGCGGGGAGTAACCAATGTCTCACAGTCCTGGGTGTCCCGAGAGAGTGTCACAGCTTCAATAGCTGGCTAGGGTTCTTCTCTTGGCTCAAGATTTATAAGATTTATTCAGAGTAAAATGGATTTATTTTTGGGTTTGGATCCCACTGGGAGCTGGGTGACTGGGTGCTAGACAGGAGCACTTCTTAAGCTGTTTTCAGTTAAGTCTGCAGCTTTTGGGGAATGTAGTTCAGACCTGGGGTTGTGTTTGCAGCAGGCTAGCGTCCCCTGCAAGGCGAACCTGCTTACACCACCCACCCATCCACTCTGAATCTGACCTCCTGACAACAGTGCTACCCCTGGCTTTTGGCATAAACTTCATACTGAATAGGCCGTCTAACATGGCTTTCAAACATTAAGGAATGCCAAGAACAAATATTTTTCGCACACTATTTACAAGCTTCACCACTAAAAAAGCATTTGACAATGTTCTATAAAGAGCAAAACGTAAGTGACTGCATTTATGCCGGACGTGGTACTAAATAATCTGAAATAAAGATTAGATTGCCAAGTACCATGGATTAGACGAACAGCCAGCAGGCATTATGGCATCTCATGAAAAGCCTTTTCCCCTGAAGTTACAAATGTATCCAGGCAACCTGCTCTCCTTGTCTCTTATGTCCCTTATAAAGTATTTCATAGCTGTTTACCTTACAGCTGCAGAGCGTCAACATGAACAAGGAGGCAACAGAACAATACGACAGGTTTTTCTGCTGGCAGATAGATCTTAGGTCAACGTACCAGCGTGCAGTCTATTTCCAGAAGTACTGCTGAAGCAGCATATCTGACATCGTTTACATTTACTGTGGAATAAATGAAACACAAATGTTTGCAGTGTAGTTGTAGCCATGCAGGTCTCTGGATAGTAGAGAGACAAGGTGGGTGAGGGAATGCTCTGTTATTGGACCAGCTCCTGTTGGTGGGAGAGACAAGCCACACTGTGTGGCTCCAAAGCTTGTCTGTCTCACCAACAGGAGCTGGTCCAATAACAGACCATTCCCTCACCCACCTTGTCTCTCTACTATCAAAAAATGAACAGATTAAACCTAAACTCTTTGACTAAAACACTGTCTTTGTTAAAGACACCGACTCACGAAGCCTCCTAGCAACAGGATGCTAACACATGTTCGCAGGCAGAACGTAAACAACAAATATTTGTTAATGGTGAATTGTAGACCAAAGGTGGTTCTTTGTGCAGTGGGGTCTGGTTCTGAGATACACAGGAAATCAAACCTGCTGCTCCAATGACAGAAGAAAAAAATGTCCTCCCCTCAGTTACCAAGGAGACTATTTAAACAGAGCTAAGCAAAGGGGACTAGACTGGCTGCCAATAATGTGAATATGGAAAACCACCCCAGTGCTTTGTGACATGTTTTCTATTCGAGTGATGAGCAGGGGAAAGAGGAGACGCTCCCTTCCAACCACATGCTCTTAGCCACTGCAGCGTGACAGTAACACTCACCACTTTAGTAAAACCAGACAGATTCAAAGAAAGGGAAAGGCCCCCACGTCAGACTGGGCACGTCAATGGGACTTGCACTCCTAAGTCCAATGGTCGTTGTGGAAACCCAACTCTGAATTTCCCATTAATCCTCTGGTAGCTGATTATTATACGAAGACCTCAAGTGATAGGAAGTCTAAAGAATGAAGATACTAGGTTCACAAGAGCTGGTGCAAACAAAGGGCCCTTTTGTTCCATCTGCCAAGCAGCCTGCGGGAATATGTTCAAATCAATCCCAGTGGCAGTGACCTGACAGAAACAGGCTAGGCTGGGACTCCCCAACATGCAGGTAGCAGGTGTACTGGCGAGCGTGATTGCTGCTCACAGGAGGTAGATAGCATCGGAAAGGATGTGGGCTACCCTGAGAGCAGAGTGAGCATGTCTACAGGATATCTGCTGTGTGCTATGTCCTCCAGGCTGCCACACGTTCTCTGCATAGTGCACTGCCATGCCCAGGATAGCAGCATTGGCGCACGCACCATTGGTAGTGCAGACAGGGACTCTGAGAATGAATGGAGGGTCAGCACTGGCCAGCTAGACCCTCACAGCCCGGAGGTGCATGTGAGTGTGGGGATTCCCACCCAGACCCTGTGTGCCTCAGTGATCCACCTAGCGTTGGGAATCAGTCAGGCATAGAGCTGTCGCCGCCTCAAAGCAGCCAGCAGGGATCTCCTCCCGAGAGCTGCGTGGCTGGAGTGTCGTAGCACGGAGTGAGCAGAATTTGGGGATACTAGGAAACATAATGGACAGGAGAGACACAGAGGGATCCCACAGATCCAATGATCCTGAGTGCAGCAGGACAGGCATGTGCTGCTACTCCCCCACTATCTCCATCGCAATGCCTGGGCGCACACTGCATGTGCATCACAACCCTGAGATCCTTTGTTTCCTCAGGCTTTTGAGCAGGAGGTGGATTAAGCACAGGGTACATAAATTCAGGGCAGATGGATTATTATTAGCTCTGAGAAGAGGAGTTCATTACTAATTTGCCCACATTTTATTGTACATGCCCCTACAGAGAAAGGGCAGGAACATTTTAAAAACACTGAAATAAATAAATCCTGCCAATGGAGTCCTCTGAGTGGTTTCAGCCCCAAATAAGGCAATCATTATAGCAAAGGTCATCGTTCAGTGCTCTTAGTGTATGCCTACCTTCTTTTATAAAGGTCATCAGAGGAGACTTCTCTGCCAAAAACGAGCTAAATCTAGTTAGCTCCACCGCTAACAAATGATTTCCCTTTGTGGTCAGCTCAGCGGCATTAGTCTCTATAAGCGCTGGAGATCAATTGATGTATAAAATCCTAGCTCCAACATCATATCCAGGCCTGCAGAGAGTCACACACACTGAGACAGTTTGGCTCAGACTCAGCCTACCAGGAATATCCACGGCTCCGTTCCAGAGAGGAAGCTGCATCGGTTTACTCGAGGCAGTGCTCATCAAGAGATGCACTTCTCACCAGGAACACATGCCAGGAATCACGGGGCATTAACATCTCTTATTCCACCTGGAGGCCTACATTTTCCAAAGTGATTTTGAGTGCCCCAGTTTTGGGCATCTTGAAGGGCCTGACTTTCAGAGGGCAGGTGCTCAGGACTTTCTGCCAATCAGGACCCTTTAAGGTGTCTCAAGTTGCATACCCAAAATCATTGTTTTCAGTTACGTATAACTTTGCCACACTGTAACCATGCAGGCTGAAATTTTCTAAGTCGGATGTCTGCCTGGGGCTGATTTTTTTTTCTGGAAAGGTTTCAGCTGAAATGGTCCAGCCATTTCCGAGAACAAGCTTAGGGAACAATACTCTGTTTTGCCCATGTTAAAAAAAAATTGCTTCCAACATTTCATTGGGAAGCTGCAGTGCCCTGATGCTTTGGAGCAGGGACTGAAATCTGGCATCATCCCTCTGAAAATATGCAAATCCCTCGTGCCAGGGATGTGCCTTGTGCTAACGTTGTGAAAATATGCCCAAGCATGAGCCTCGGAAAATCTCAGTTTACACATGCTCAGTAAACATGAGTTTGGCAGCTAAATTTCTCCAAAGATTCCAGCTGCATTGAACATGCTCCATCCCCTCACAGCTCCTACACATGACCAGATTGCCCATGCGCCCCTCCCCACCCAAATCTGAGCATGCTCCAGCCCGGGGTGCAGAGGCTGAGCCATGGTCTACACTACAAACGTAGGTTGGTATAACTACGTCACTCCGGGGTGTGGGAAATCCACACCCTGAGCGACGCAGTTACACCGGCCAGACTCCCAGGGTAGACAGCACTATGTTGGTGGGAGGGCTTATCAGAATCACAGAATCTCAGGGCTGGAAGGGACCTCAGGAGGTTCTAGTCCAACCCCCTGCTCAAAGCAGGACCAACCCCAACTAAATCATCCCAGCCAGGGCTCTGTCAAGCCGGGCCTTAAAAACCTCTAAGGATAGAGATTGCACTACTTCCCTAGGGAACCCATTCCAGTGCTTCACCACCCTCCTAGTGAAATAGTGTTTCCTAATATGCAACCTAAACCTCCCCAACTGCAACTTGAGACCATTGCTCCTTGTTCTGTCATCTGCCACCACTGAGAACAGCCGAGCTCCATCCTCTTTGGAACCCCCCTTCAGGTAGTTGAAGGCTGCTATCAAATCCCCCCTCATGGTTCTTTTCTGCAGACTACATAAGCCCAGTTCCCTCAGCCTCTCCTCGTAAGTCATGTGCCCCAGCCCCATAATGATTTTCGTTGCCCTCTGCTCGACTCTCTCCAATTTGTCCACATCCTTTCTGGAGGGGTGGGGGGGTGGGGGGGGGGGGGGGAACTGGAAGCAATACTCCAGGTGTGGCCTCACCAGTGACGAATAGAGGGGAATAATCACTTCCCTTGATCTGCTGACAATGCTCCTACTAATGCAGCCCAATATGCCGTTAGCCTTCTTGGCAATAAGAACACACTGCTGACTCATATCTAGCTTCTCAACCACTGTAATCCCCAGGTCCTTTTCTGCAGAACTGCTGCTTAGCCAGTCGGTCCCCAGCCTGTAGCAGTGCATGGGATTCTTCCATCCTAAGTGCAGGACTCTGCACTTATCCTTGTTGAACCTCATCAGATTTCTTTTGGCCCAATCCGCCAATTTGTCTAAGTAACTCTGGATCCTATCCCTACCCTCCAGTGTATCTACCTCTCCCCTCAACTTAGTGTCATTCGCGAACTTGCTGAGGGTGCAATCCATCCCATCATCCAGATCATTAATAAAGATGTTGAACAAAACCAGCCCCAGGACCGACCCCTGGGGCTCTCCGCTTGATACTAGCTGCCAACTAGACATTGAGGCATTGATCACTACCCATTGAGCCCAATGATCTAGCCAGCTTTCTATCTACCTTATAGACCATTCATCCAGTCCATGCGTCTTTAATTTGCTGGCAAGAATACTGTGGGAGACCGTATCAAAAGCTTTGCTAAAGTCAAGATATATCACGTCCACCACTTTCCCCGTATCCACAGAGCCAGTTATCTCACCATAGAAGGCAATGAGGTTAGTCAGGCATGACTTGCCCTTGGTGAATCCATGCTGACTGTTCCTGATCACCTTCCTGTCCTCCAAGTGCTTCAAAATGGATTCCTTGAGGACCTGCTCCAGGATTTTTCCAGGGCCTGAGGTGAGGCCGACCAGTCATAGTTCCCTGGATTCTCCTGCTTCCCTTGTTTAAAGACAGGCACTATATATTTGCCTTTTTCCAGTCGTCCGGGACCTCCCTCGATCGCCACCTACACCGATGGGAGCAGCTCTCCCCTGGCATAGGCAGCATCTTCTCTCAGCGCTGCAGCAGCGCAGCTACAGTGCCCTCAGTCACTTGGGGCGGCACAAATCATAGAGCCGCCCCTGGGCTCAGGGCACCCGAACTGAGAGCAGAGGCGCCATGGGGGAGGAGGTGGAGTAAGCGACCTGACACGAACATAGAGGGTGCGGAAGGGGGAGAGAGGAGAAGTGTGAAGCAACGCAGGGTTGGGGTGGGAGGAAGGGACAGGAGCAGAGAGAGGCAGACGCTCAAGGCAGGGGAGAGGAACAAGGGAGAGGAGAAGGAGCTGGGGGTGGGGAGGATAGGAACCAAGGTGGGGGAACATGGGCAGGAGTACGAGCTAGGGGTCAGACAGAAGCCAAGCAGCGGGAATAGGCAGGAGCTGGGGGGAGGACAGCAGCAAGGGAGGGAGAGAAGAACTGGAAAGGGTGGCCATAGGAGCAGAAGGGCCTGGGGAGAGACTGGAGGGACAGGGGCAGACGGGTCTGTGCCCACTAGAGAACACTCCCCCTCCAGAACCTGGACTGGAACTCAGGCTTCCCTAATCCCAACATTAAATAGCCGTTAAACCCCCTGGCAAAATGTGTGTCCTCTAGCGTCAGGTCAGCACAGAAGATAGTCTTCTACTGCTACCGTCTATGCCGTTAGCTCAAGTGGCCGAGGACTACGCTGTGGGTCCCAGCCCTGCTGACAATGCACGTGGGGGTTAATGTACTTTCACTTGATGACATTTTGTTTTTCAATGTTTAAGTTACCCAAAACCAGAACATTTTACCCAAACCCAACCACCCCACAACAAACCGACCCACCCTATGTTAAAAGAACATTACTGAGGTTGCAAAGTCAAGCACTTAATGCCGGAATGGAAATGCCAGAAATTAGGCTGTCTGTGCACTGTTTTTAAGGTGCACATCATTAGCAGGGGGTCCCAGATATCTGCAGTCTCTGTTCCTCAAGCATCTAGACTTGGGTGTCAGGAGGGGCTGGGAGAGGAAACACCCCCTTCTTCAAGGCAAGATAGGCCCTTTAGCTCTTGAGGAGCCCTGAGGGATGGGGAAAGAGCCCCTCCAAGAAGGGAGAGATTTGACGGAATGGGGGAAGAGACCACAGACCTCTGTGGGCCACAGGCAAGGCCGGCGCTACCATTAGGCGACCCTAGGTGGTCACCTAGGGCACCAGGATTTGGGGGGTGGCATATCAGGTCCCTCAGTGGCTGCCGGCGGGAGAGGCTGCCGCTGAAATGCTGCTGAGATCCCCAGTGGCCGAAGAAGCTGCCGCCGAGGGCTCCGGAGGCACTTCGGCGACAGCTTCTTCGGACGCCGGGGTTCTCGGCGGCATTTCGGTGGCAGCCTCTCCCGCTGCCACCTAGAGCGGCAAAAAAGCTGGCCCCTGGCCACAGGGCCTTATGCAAAGCCATGGAAGGCTATGGACAGACACTCACTGGGCTCCAGGGGGCTTTGGATTAGCTCCCACCTCCCTCCATTTCAGCCTGCTGGCTTTAGGGTGACCAGATGTCCCGATTTTATAGGGACAGTCCCGATTTTGGGATCTTTTTCTTATATAGGCTCCTATTACCCCCCACCCCCTGTCCTGATTTTTCACATTTGCTGTCTGGTCACCCTAGCTGGCTTGTCTCTACTGCCCTTCCAGCTGCCCTTGGGGCTCCCAGCTGGAGGGAGGGGAAACGAAACAAGGACACTATCTCCCCCCAGATTTTCCTCCCCACTCACTGCAGGCTGGGAGGGTGAATCCTTTGCTGTGAGGAGGTCTGGGGTCAGACGATGAAGGGTTCCCTGCCAGCAATGCCATAGAGAGAAATACTGGATGACGAGACAAAGCTTCATACTGAGGTAAATTAATACAACTCCCCATTTTAGGGCTATTAGTCACGGTCAGTCCCCATGCTGTTAATTTCCATGCGCACATGTTTTTCTGCTAATCGCTGTGAGAATGACAAGCTCTTTAAAACAACATTGGCATCCTTTCTTGTTAGCTCCTGCTGTGGGGATGTGATGATGTGTATGTTAATGAAAAGCTGGAACGAGGACAGTGGAGGACCGGACTGACATGTCACACCCACAGGCAGACACAAAAAATAACTAGCAAACTCAAGGATGGAGTGGATAGGTCTCCTTTGAGCGTCCAGATCCAGGTACTGAGTTATACATGTGACCCATGCTTTATCAGAGCAGCTCTGTGCTTGTAACAGGACACCCTGGGAACATTGCAGCAGCAGGTACTGAATCCCAAAGCTCTGGATCGAAATGCCTGAGCTCCCTCTACTGACCGAGCTAAAAGAACTGCTGGTGGAAAGCCTCTCCCTGTGCCCCCTGAGCTATAAGATTTGTTAGCTAAAAGGCTGCAGCCAACTCCTATGTTTTGCATGATACAGCCACTAGAGGGGACAGAGACCCATACCGAATTAACTTGGGTTAGATCTGTTAGTACAGCCCTGAAGAAGTGCTCCATGTAGTGCCAAAGCTTGTGTCTCTCACCAACCACAAGATATTCCCTCATCCAGCTTGTCTCTCTAATATCCCGGGACCGACACGCCTACAACCCTAGGGCACACAGCATAAAATACCTTACTACTCTCCTGTCTGCAGGGTTTTACCATCTCACTGGGAGCACCAGGAAGTTTGAGAGGAACTGAACCCATCTGTCAGTTCATCTCCTCTGCCTCTCTCCCCCCCGCCCCCCCGGTGTATGTACATGCAGCTTGCCTTGGCTTTACATGCACAGGTGCAGACTAGATCTCCTCCTGCCAGCTGCTCTGGATGGGCAGGGTGCATGCAGGCCAATACAAAGTGCATTGGGCTCATACATCCCCAATAGCAGGGATATAGAGCCAGCATTTTACCTGCAGCCAGCATGCTGGAGCATCGCTCCAGCTCTTTCCCTTGTCCTGACACACACAGAGGGCTACAATTGAAACAATGGCCCATAGTTTTGGGTGCCTGTAATTTTGGGTGCTCAGTTTGAGACACCTGGGTGGGTTGCTTGTCAGTGAGGCCAAGCTCCCTGACTCCATACAGGATAGGAAATAACAGTTGGTCCCATAAGGTGGTAGGCATGGGACATCAGTTCTGCAGCCCTGCCCATATAGGGCCAGATTCAGCAATCAGTCCCGACTGAGGGCAGCACTTCAGTTTCACTGCGACTGAAACATGTACTCAGCTGCTTTGCTGAATCAGGGCCATGCTGCAATTGGCTTAAGGCAGAAAAGTCCCCTCCAGTGCCTGGCTGCAGTTTAGAAAAAACATGTGGTGAAGATCCTACTATAGCAAGGAATTGTGATGTGCTAGGCACGGGTTCAGGAAAGCACATAAGCACATGCTGAAATGCTGTTTTGTATTGGGATGTTTTCCTACATTGGGACTTTACACATGTAGATTGTGTTATCAGACTGATCTGTGAGGGGCTCGAATACTTACCACTCTACTTTCTTTTAACTGTTTAGTTCCATATTGTTGAATGCATAGGGGTTTATTCAATCAATATTCCATAGTATTCCTACTATACGTTTCAACATTCATGTTAACTAACTGGCTTAAAGAGGCACCAACCTGAAATCAAGTCAATTTTTAAAAACCGAGTTAAAGTACAGTACTTGCTGCTTTTCTGTTTTCTTTTTCTCTATGAACTCTCTCCTGTTGCTGTTTGAAAGACCCAGATGAAAAACATCTGAAACTGACGAAGGCCTGGTCTATGCTACCAAGTTTGTCAGCATGTTGGTTGGGGGTGTGAAAAACCCACATCCCCCCATGGACACAGCTCTGCTGGCAAACTCCCCAGCGTAGCTGCAGTTACAGCTATGCCAGCAGAACAGTGCTTCTGTCAGCACAGCTAACCTAGCACGGGGAGGTGGTGTTACTATGCCGACAGAAGAACCCCTTCTGTTGGCATAAGCGAGGGAGCTCTGCGGGTATAGCTGTACTGGTGAAGCATGGGGCGTAGATAGGGCCTCATTAAATGACTGCTCAGGGGAGTCAATGAAAATAATTCCACAGAAATTTCTCTGAAATTCACAAATGGGGGGGGGGGGGGGGGCAGAAGAGAGACATAACTTTCTCCAATTGCTTTCAGTTCTAGTAATATAAGGTGCTGATGGTACATATTGTTCAAGAAAAAAAATGGTTATTTTTAAAAATAAGGTACCAAAGATTATCATCTATTATTAAATCAAGGAAATAAAAATTTAAGTCTAACAGGAGGAAAAACAACAACAAAAAGCATGACAACACTATTAGAAAACAAATGACCAAAACAACCACTTAGGACACACAGGCTTCCTTCTGTATTCTGCAGTTATTCCTTTTCAAGACTCATTAGTTTTACCTCAAGCATTGGCACATGCCATAGGGGGAATAGAGAGTGAAATCTCTGCATGATGCTCTGTTCAAAGAACCAGTTCAGATCACACTACGATGCATTTTCAAACCTTCCAGTGAAAGCCAGAGATCTGCTGCAATTAATTAAGCCAATTAATCACAACTTATTACCCACAGCTATTATACGACTAAGTGTTATTATCACAGGGTACATTCACTACTAGGGCCCCTCCACTGGCTGCTTTGGTGATTACCCTCTTCCTGGTCTGATGCCCCCTTCTGCCACTCATTGCATGCCCTGCTGCTTCTCTCGCTCTCTCCATGACTCGGCCCTCCACCCAGGTCACCAACTCCTCCCCTTCCAGGTATGAGAGTCTCTCCATAAGAGCCACTTCAGGCAGTCTTCCCATTCGCTGCCCAGATGATACCATTTTCCTCATGGCCCACCCTCTGCTCTGGGTTTCAGCTCAGGGACCCCCTAATCAGCAGCCAAGGTCTGTACCATCTTAAACCTTGCTGCCCTTTCTCTGAGCCTGTCCTATACCCTCTCTTCTAGGTTGATTTTTCCCCCTGCTTCTTTAACAACCAGAGCAGTGGTAGGAAACCTGCAGCCCGTCAGGGTAATTCGCTGGTGGGCCACTAGACAGTTTGTTTACATTGACCGTCTGCAGGCACGGCCGCCCGCAGCTCCCAGTGGCTACGGTTCACCGTTCCCAGCCAATGGGAGCTGCGGGAAGCGGCGCGAGCCACAGGGACGTGCTGGCCACCGCTTCCCACAGCTCCCATTGGCTGGGAACAGCGAACCGCAGCCACTGGGAGCTGCGGATGGTCAATGTAAATGCTCTCACACAGCGGCACGTGTGTAATTGCCATCGGTGGAACTATGTCGTGTACCGAGAGCAACATTATCTTGGGCCAAATCCTAAAGTCGCCACTGAGGCAAAGCTCCCAGGGCCTGATCCACGTCCCACTGAACTCAGTGGAAGACTCCTGCTAACTTCTGAGAGTTTGGACGAGGTGCCCACAGCAGCATTGCTAACTCTTGTGACTTTACTGCCCTTCTTGTGATAGTTGGTGTTTTTCTTTAAAGCCCCACTTGCTCCCACAGGAGCCTGGCCCCAGGCTGCTTTTGGGCTGCAGCACTGAATCCCTGATGCACCACAGACTGCACCTAGGCTGGGGCCTGCTGAGGGGGCAGAGCATAGGACTTCAGCCGTGCCTGCTCTGGAGAAATTCTTCCCGAATCCTGGCAGTGCCTGTCTGGCCCTTACACACTGCTGGAGAGGTGGGAAAGAGCAGGGTGGGGCCACCCCTCCGCCACCCCAATGTTCTGAGCAGGGAAAGGCTGAATGGCTCAGTAACGGGGCAGATGAAAGGCTATTTATTATTATATGGGAGGGTTGCTTTTGAGTGCTGTGGACCTCTTTCTTCTCTGCAGCTCCATCAGCCCCCGACAGCCTGAGAACTGAGTGCCGGGCAAGGATTAGAATCAACTTGAGATCTCCCAGATGGCAGGGCTGGCGCTCCCAGGGGCTGACTTTCCAATTTATTTTCATCTCAATCTCGGATGAAAGAGCTGGCAGAAAAGGCAGCGTCTCTAGAAGAGGGGAAGTGATCTTTTGACCTCTGCTCGTAAGCACATGGCTGTCCAGACAATGGCTGCCATTTCAGGTCCTCGCCCAGAGTACAATAGCAGAGCTCTCAGTGACGGCTCTTGTGCATAAACAGATAGGGGCTCTGGTTATGTGGCAAGGAAATCGGATTGGTTGCAGTGTCATTATTTCCTCCTGTTTCCTCAGCCACTGTCTGATTATTTGTTGGAGTGCTGGGAGGGATGGGGGGGCAGAGGAATAGCCAACGTTCCCAATCACAGCATCACAGTGCCAGAATCAGAATAATTACCATGCTGCTCCCGAGGTCTGGCTCTACCTCCCTTTATCCCGCCCTGTTCGGTACACTGGAAGCTGGGATTTCCTTATGCAGCCGTATAGGGAGAAAATCATAATAATTATACTAATTTGTTCAAATCAGTTTCTTTGGAAAATGAGAGAGAACCGGAGAGAGCGAATGAGCGTGAAATGACTATAGGTAGAAATAATCCCTGCCGTGCTGTGGCAATGAGAGAAAGTAATGCCGCACCCGGAGGCCACTACATCACCTGTACAGGAGAGCACCAGTCCGCGGTGTAATTTGGATGTGCTGAAACTGTTTGTTCACCCGTCCCTGTGGAGTCTGCATCCAGAAGTCGGAAAACCTGGTCCATCAGTATTCAGCAAACACCACACAGCAGCAAGGCACAGTCATTTTTCATCTCCTTTCCAATGCTCTAGTAAACTGAGGTTCCCCCATTTCTGCCACCAGGCCTCTACTGAGCCTCCAACAGCTTGCAGACAGTGTCCTGGTAGCACCATTTGGGAACAGGCACATTACAGCCCCATGACTGAGCACTCCAGGCTGAGTACCTTCTACCCTCCCCCCCCCCCCCCACTTTCCAGATATCTGAGGTCAGAAGTTAACTTTTCTTGCCTTGAGAAACGATTCCTCCGAAACCTGACTAATTCAAAAAGTAATTTAAATAAAGCAACATTTATTGGCCAATCAGAGAAGGCCAAAGAGAAGCGGCATTAAATCATATTTAACCTACAGTTGGGGTAGCAGACTTATGAACAGCATCAATACCTTACAAAATTGAGCCTTGCAATCCAGCAGCTTGCAAGACCATCCCTCCTGCAGTTCCATCCCTGTCCTGGTATTTAATCTCCTTCCACAGAACTTTCTCCAAGAAAACCATTTCATGGGCTGGAGTTTAAAGGCTTGATCCAAATGCTCCCACTGACTTCAGTGGCCTTGGGATCAGTCCCTACATTTGGTTTAGATCAGAACTCAGAACCCATTCGGATACTCATTGGAATTATCCACATCTCTTGTGTCTGCTAATCTGGCCTGGCACTCTGATGAGAACAGGCTTTCTTGTCAAATTTCCAGATATTTCTATTTCCTGCTGGGCCAGAAATAACCTACTACAATACCAGCCTTCCTTGCACTTTTTAAGTACTTCCACTCCTGGAGGGAGACCAGCCCCACAGAGGCACATAAAAATGAAAGGGGAAGTGCGACTGGGATTTGGACCAAGCTTTGGGTGAAGATTTGTTGGGGGCTGCACTTCTGCAGAGTTTCAGAGCTACACCGGGAAAGAGGGCCCAGCAGGGAAGTCATGCAGAAGTGTGCTCAAGCGTTCAGACATAGACAGCATATGGGCTGAACATGAGATGAACTTAAAACTTAAGTAGAGTGTAGCCCCATTTCTATGCCAAGGCCACACGTCCAGCAGTGTTCAGATGTCAGAAAACAGCTGCTGTGACTCTGAACGGGCACCATTTTGAGGAGGTGAATTTTATTATTCTCCCACAGAGACGTCCAATAGTGCATTAAAGGAAGCACTCTAATGTTATCAGTGTTACCTCAGTGAAGTTGTCAAGCCATGAAAGGTTAAAAATGCTACCTTGGGATTTGGGGTTGTACAAAGAGAGATTTTTAATTTGTCTCTCTTTTTAAGAGAGCTCTGTGATGCATTGATGGCATTATAAAATCTCTAGTAGTGGCCTTTCGCTTTACACATTTGTGGCCACCAGAGAGCCTCGCGTGGTATTTTGCGGAGAGATCTAAATGCTGCATCATGTTACCCGATGAATGCCTTGTTTCTTCTATTGATCTTTGGAGGAAAATTCCAGAGGGACTTGTGAGTAAAAGAACTCAGCACCTCTGCTGTACACAAACTGTTTCATGTCTCAAAATGAGCAGTTAGGCATGAAAGTGTACTTTCAGCTCCCTGCCTGAGGCAGGTTCAGAGAGGATAGTAATAATTTACATATGAAGCATCCTGTAAAATAGATGGAGAGTGAGAACTACAACAAATTTAAGACCATAAATAGAATCTTCATCATAAAAGTTTTGGCTACAACATACATTTTATGCCAGTAACTTTAAAGAAAGGAATCTATGATTTGGCAAAATTAAATTGATTTTCGTGAGTTGCCCTCATTAGCTGCCAAAATGCATCTAGGTAGTATAGTATGGCTTTAAGGAGGCCAATTACCAAATTCTGAAGACAAGAATCGCTAAAATCAAGTGGGTCCGTGGAAGAATTATTTCTTTCATTTTACAGATGGTGCTCTGAGGCACAAAGAGATTAAATGATTTACTCAAGGTCCCAGGGAGTCTGGCAGAAATGGGAACTGAAGCCAGCACTTGTGTGTCCCACTCCGGTATTAAACCCTAGCTCTGCGCACCCCAGGCCTTTTGCGTTTGCAGAGTGTCCTCTCATTGCTTTCCTCTACCAAAGAGCATCAAACTCCAGTGCACAGGAAGAGCAAACTGGTCTCTCAGCCTCTTTTTAAACTCTCTGACTGAGGTTGTCAGTTGACACATAAAAGTGGCACTAATGCATCCATTAGCTATTTTGTCCATGTGTCCTGGCCTGTCATCATTTCCAAGTTCATCTCGATTGCTGAATACTTTGGTGATAGGAAATGCACCATCACTGATGTCCAACAATACACAAATTACATTGATTTAATCAGCAGTCTTCTAGCGAGGCAGCTTGTTCCACATCGCCTCATCATGCTTCTTGATTTGAGCCTCCTACTGGTCACTCATGAAGTCTGTCACGGCAGGAAAAGCAACGATTTCTATGGCCATTCTCTTACTTAGAGGCCTGCCGGCAGAAATTCCGGGGGCCAGGGCCATCCCTAGTGGGGGCGGGGCCCAGGGCGGAAGTGACAAATCCATCACTTTCGGGACTGCCCACGCCAGTCCACAGGGCCCCCCAAAGCACAGGGGCCTGGAGCGGTCTCACGCACCTAGGTACCCTGCCTTGTTGATTTAAAAGGGCCCGGGGGCCCTCAGCCACTGCTGCCGTGGCAGCAGCAGCTGGGGGCCACTGGGCCCTTTTAAATCGCCCGGCCCCCTGGGCAATTGCCCCCCCCTCCCGTGTTGGTAGGCCTGCTTACTTATGATTAAATCCTGGTCCAGTTAGCCACTAAATCTTATCATTGCTTTTTGGCTCTTGGTTTTCTTGTGACATATAGAGTCATAGAAATGTGGGGGTGGAAGGGACTCAAGAAGTCATCAAGTCCAGCCCCTGCACTGATGCAGGACCAAGCAAACCTACACCATCCCAGGCAGATGTTTGTCCAACTTGTTCCTAAAACCCGCCAGTGACAGGGATTCCACAACCTCCCTTGGAAGCCTGTTCCACAGTTTAACTACCCTGAGAGTTAGAGAGTTTTTCCGAACTCACCTAAATCTCCCTTGCTGCAGATTAAGCCCATTATATCTTCTCCATATCCACAGAAGGTAGGACAACAATTGATCACAAAGGATTCAGAGAAGAGCCATGAGAACGATTAAAGGGTTAGAAAACCTGCCTTCTAGTGACAGACTCAAGGAGCTCAATCTATTTAGCTTAACAGAGAGAAGGTAAAAGGGTGTCTTGATCTCAGTCTACCTACATGGAGAACAAATATTTGATAGCAGGCTTTTCAGTCTAGCAGACAAAGGTCTGACACAATCCAATAGTTGGAAGCTGAAGCTAGATAAATTCACACTGGAAATAAGGTGTACATTTTTAATAATGAAGGTAATTAACCATTGGAACAATTTATCACTGGCAATTTTTAAAACAAGATGGGATGTTTTTTTGAAAGACATGATCTAGCTCAAAAGGAATTATTTTGGGGAAATTCTGTGACCCGTATTATACAGGGGGTCAGACTAGATTATCACAATGGTCCCTTCTGGCCTTAGTATCTATGAATCACTGTCCTCTCTATAACAGCCCTGAACATATTTGAAGACTTATCAGGTTCTACCTCAGTCTCTTCTCAAGACTAAACATGCCCAGTTTTTTAACCTTTCTTCTTCTAAACCTTTATCATTGCTGTTGCTCTCCTCTGGACTCCCTCCAATTTGTCCACATATTTCCTGGAGTGTGGCACCCAGAATTGGACACAGTTCTTCAGCTGAGGCCTCATCAGTGCAGAAGAGAACAGGCCAATGACCTCCTATGTCCTACATACAACATTCCTGTTACTGATATTAGCCCTTTTCACAACTGCATCACATAGCTGACTCATATTCAATTTGTGATCCACCCTCACCCCCACAACCTTTTCAGCAGTACCACCACCTACCCCGCTATTCCCCACTTTGTAGTTGTGCACCTGATTTTTCCCTCCTAAGTAAAGCACTTCGTACTTTGACTATACATTGCAGATTTTGTTGAACGTCTCACAGGGTGGACTGACAACTAAAAAACACCTTCTCTAGTTTGGAAAAAAATGGATTGCGTTGTATGGTAACAGTATGAAGTGAAAGGCTGGATGCTCAGCGATTGTAAATTGGCCTAGCTCCACTGACTCCACAGGAACGTTGTAAGGATGTGGGGCCTAGAACCAGGGTCTGCTGTTGACTCAGCACTGCCTACCATGGGGGTAGGTCAGTTTAACTGCATTGCTCCCGTCTCTCAACCCACCTTCGACATAGCTACTGCCTCTTGGGGAGGTGAATCAACTTCCACCTTTCAGTTCCATTGAGTGTCCCCTAGTTCTTGTGTTAGGAGACAGGAAGGACAAACTCCCAATGTGCCTTTGATAATATTCATTATTTTACGTACTTTTAGTGTGTCCCTGCTGATTTACCTCTTTTCTAAGGGAGCAATCCTAATAGCTTGTCAACCCCTCCAGTTCTACCATACCAGTTTGGAGATGGGGTGCGCTGTACTGCTCACAGGGGTCCTGGCTACACTCAGGCTCCCTTGGTTGCACCAATGGAAGATTTTAAGAGAAAGCTCAGTGTAAACAAAGTTGCAAATATTTGCCTGTGAACAAGACCTCAATCCCGACCATATTCAGCAGCAGATGTATCTAAACTTGTAAGTCAGTTTGAAACACAACAGGAAAGATGGGCTTCTAGCTAAGGCATTGCACTGAGAGTCAGGAGAGGTGGGATGAATGACGCCTCTGCCACAGACTCCCTGTGTGACCGTGGGCCTGTCTCTTAACCTCTCTGTGCATCTAGGAAACTGAGATGGTAACACTTCCTTTTTCCTAGACTGTGAGATCTTCAGAACAGGAACTCTCTCTCACTATGTGTATGTGCAGCACCCAGCACAATGAGGCTTTCATCTTGGTGGGGCCTCCAGCTACTGTAATACAAACAGTAATGAGAAATGTTGTCAGATGAGCTGAAAAATTGTGCATAACTAAGAGTTCATCTCTATGCAGAAATCAAGATAGCTTGACTCTCCCATGGGCTATAGCCTGTAGGTACTGGAATTGAAACAGAGCCCCTAAAGAACCTACATAGTCAAGTCATACTCCCAAGACGAATTCTTGTCACATATAATTTGAAGTGAACACTCAGAAAGATAGGACTCAAGCCACTTGAGTCACTCTCTGTATGCCAATAACAGAAGACAAACAGAGTTTAAGAATCCCTTGTGAAAGGCCATTGAACAATCAAGGAAAACTAAAACAGGGCCTTGAGATATGACAGAAATAAGGTCATTAAAAGGCTTAATCAAATCACTGTCTTATTTTAAAGTAATTCCTAATTTAACTAAGAAGTACTCTGCCTAGCCTCCACTATATCATCTGAGCTAGCTATTTTCCCAACATATAATGTGAGCTAATACTTTCCCAAACTGGATCCAACATATATCCAGCTAGATGGACTCAAAGGACACGTCTCAGCCAATCACATACATAGAGGGACACGGGGGAGATTTTCAGAAGGTGGTTAAATACTAAATTCCCTTTGAAATTCAATGAGCAGCTAACTCCCATTTGTGCCTTTGAGAATCTCCCTCCCCCTCTTTTGAAGCAGAAAACAAAGGATGATGATGATGATTATTGAAGAAAGATGTAGAGAAACTGGCTAGACCATCCAACATCAAACTCAACAAAACTTGGACTTCTTCATGTCCAAGCTTTTGACTCTGAGCTTCCCAGATGGCAATATCTGGCAGCACTTCCATTTAACGTACGGATCCAATTCTGCCCTCACTTAGACTGGTGCAAATCCCATTCAGTCAGTGAGGTCAACACTGAGGCCAAGGAATGTAGCTGCTCCCCTGCAGCTTTTCCCTTTGTGGGTGTGTGAGTGAACTCCACCTCTGGCTGTAGATCGGGCCAATGTAACAATGCAGTCAAGGCTGTAAACAGCTAAGAGTCTGGACGGCAGAATTCCCTGCACGATTTGCTCTCATTCCAATGGTAAAGTCATATTTCAAGCCCACCTGGGCTAATGCGCAAAGCTATCGGCTGGGGCTATAACCAGGCTGCATCACTGTTCTGGCTACAAACATGACAGGAGTAGCAAGTTTTATAGATCGGCCCCATGAGAGAAAACCCTTTTGTCAGAAACAAAAGGCAGGTCTGCACTTCAAAGGCTGCAGCTGCATGGTGCTACCTATGCCAATGGGAGGGCTTCTCCCCTCGGTGCTGTAAATCCACCTCCCTGAGTGGTGGTAGTATACTTAGCACTGGCCGCACTGGGGTTTAGGTCAGTTTGATTGGTATAATCCACAGCTGTGAGTGAGGCAATCTAAGTTCCTAGCGTAGAGCTGCCCAAGCAAGGGCGGTGAGACCCCTTGCCACCAGGTCAGCGTCTCACTTCTCAACCGTTTTCAAGTGGGATGTGCTCCAAAGCCCTGGGAGCATCCTGCCACATTTCTAAGGACGGAATGCCTGCTCCAAAGGGGAAGGGAAGTAAGGCCCTTCTTCTCTCCTTTGAATAGGGTTGGATCTCTGTCTACATTAAATAAAACCCAGGAGATGGCTGATGCAAAGGTAAAGATGCACAGTTTGAATAGTATCAGCATGGGAAACTGTCAGCACTGGTGGTCCTACTGTAGAAGGAATTCTTGATTTCACATAGCGATGGGAAGTGGCCCGTTCTCTTGATGTGTCAAAAATAAAGCCTTTTTCATTCCTAATGGGGACAGCAAGGGTTTGCCTCTCGGAGGGGAGAAAGGCATGTCTGTAACTAACCTGTCAACTCAGATACTCCCTTGGCACAGATAGATGGCAACCCACATACACTGATGTCATCACACACACACACACACACACACACACACACACGCACAACTGTAGCATCCTAGAGGAATTCAGATACAATAAGGAACTGCACTGCCTGAACACTTGCAGCCTTGAGACTGGACATATTAGATCACTTTTACTTTCATATCAGAAAACTCAGGGCTTAATTTGTGCTGGGGCTTGCCAGGGCAGTTCATAGCCCCAGCACCGCTAGGCTCGGCAGTTCAGAGCCCCGGCACCTCTGGGCCTGGCAGTTCAGAGCCCCGGCACCTCTGGGCCTGGCAGTTCAGAGCCCCGGCACCTCTGGGCCTGGCAGTTCAGAGCCCCGGCACCTCTGGGCCTGGCAGTTCAGAGCCTTGGCACCTCTGGGCTCGCCAGTTCAGAGCCCCGGCACCGCTGGGCTCGCCAGTTCAGAGCCCCGGCACCGCTGGGCTCGCCAGTTCAGAGCCCCGGCACCGCTGGGCCCGGCAGTTCAGAGCCCCGGCACCGCTGGGCCCGGCAGTTCAGAGCCCCGGCACCGCTGGGCCCGGCAGTTCAGAGCCCCGGCACCGCTGGGCCTGGCAGTTCAGAGCCTTGGCACCTCTGGGCTCGCCAGTTCAGAGCCCCGGCACCGCTGGGCTCGCCAGTTCAGAGCCCCGGCACCGCTGGGCCCGGCAGTTCAGAGCCCCGGCACCGCTGGGCCCGGCAGTTCAGAGCCCCGGCACCGCTGGGCCCGGCAGTTCAGAGCCCCGGCACCGCTGGGCCCGGCAGTTCAGAGCCCCGGCACCACTGGGCCCGGCAGTTCAGAGCCCCGGCACCGCTGGGCCCGGCAGTTCAGAGCCCCGGCACCGCTGGGCCCGGCAGTTCAGAGCCCCGGCACCTCTGGGCCCGGCAGTTCAGAGCCCCGGCACCTCTGGGCCCGGCCGTTCAGAGCCCCGGCACCTCTGGGCCCGGCCGTTCAGAGCCCCGGCACCTCTGGGCCCGGCAGTTCAGAGCCCCGGCACCTCTGGGCCCGGCAGTTCAGAGCCCCGGCACCTCTGGGCCCGGCAGTTCAGAGCCCCGGCACCTCTGGGCCCGGCAGTTCAGAGCCCCGGCACCTCTGGGCCTGGCAGTTCAGAGCCCCGGCACCTCTGGGCCTGGCAGTTCAGAGCCCGGCACCTCTGGGCCTGGCAGTTCAGAGCCCCGGCACCGCTGGGCTTGCTGCATCAGTTATTCAAGTAAAAAAATTGCTTGTGCCCCAGCACCTCTTTCATTACAAATTAAGCACTGAGAAAACCAGCACTGTTCCTATTTTCCCCTATTACCCCTGCTCAGGATTATCAGCCACCCATATCTAAAGATTTATTCTCCCTTGATGTGTACAAACAGTGTCCGTGAACATTAGGCGTTTGGGGCTATCTGCAGCTATCAGACATTGCATTGAAAAGAGAGACAGACTGCGATGAATAAAACTGGCCAACCTAACAGATAGGAATAATATTCACTATGAATTGTGCTCTTTGTTAGGCCCACAAAATGTTCATGAACCCATCCTGATTTTCTTGTTCATTATAAGAATTTGCTGATTAGTTTGGATGAATAGTTCCCATGAACCATTCACTTTGACTATTTGTTATTTGTGTTGTGTGGCTGATTTCCTAAGTCACATGGTATCATTTCTAGTCCCTGATTAGATAACGGAAGTATTTTAAGAACAGCAAAAAATGAAAAGTGACTAATTAATAAAACATTTCCAGGATGAATTTTCAGAGTACTTATTCTGCAGGCTCAACTCTGAAGTTGGCAGGATGTGCAATGGAATACTTGGTGGCTTTCAAAATACCCATGTATGAGCAACAACTAATAGGACATGGCGAATCACAGCAATCCAAGCTTGGCATTGTATTAACGACCCCGGCTTTGTTTTTCACTATTCAGCCAATATATCAAACTTTTTTCATCCCCTTTGAGCAGGGCAGCATGCCCACTAGGCGACCCTAGGCAGTCGCCTAGGGCGCCAAGATTTGGGGGGCGGCGGGCAGCTGCCCACTGTCTCCCCGCTCAGCGGCTGAGCTGCTGAGCGGAGAGACAAGGGGCGGCTCGCCGCAGCTGCCCCTTGTCTCCAGGCTCAGCTGCTGAGCGGAGGGACAAGGGGCGGCTTTGCCGCGGCTGCCCCTTGTCTCTCCGCTGAGCTGCTGAGCGGAAGGACAAGGGGCGGCTCGCTGCGGCTTCTCCTTGTCTCCCCGCTCAGCTGCTGAGCAGAGGGACAAGGGGCGGCTTGCCGCGGCTGCCCCTTGTCTTCCCGCTGAGCTAGGAGACAAGGGGCGGCTTGCCGCGGCTGCCTCTTGTCTCCCCACTCAGCACCTGAGCGGGGAGCCACCTCGCTGCCCCCCCCCCCCCTCAGCGCCTGAGCGGTGAGCCGGGGGCAACCCCGGGGAGCCGCTCCCCGGCTCCCCGCTCAGCTCCCGCGGCCCGCGGGTGCGGGCAGGGGCTAAGCTCCCGCGGGCGGGCGAGCTGGCTGGGGGTGTGCGGCGGCACAGGGCTGGTGTGAGGAAGTTTCACCTAGGGCACGAAACTTCCTTGCACCGGTCCTGCCTTTGAGTGAGGCATAAAAACGTGGGGAGCTGATGTTATGGGTTTCTTACTCTTCACTCTTTTTCATCTGATTCTTTAACTAAAGCTGGCCTATACAAATCAAATGGACCGAACAAATGCTGGAAAAAGTAGCTGAATCCCAGTCTGCTGTGCTGACCCACCTGATAGAAAAGGTGGCAGTACAGTGTAGCAGGTGTTAGCGGATTTTAATCTCAGGTCATTTTTAAGAGTCTGTAACAGCCCCACCTCATTGTTCATCAGCAGGGAACGAAGCCCAAGGTCAGCCATTAGAGGGGGGATGTAGCACACACTCTGCCTGCGTTTTACCTCTGCACAACACATGCTCCTAACTCATTGGCTGCTAGGTGAGGGGAATTTGCTCTACTGTCTTCTACTTAATTTCCCTTGGGGAAAATCTGAAATTTCTCTCAAGCAAACCAAGGGTCATTCATCAGGCAAAGCACATGCCGCAATGCCTCAGGAGACATAGTGGCAGAAGCATCTGATGTGTGTGTCATTTCTGGCCACACAGTCATTATCGGCTCTCTCACTTTCGGAGCGCTTCCTTTCAGCCACGGATCATGTGCTTGAGCAAAGGCAATCGGGCTCTCTTTCCAATCTTTCCAGCAGCTGCAGCACCCTTTCTGGAGAAGCATTTCCTGCTGACATTGAGGGAAGCACTGGATTAAAGCGCACTCAAACACTGGAACTAACCAGCTTAGCTTTTCTCCCCTCAAATGCCTTGTGTTTCTAATTTTGTTTTGGTAAGTCACAGGGCCGGGGTGTGGCATGAGAAAAGAAAGGTCCGCAGAGGCTCAGGTTTAGACACACAACCTCTCTGGGTTAGGGGTATAACAGCCGGCATTCTGAGCTAATCCAGAGTGACACTGTTTTGACAAAAACCCTCAAACTACATTCTGACTGCAGTAAACTCAAAATGACCAACTACCCAGCAGAGCTTCCACGAGATCAGCCTGCAGTTAGAGGAGGGATGGGGAGAAAAGAGGAGGTGGCTCTCAGCCACCGATCCAATTCCCCGGTCTTGAGTCAGTGCCCAGAGTGACATAGAACAGCGCTTCGCCTTTTCTAAATTAACTGTATGTACCCCCTGCCCGGGTGACCCTAAACCGCGGACTGCCAGAAGCTGGGAGTGGAAGACTGGGCTGGATCACTCCATGCCTGCCCTGCTCTGAACACTCCCCCTGTCACTGGTGCAGGCCACTGTCGGAGACAGGAGGCCGGGCAAGATGGACCCTGGTCTGAGCCGCAGCTCTTCTGTTCTTAGGTACCCTTGTTGCAGCCAGCAGCTGAACCAACCAGGGGTTTGGTGGAGCACTGAGTGCTCTGCCCTGCCCCCAACAAGCCCCCTGTGCTATGGTGGGGGGGGGGGGCTGGGGTGACGTGGAGCTGTGTCACCTGAGGATTCCCCTGTGTTGGAGGAATCCTCGATTGCCATTTGGCGGCAGTTCTCTGGCTGTTTAGTGTTGCCTCCAGAACTGGGGCAGAGGATCGATCCCGCTGTCTCCCCAGAGATCCCTTCTCTGGGCTTTTCTTCAGCACAAACACCTTGGTTCTCTCTCCGCCCTGATTTTAAGATGTTAGATGGTCGGTGCCTCCCTGAGCCGCTCCGAACCCTGGCTGGGAATTAACCCCTGAGACTCTAAGCTGTCAGCTGGCCCTGTGAGCCCTCCTCTCAGGAACATCCCTGAGACAGGCTGCCTCAGGGTTCAGATCCCCCAGGAGGCACAGATAAAAGAAAACCGAATGGATGATTCTCTCACATTGCAGAGTCACAGGCCACGCAACATGCAGTGGGAGCTCGCGGCCCTGCGCTGCTGGAGACAACTGCTCTATAACTCAGAGCAGGCCCAGCCTGCTGACCCAGGCGCACTACGTGGGGTGGATGTAAAACTAGAGGGCCACATCTGCCCTGTGTTACACACGTGTAATGCCCCTGGAACTGAGGGCCGGATTGAGCCCTATGGCCAAGGGCCCAGCTCTAATGGGAATGACGGTTGCGTACCCTGTGGGCTGACTCTGGTCTCCATTCACTAAACACGCGTACAAGACGGGGAGCGACTAGCCATCAGCCAGGCTGCCGGAGCGAGCGAACTGATTCGCACTGGTTTTCTCTCTGTACGACCCGCGCAGCATACCAACTAGCAAGCTGAATGGAGGGCAGCAGACTGCAGAGCTGCAGCCCACACGCAGACTAGCTGGTAAATCTGATCCCATGCTTCGTTACCCTCCCAGATGCAACGCAAGGGCTTCCATCCCCGAGGCATGCCCCACATCCCATGACAAAGGATGGCTGTCTCAGAGGGTAAAGCACTCAGGGCATAGGGACTGACTTCTATTTTCCCCCAGGATGCTCCATCCCCGTCCCGCCCTGAGGCCTCGCTCCACTCCACCCCTTTCCTGAGGTCCCGCCCTCATGCGACCTCTTCCTGCCCCGCTCCACCCTTTTCCTGAGGCCCCGCCCACTGTTTTTCCCCCTTCCTAACAACTGATCAACAGCACCGCCAAACAGCTGTGGCTGGTGGATGCTGAGCACTCACTATTTTTTTCCATGGGTGCTTGAGCCCCAGAGCACCCACGGAGTTGGTGCCCATGGCTCAGGGTGAATTCCTGGCCCCACTGGAGCCAACAGCAGAATTCCCGTTACTTCAATGGAGCCAGGATTTCAATCTCAGAGTCGTAAGTAATAAGAAATTAGCACTATCCAAGTGAAATCAAACCAGCTGGCAGGTCACTGCAATAGATGGGAAGAATCTGACCTGCCTACAGGGCTTTCTTTTCTCCCAACATGTCGACAGCTAGAAGATACTGACACTTCTTTAAACCTTTCAATTCTGTATTTCAGAAGGACTTGTCGTTCGTGTTAAATATAATATTTCATTGTGCAAGTCTTTTATTCAGTTATTTATGTTGACCTCAGGGTTTCTACCAAGCTGTTTAAAAGTAATAAAATGTGCCGCATAGAACTTCTGATTTAAATACTACTATAGATTTGTGATCCACATGAGAGCAGAGTTGGGTGAAAATTATGCAATTTTTCTTTGTGGCAACTAAATTTTTTTTTTGGACAGAAATCTCACTCCCATAATTGAAATGCACCAGAAGTGGTGAAAACTGCTTTTTTGATTTCAGACTATCTTCTTGTGTATAACTGAGGTCAAGATATCTTTACTTGCATTATATTACCCAGCCACTAAAGCTGTCTTTGTGCTGTACAGAGTTCTAGACAGGCTATGGTCCCTGGTGAACAAGAGAAACAAGGCTGGAATTCAGGTTGTGTGGAAGCCTGTTTGTATGTGGTCTATTTAATAACATTCTGTTGTTTAAGATTGACTGCGATTTCATATATCATTACAGCTAGAGTAGGCCCAGTTCTGTTGATTTCTGTGGTGGGTGTGGGTCCCCTGGAGAGCAATTAGCTACCCCACTTTCCATGAACCTGTAGTTTCTATCTATCTTCTCAATTCACATGTGGGTTCCTGTTGCCTAGCCATGTGGAAAATGCTAGCACATAAACCAAAAAGCCTCGATGCTGCATGAAAAATAAAAATCAACCTAGTTTTGAGCTCTCTGTGCAAAGCAGTGATTTACATTGATTTACATATGATTTGTGTTTCATCAGTAACCACTATATAAATGTGTTGAAAACAACATTTTAATCAGTTTAATGTGTGTAAACAATGCAATCTCTCGGTCTGAAACTCAAGTGGTTTGTATAATCACCCCAAAGTACCAATGCTTTTCCAGGCTGCCAAACTGGGCTGGAAACCACATGAGAAGAATCTCTCCCAAGATGTCTTGTTCCCCCGGCTTATTGTGCAGATGAAAGCTTTTCTCGGGCTACTTGGGCATTTCCAACCCTGATCAGAGCTCAGGAGGTGGGAGGAAGGGGAGGGAAGAATAGCTCTAAACACATTTTGGGTTGTAGGCGAATGTTTGGGTCTGTTCTGATCCTGGGCCACATGCTAAGGTAGAGAAGAGCCACAAAAGGGGGAAGTTCGACATTTGTGGCATAATCTATGGTTCCCCCTCTAGCCTCAGGAGTTTCCTGTGAGATCTACAGATTAAGGAAGATTCCCCCCCCCACCCCACCTCTCTATGGAAGAATGAACAGGAGGAAACTTCTTGAGTTTCAGCTCACAGAGTCTGTTTTCTCTGGTGTGGACTATTCCTGCTTAGGAGAGAGCCCTTCATTCATACTGTTATTATTTATATTACAGTATTACCTAGATGTTTGCTTAAACCTGCTGCCTATTAAGGGCACGAGAGCAAACTATCCTAATGTGCATGAGAGATAGGAAGTATGATAAGAGACCACCCTGGCTTCACGAGATCTTCAATGACCTGAAACTCAAAAGAGAGTCCCACAAAAAGTGGAAAGTAGGTCAAATTACAAAGGATGAATATAAAAAAACCAACACAAGCATGGATGGGACAAGACTGTCTAGGACAGGGATCTCAAACTCAAATCACCACGAGGGCCACATGAGAACTAGTAAATTGGCCTGAGGGCCGCATCACTGAAACCTTTTCATACAATGATACAAAAGTATAGTCATAAATGAAAAAAATGAAGAGTAATATAGTATTCTATTAAAAGTCAACATTTTAAAAACTGTAATGCAAAGAGGGGTTTTAATAAAATATAAATACTCAGTAATGTTTGGAGCTTGGCTGCCAGTGGAGTCGGCACCTATGGCGGGCCGCAGGAAATAACTCCGCGGGCCACATGAGGCCCGCAGGCTGCGTGTTTGAGACCCCTGGTCTAGGAAGCAGTACTGCAGAAAAGGATCTGGGGGGTCATAGTGGATCACATCTAAATATAAGTCAACAATGTAATGCTATTATAAAAAAGTGAACATCATTCTGGGATGTGTTATCAGGTATGTCATACGCAAGACACCAGAAGTAATTCTTACACTCTACTCAGCACTGATTAGGCTTCAACTGGAGTATAGTGTCCAGTTCTGGACATCACACTTCAGCAAGGATGTGGACAGACTGGAGAAAGTCCAGAGAAGAGCAACAGAAATTAATAAAAGTTTAGAAAACGACCTATGAGGGAAGATTGAACAAACTGGGTTTGTTTAGTCTAGAAAAGAGAAGACTCGGGGTGGGGGGCAGTGATAATCGTTTTCAAGAATGTCGGAGGAGGGTGATAAGTTGTTTTCCTTAACCACTGAGGATAGGACAAGAAGCAATGGGCTTAAACAGCAGCAAGGGAGATTAAGTTGGGACATTAGGAAAAACTTCCTATCTGTCAGGGTAGTTAAGCACTAGAACAAATTACCGAGGGAGGTTGTGGAATCTTTGTCATTGCAGATTTTTAAGAACTGGTTAGACAAACGCCTGTCAGGGATGGTCTCTAATACTTAGTCCTGTCTCTGTGTAGGGGACTGGACTAGATAACCTATCAAGATTTGTTCCAGTCCTACATTTCTGTGATTCTCTGGTTCTCTTACTAAGCTTTAAACAGGTCCTGAAAACTCACAGCTCAGCACAACAGGAACATGTAAATGCTGAAATGTTATATATTAACAAACTGCGTGGAAGGTGTGAAAACATACAACCTGATTCTAAGTAAGACACTCAGAAAAGGCGCACTCTGTACACAGAGTGATACAGCCACAGATGGGTTACACAGGAGCCTTCACTTTCATCTGATGTTGTTTCTGACTTCAGCAATCCTATAGCAGTTACATGCTGGCGGCTGCTGATTACTTGCCCCAGCGCCTCTATTTTGTAAGGTCTCACCAACAGAAAATGGCATGAAAGGCCAGATTCAGTGCTGAGCTCAATGGTGCTGGCACGTACCTTTCAGAGGTCAGTCGCAGTTTCACCAACTCCAAGCGTTCAAAAAATCCCATGTCACGGCCCAAAAATTATGAAATTGTTTAAAAAATCTTGAGGATTTTTTTTTTTTTAAATCAATGTTGGCTTCTGTTTATTCGCCTTCTGAGATTTGTGCCTGTAGGCCTCATGTTTTTAGGCTCTCTCCGTAACCATGAAAGCCAGAAACTTACTTTTAAAAACAAAATGAAAGCCGAGTGTTGGCAAACTATGTAATGAATTGTGTTAGTCAAATAGATATACTAACCAATGTTAGAGAAATGAATCATATTATACATATATATATATTTTATATATGTTATAGGAAAATTTAAAGGCATTCATTTTATATATATATATAAAAAATAGGAAAATGTAAAGGAATTTGGCTTTTGTATGTGTCCCTGCTGATGCAGCATTCCAGAAATTAGTTGAAAAACACAGACCAGTAAGGTAAAAACAACCAGAAGGAGCCAGTGGGATTAACAGCAGGGAGTCAGTAGATGATAGAAGTAGACAAAAGTAAATTTTGGTAGGATAAGCAAAAATATACTAGTTTAGGTTAGTATTGTGATTTATGCATAAAAATGTTTAGTCAGGGGGTTTAGATTGGATAGGTACACAGCAGAGGTAACTGAGTAAATTGAATCTGAGTAAAGTTACGGAACAGGGTATAAAAGATAGTGATTTACAACAAGAAAGTGGAGAAGAGATGGGGAAGACCATAGCAGAGACCGAAGATTTGAAAGAAGTCACTCTGTCCCCAGGAGAGATAACTTGATCAATTACTTCTCTTGCCTTATCTGTGTTTGCATGTATATGTAATTCATAGGTGACAACTGCACCGTCTTAAAAACATAGAAGATAAAGGCTACAAATGCCTGTTTTAAGCCTAAATTGGAGTGGATCTCATTTGTCATGCAACATGAGGTTCTCCTGGAATCACCTGACTCCAGGAGCTGGGGCTTTAAGAAGAAACATCTAATATCATGAAAGTTGGCAACACTGTCCAAGAGCTCCTGTGTAAAGCACTCTGAGATATATGATTTGAGAAGAGCTGAATGTTATTATTTCCGAGGGGGCATGTCCCCTGACTAGGTAGGCAGACGTTAGCAAGAAAGAACGTGCTCTCAAGAGGTGGAGGGGGAGCGTCAAGCATCTGCAGAGCTCTGCAGGGGTTGCTGAAGATGCAGACCATACTAAGATGGAATAATAGCCTATTCTTGCTTCCACTGGGGTCAATGTGCCCAGCAGGGCCAGCTTTAAGCTGATTCCTCCAATTCCCCAGAATCGGGCCCCGCGCCCAAGGGGGCTCTGCTGCGGCGGGTTCCCCACCGCCCTCCGACAAGTCCAGCGGGAGGGTGCGGGGCCCCACTGTCGTTCTTCGCGTGGGCCCCCTCACTCGCTAAAGCCGGCCCTGGTGCCCAGTCTTGGGTGGGGGTTATAAAAATGCTTTCCCTGTACTGCCTGTGTTCCAATAAAGTATGTCCTCTGAAGTCTGCAATTCATCCTCATTCATTGCAGGTATTTTACAGGAACATTAAAACCCTGAATGCCGACCTTTCTGGGACCCCACTTACTGCCTGTCTCTAATTTTACACAGCTGTTCTTTCAAGCACTTTCTAATCTCTTTCTAACTTGTTATTTCTCCATACACAGTTACTACTCAGCTTTTTTGCAATTTGGATGGCATCCTGAAGAATGACACAATAAAGTCTTTACATCTGGTGAAAAGCAGTGCCCTTGTATGGGAAGAAAAAGAAGGAGACACTTTGACTTGAATGAAAAATGACAACAGAACTAAAGAGAAGATAAATAACAACTCCGGTTGGAGAGGAGAGAAGACTAAGGATTCCAAGGGGGGCAGCTGAGATTGCCTGTCTTACTGCAGAGACAATCAGCTTGATGCATGTGTCCTACGTAAAATCAGTTACCATACACGTAAGTATTTAAAAGCTTTTCTTACTGAAAAGAAATCACCTTTGGAGGATTTACTGTTCCTTTCCCATGACTTGGCCCTGCTGGGTAGTTTTCCTTTCTTTTACACCTGGGAGTGAATTTGGTCCTCCTGAATCTTGGGGGCGTGAGAGCATCACTGCAACTCATCCAAAGAAAGGAGCGATTTTTTGTAAACATTACATGGTCCTGCCAACAGATCCTCCTAATTCAGAACAGGGGTGGGATTTTTAAAGGACCCCAAAGGAGTTACTCCTCCTCCCATCCCAAGTCAATGATGTTACAAATAGGGTGAGACAACCAAGCTGTCTCTCTAGTGAACTAGCGTCACCATTTGAACTCAGATCCCCAGCAATGGGAGGCAGATGCATTAAAGTACTACACCCATCTAATGTGTGCACATCTACAGACGCACCTGCAATGGTTATAGTCCTCAGTGAGCATTTTTAAAGTTATAAAGTGATATGACAATATGTAAATGAGATCCATGGGATACATATACACATATAATAGATATATTGTACATCTAATCCCTGGATCTCATTTACACAGTCATATCACTTTATAACTTTAACAATACTCATTGAGGACTATGGTCATGCTAAGGTTACAACAGCTGAACATTTAAAAAGTCATCAGAAAAGTGACAATCCTTACATAACTGAAAAATGGATAAGCCAATTTAACTCAAACTTTCCAAACAAATTCACTTTTGGGTGGAGACAGAAAACGGAACGTTCTGGCCAAAAAGGAAAATTTTTGAGGGAGTTCCAAAAGAGTGAAAACAAGGGATTAACACATAAATACCTTCTTAATCTTAACTATTTATAGGCTCGTGTTTCCTAGAGAGGTGCCATGGGCTAGTTTATTGAACATGGAGTTGGAAGCTGGCTCTGCTAATGGCCGGCGTGCGGCCTCAGGAAAGCTAGTTAGGGCAACCTGTCCGGATCTGTGCAGCCAGAGTTAGGCACTTCAATCGTAGTTAGGCACTTCAGTGAACACTGCCTGATGAGAATTCACAGCACCCACTAAAGCCAACCAGTGATGTGCCGGCTCAGTGCCTCTCAAAATATGGCGAGTTTTACTAAGGTGCCTGACTCTAGGCAGATTCATTGGAAAACGTGGCTTTAACAAATGTAGATTAAATGGAGGGCTGAGTCCAGTTTGATGTCATTTACACCTTTTTTCAGCATTCTCAGCATGGGCCTTTTGATGCCATTAGTTTCAGAACTTCTCACTGATTTGAACTCTGCTTAGACACAGCTGGCACAATTTGGTCCCATGTCTGTTATCCATCTTAGGATGGCACCTATTTACTAATGTTTGCCATATGCCTCTTTACACATCACCTTTGCATTTGGGCCCCTGAATCCAAGTCCAGGGAGCTTAAAAAACATACAGTGAGCTGTACCGTGGGCTCAGAGCAGAGGAGTGGGTATCGTAGGAAAAGGAGCAGGAAGCATCCCTAACTGAACGTATGCCTTCTTTTACATCCTCAGTGTGCAAGACACTAATAGAGATGTCCTTCCACCCATTTGCTGACATAACTTGTCACTTCTAAACACCTGTCCTTTGTGCCACATTTTGTTCTGTCTGCAGAGTAGGTACATTGTAATCCATCCCTACAGCTCAGGGGTGCTGTGAGGGGTCATTCATGTTAGGATAGAGCTTTGAAAATATAAAGCTCCTATATCATTTTAATGCATTATTAATGACAACACCCTAGCAATCCTACCCAGGGCTTTCCACACAGGGCTAGATACAGCCTCCAAAGGATCTGTAGTGTGCGCATTCCAGAAACCTCTCAAGAGAGGCACCTCTACCCTGAGCACTGTTAAGGAAAAGAAAATAAAGTGACCTTCTGGATCTCTGTATTCACAGTGTAAAACATCTGTTCCAATGGAAAACAATCCTAGAAAATCCCCTCAGCCTCTCACATAAACCGAGGAAAAACACAGTACATTTTCAGACATTCCTCCTGTTTAGAAATGTAAATTAGCTAGTGTAGCCAATGGCTGGCAGACAGGAAGAAAACTTCCCCTTCCCTCACCAAACTCTGGAAGAGAAGCAGCAGGACTGCAGAACCGAAGAATTTATTAATTTGCCGGCGGGTACTAATATTATCACAGGTGTATACATTCTTTCATCTCAAATGAGCCCAAAGCAATCTACTAATTTAACAAACTGGCATGTGAACTCTACATGTGGTTCACTTCACCACCGCTGAAACGCAGCCATTTCTAGGGTGCACTGCAGCAGTTGTTTAGCAGCACACACCGTTACACAGCAGACAACGTGACAGAGACCTGAAGACGAGCTCTGGGTTGCTCGACAGTGTGTGTCTCTCACCAACAGAATTTGGTCCAATAAGCGATATTACCTCACCGGCCGTGTCTCTCAGAGAGTGTCATATCTAGCTGCAACTGCAGGGGGAGTCTAGGTAGGCAGAATGCGATTACCCATGCTGGGGTTTGGTTAGGACACTACTTAATAGCCCCACTCTTGTGCAAAGTGCAGTGGCATCTTCACTGACCCCAAGGGTCAAGACGTCTGTCCCATGTGAAAGAGAACATAGTCTGTAGCCCAGTCCCCACCAGCACCAGGCCTGGGACACTGATTCCTCACTTAGTGGGAAAAGTCCCAGTTACTAAAAATGAACACCATTTCCAACAGAACCTGCCTGTCTGTAGACTTGTTAACCAAGTACCGTCACAGCCTGGTCCTCCTCCGCTTGTGAGCACTGTCAGGATCCCAAGACAAAATGGTGCAGCAGTACAGTCGCTCAGAGACAGCTGGAGAAGGATGTGTGTGTGGTTCAGGACATGTACAACCGAATCAATGCCAAAGGCATACAGTGCCTGTTGCTCTTATCTTCAACATCCTCTTAGCTGGGACATCACGAGTAGAGGCAGAAATGCCACCTATCTATTTCCAGGCCGTTACGGTGCAGTGAAGGCAGCAAACGAGTGATGTGAAGGTTGAAAGATAGCACAGAGCTCATGCTTAAACACAAAGGTCCTTCAGCTCTCTATCCCCCCCATCCATAGATTACAACCATACCTATGATGCTAACAAATGTGGCCATATACACATTGTGATCTTCCATGTTGACTTTTAATAGAATATGGTAACTTTAACTTATTAATGGATGTGCCACACTGTCGCTTTATTTTTTTTACTGCTCACATTTTAACCAAAAAAAAAGGACAAATCTGTTCTGAGTTGAAAGGCAGAAATAGACTTTAAAAAACCAACACCACAAAAGCTTTATATAAAGCAATTCGTCCTGGGGACCAGAGAGATCTGGGAATTGCTCCTTTATAAAAGTTAGATTTTATAGGTGAGAAGAGCGGGGTTCTGACCCACTGAAATTCCGCAGGGATTCTCTGCAAGGAAGTATAAGCTGAAGATGGTTATTAAAGGTACATCTTTCCTGAGCCACAGAAGGAGTCTTTATCTTGGCAATGCGAGTGTTAAATCTTATTTGAAATGGTCATAGGGATAAAACTGCTTGATTTACCCTGCTTTAATGTACAGATCAGTTCACACATCCTCATACACAAGTGTGTTGGGCTTTGGTTTCAGTGACTTCTGCCCAGCTGCACTAGGGACTGCAGCCAACAGCAGTGAAATCCCATAGGTCAACCCTACTCAATGAATGGGAGCTAAATGTCAATCCTAGCATCTCTCCACTGGTTCTTCCTTCCCCACTGGGTCGCCTTGTCCTTACAGGGACACCTCTGCCTGTCATACTATGTCAGCTCAGCCTGGGCACGAATCCCAAGCCAGCTGGCAGTTGGAAAGGCCAGCAGCCACTCGCTGGGTTCGTCAAGTGCTTTGAGCCAGTGCAACAAGTGAGAAAAGGCCGTTTGACACGTTGCAGCCAGGGGAATCTCTGCGAGGAAGCACCCTAACTATATGTAACCGACCGAGAGCCAGCGGGTTCCAGTTAACGCCACTCTCAGCGTCCTTGTTGCTCCACGTGTCTCCTGCATCTCAGAAGACCAACAACCAGCTCCCAATAATCAGTGAACAAACTGCAGACTCACCTCAGCTCCACTTCGTCCCTGCAATCTCTCCCCTACGTCCAGGGCAGCTGCTCTGCACTCTCCCCGCCCGTGCAGGAAATATGGGGAGGGGCCCTGACAGGGTCCCAGCTGCCTTCCAGCAGCCCAGGGGCTGCTCAGAGCATGTTATGAGGGGAAGTTGAGGGCCTGCCTCCCAGCCAGTCAGGCTGCTCTGGAGAGGGGCAGGAGGGAGCCATTTTCTGTGAGGAAGAGATTCATACACTAGATAGGCTAGATGATCTGCCTCCCTGGTCCTGGCTTCCTGAGTAAGGTTCCTCTCACCATGAAGAGGAGCCTGTGAGAGAGGGCTCAGGAAAGGCAGCATGAGAAGGGAGAGCAAGAAGGAGGGTCGCTGGATGAGGCAGCCAAGGAACCAGGTGAGTGCTCAGGAAGGCTAATGAACCCCAGGAGCCCAGGGAGGCCTGCGGGTTCTGGTCCACAGACAGATCTGGGACGCCCAAACTAATGCCACCCATCTACTTCCTTTCACCAGCAGAGGAAGGAGTGTGTGTGAGATAGATGTGTATGTCACTGTCTCCTGGTCTGGGTTGTGCAGTGTGCCCTCAGTGTCCGTGCCTTCCCAAAGCATGTGTTTAACCACCACAAGGGGTGTAGCAATAATCACATTCCAGACAGCCTGCGTAGTCATTTCCTTGATTAAAGTCTCCTCGTCTTCATTTGGCTATTCACTGGTGACTACCGTACCCTACCGCTCGCCAGGTACATGTCAATCCAAAAGCCTGCTGGGACAGGGAAGCCTCCATTAAACAGATGAAAAGTCCTCCCCTCCCCAACATACAGCTCATTACTCTTGCAGAAATCTTAAACAGCATTTCAGCGCTAGCTACAACTGCCTGTCTGCTGGCAGGCGGTGGCGGTAAATACTGATCTACAGGGCAATGAATAATTTATCTGTGTAACAAGGTGTTATTCAGATGAACCCTGTGAACAAAGGGCCCAGCCATGCCTTCGGGTCACTTGTTAGCTGATGGCACCATCCCCACTGCTTCCTCCTGCTCCCAGCACGCCAGTGGTACAACTCCCACTCACTAAAGTGAAGCCAGGGTGAGGCCAATGGCACCCACCAACCCTGGAGCCAAGTTTAATGTTATCTGGGACCCTGCTGCATCCACGGGGAGGGGGCAGGTCTTGGAGCCAAGGGTCCAGTCTTCCCCAAAGATCTCTGAACATCCACGGGGATTGGTGGGCTATGGAAGCTGACTCTTTCCTTCCTACCTGCTTTCTCTGTCAATTGATCAATCTAGGATCCCCTCACTGAATTCTCCTTCCACTGCCCCATGCCAAGACTCCCCTCCCCTGTAGCCAGGAAGTAAGGGAGGCTGGTCATGACCAATTTGAACCTCTTTGCAACCATTCTCCGCATTCCCCCCCCCCCACACACACACACATATGATCTAGCCCAAAGGCAGCATACAAATACAAAAATATACATTTTTGGGGGGGGCAGAAAGAAAACACACAGTGACGTGGCACAAAGGTTTTATCGGCATGTGCTTGCTGCGTGCCTGGTGAGCAAGCTGGGAACGAGCCATTGAGTTTGGCTGTCAGTCCAGATGGGTGGTGGCAGGACCTTCCCAGAGTGTCGGACTATGACGTGTTCTGGAAGTGCCACATATGGCCACAAAGCAGGCTCAAGAATGTTTTAGTGTTTTGATGTTGGCTTTACCGGGTCTGTTTGTCTCAACCCAGCCCTTGTCAAGCCAAGCTGCCTTGGTTCACATCAGTCCAACTCAACAGGCCTCACTGGAGGAAAAAAAACGATAGTAAATACAATTTACAAACCTCTAGAAAGGGCCGTTGGGAACATGCCATCTCCTAAGCAATGAGACAGGGAAATGGGACGGAGCACAGGAAGAGACAAAAGCACTTAGCAGCTACAGGGAGAGATGCAGCAAAACAGCCACTTTAGGGCTGCAACTGCTTGGCTCTGTGGGATCTGGAGAACCCACTCCAGAAAGGCATGCTGGGAAAAGAGGGCCTACAAGCAGGCCCCCATGGAGCAGGGACAATCATAGAATATCAGGGTTGGAAGGAACCTTAGGAGGTCATCTAGTCCAACCCACTGCTCAAAGCAGGACCAATCCCCAATTTTTGCCCCAGATCCCTAAATGGCTCCCTCAAGGATTGAACTCACAACCCTGGGTTTAGCAGGCCAATGCTCAAACCACTGAGCTATCCCTCCAATTATTAGGATGAGGGAGTCACCAAAGAGGTGGTGGTGGTAAAGGGATTAATTCTACATTCCCCCTAGTAAAACCCTTCTCTAGACCTCATGTCTTAGCTACCAGGCCTTCCTCTTCACTGCATCCCTGCCTCTGCCCCATCAAATTCATTCACACAGCAGGCCAGTGGCAGACCTGGGAACAGAACGGAGCTGTCGGTACTCCTGGGACAGTGTGCGAGCCACTCAACCATGCACTCTAGCACTCAGTAAATAATGGGACACTGCTTATTCTAGCTCCAGGACTTGAATTTCTATGTCTGCTGCTTCAGGTCTTCACCCCCCAATACACTGAGCTACACTGGCAACATTTAATTAAAATTATGGATATTGACTTGTGGTGGGATCTGCAAGACAACATTTTCCTTTGGCTCATTTCTAATTCCGAACCGGGACACAAAAGACATGTGGCAGAGTTCCCAGGTACTACTTTCGCTTAAGCAAGTTTTCTCTAAGCATATGCCTAGTGGAAACAGAATTAAGAGAAGACCATTTTTTCCCCTTTAAAGCCTATTTACTTTAGCTGCCATTGATTGCCAAAGAAAGTATGATGATCCGTAATTATTAGCTGGCAGCGTTCCCAGCATTGAAAAGAAATAAGTTGTGTGATTTGATTAGGCTGCCAATACAACTAAAGTACAGCATTGTAGTTAAGGCCACAGACACTGTCAGGGTCAAACCTCTGACAGAATGATACTGGGCTCAGGAGGGCTGAGTGAAGGACAGCAACACTCAGGAAACGAAGACAGATTGCTCCAGATGACGGCACTGAGGTGAAGCACCAGGGAGGCCATGGCTGGAGATGGGACGTTAGATGGGACGTGCTCCAGGGCTCTGAAGTGGCACCAACATTCTCTCTCTTGGGTGATGGGCTGGCTGGTTCGTTTTCACATGCTCAGGGTCTAACTGATCAGCACAGGCAGAACAGTACATACCTTCAGACTGCCTCACCTAAGGACACACCTCACCACTAGCACAGCTCAGAGAACACACCACAACCTTTACTCTGCTGAGCCAGGTGCCAGTGCCATCTCCCCCAGATTCTAGCCCTCCACCGCACACCCTCCCCTTGCGTTGGGTGTGCCGTGCATAGACCAATCGGACGCACAATGCCACGGTTTGTGCACCTCTGCACTTATCCCTTCTGCTTGTTGCATCCACCTGGTGTCCCTTGTCTTATACCTAGACTGTAAACTCTCTGGGGCAGGGAATGTCTTGGTGTTGGCTTTATACGGCATCTAGCACAATAGGGCAGGGGCATACTGGTGCAAACACAAATCATGAAGAAGAAGAACAATAACATCACATGTCACAAACAAATAATACTAATAGCAATCAAATCAATTAGAGTATTTGGCAGGGCAAATACTTTTTTATGCAAAATTGAGAGCAATAATTTGAGAGGCAAACTTCACGGTGACAGAATCTTAGCTGGGTTTTTAGCCAGTTTACAGGATGACCTACAGAATTACTCCTCTTCTCTGTCTATCAACTTTTCTCTCAGCCAGAGATTTTTCTCAATGTGGATAATCAAAGCAGATCGTTAGAGACATTTTTCCTTTCATCACAACTAAAAGCTTGATCTGAAAATGAATTCTCTCCCAATATTTGAGTCAAGTCACTGTGAACACACAATGGGCCCCCTTTTATACAGTAGACTGGTAGCTCCTCCACTGACATTTTCTGGAGCGGGCACAAAAAACTCCTGCTATTGCAATGGTAGTTGCCCTGAGTAGTCCTGAGAGCACCAATCTTTCTGATCAAATTCCAGTAGAAAGCACACTTGCTTTTCCTAATGTTGTACTGAAATTCTACAATGGGTAGATTGTGTCCCTTACAATATTGTGGGACGAGTGCCCTCTTCATAACCACAGAGAGCTAAAGATCTTCAGGCAGATCCTGGACTGATGTCCACTCCAGTGATACGAATGAGGCCACACAGGTTGTAAATCAGAGCATAATTTGGACCTTAATATACAGTACTTCCTGTTGCTGAGAAGTCCTTCAGAATACAGCGGGGAGAGTGTAAACACAATTCAATACATTCCTGTATCACATCTTGTTTACTAAAACGCTCAGTCCATGAAACTTAATGCCTAGCTTAGTTTAAGGACTGTTTGATCCAATCGCTCATATAACACACTTTTCTTAAATAATAAATGAAAGCCTCTTTAATTGCTTTCCTTTCCTTTTTGTTTGCAAATCACAAGGTCTCTAATGAACAAATGTTGCTTTGAGCGCTGCTGCTGCTGGATGAGCTCTACAAACAGTTAACCTATAACAGCTGATCATGCTTTTGAAAACAGTTTTTACCCTTTCCCCCAACTCTTCATTGCAGATCTGTGCACAAGTGCTTAGGGCTTGTTACTTGGCAACAGAGCATTGAGCCACAAGTGGCTATGGAGTCTGAAATCATTTTCATGATTTTCTTAACCAAGTACCGTAGCACCACACTATTGTAACTCCAGCCATATTTTCCTTGCATCTGTGTTTTTTTTCAAAAGGATTTTTTTTTATTAGTAGAGCTACATTCATTTTTCTTTTTCTATGTCGTGTGTTCTGCTTCTTTTTTCTGTAATGTGCGCGCACGCGCACACACACACACACACACACACACACACACAGCAGCAAAAATGAGTTATGCCTAAGGAAATTTGGTTTCAAAACAGGATCTTCTGTTTTTCAACCCAGTGTTTTTGACAGAGTGCACAATTTTACAGTCTCGCCAAGTCATTACTTTGCCTCCGTGGTTGGTTGAAACTAGTGCATTCCTTATGCCACCTACATGTACAACGGAGACGTTTCTCTTCTGCTCAACTTCAGAAGGAAATACATGAAGGTGATGGGGGGAAATAGATGAAGGGCTACAGTTCTCATGGAGGGATTTGCTCCTATAAAATTCTGATGCAAGGCAGCAGTCACCAGGAGCTTTTGATTGACACAATGTCCTAATCTCCAGGCTTGAAAGCCATCAATGAAAAAAAAAATATTAAACTAGCCCGGAGTTCATTTATTTTAAAACTGGAACCGGGGAGAGTTCATTTGACTGGCTCCTGCTACTTGCAAGGCAAAAAGGAGAGGACATGGATGGATATTTTGGGGCAGCTTTAACTGAGGGGATCTGCCATTACTAGGATGCTAGTTTAAGTCACCATTTACATTTTTATAAGAAGATTCCAGCAGAACTCCATTACCAATTATGGCTTTAACCTTTTCCCTGAGAGGACTTTGTTAGATATTTATGAAGACTAGCAACATGACACACTGTGAAATCAGGTCTTGTAGAAACTTCATTTCCTCTCTCTTAGGAATTGGAGGGGGAGGAAGGGAAAGACTTTGGCAGCAAATAGTAGAATCTTATCTTGTAACCTTCATGAACTCAGAAATGACTGTTCTGGAGCAAATGACCCAGAATGTTGACACTTACAGGGATGAAATGTCATTGGGAAGCCCAGAGAATGATCCAGGGAGTACAATTCTCACTGCTTACATGGGTAATGTAAATGTGCAGCTAGGGTCCGATCCAACTCGCCCTTGAAGTCAGTGTGAGTCTTTCCATTGACTGCAATGGGAGCTAGATCAAGTCCATTGTTCCCTGGTACATATAAGAATAAAACCGTAGCCTCAGGGCAGTTACTGCATGGTATGCTTAAAAAGATTGTCTTAATGAGGGCTGAAAAGGAAGAGCTCCCACAAAGAAAGGTTTTCCTTTTTATCTGTTTTCTCTACCACGGTATAAGGAAATCAGGTCAGTTCCTTGCCTTGATATTTATTCTGAACCAAAGGTAAAATTGAACATTTTACTAGATCCTCTGTTGGGCTAATTCCCAAGCTGGTTGTTTACACTGACTGTGGGATATTACAAGCTATGATGCTGGTTTGGAGAAAACAAAGCTTTTCACTATTACACATCTCTGATTACAAAGTGGGCTGGATGCTACCTGATTAATTAGTGAGGGCTCTGAACTGTGCATTTGCCCTGTATAACTATTGCGTTGCCTAGATTCAGCAAAACTCTTAATTCCAATGCTTGAAGTTAAGCCCGTTCTTAAATCAATCCCTGTTCAGCAAAGAGCTTGAGTCCATGCTTTGTACTTGAATGAATCTTTATGAGTGAAGTCAAGCCCCAACGGCCGTTTATTATCCTTTGTTTAGCAAAATCATTTTCTAACAGCAGCCATGCATATCAAGCAATGAGATTACACAATACCAGTGACCGTCTGAAGGCAAAGACACTTGACTGTGGATCTTTTCCCAATAATACACCTGGGGTGTGCATGTGCCCTTCTAAACCCCTACATCTCACAATGTATTACTGCAAATTGGATGGATAACAGTGTCAGAAATAACTGCATTAAGGCATCTGCCTACATTTTCAAAAGCAGCTGGTGATGGAGGATATGTCTACAATGCAATTGGAGGTGTGGCTGCGACTGGGGCAGGCACACTTGTGCTAGCTTTAACCTAAATAGCCTGGCTAACAGCAGCAGTGAAGACACGGTGGTGTGGGTTTCAGCGTGAGCGGTACAAACCTGCTCAGAACCCTGGGTATGTACGTGCATTGCTAGCTCGTGCTGGGGTCTTTGCGGCTGCGGCTTCACTCTTCGTGGTAGTCGTGACACCTAGATTCAGGCTACTGCTGGTATGTTTATACCCCCACCTCCCTACTCACTGCGCAGTCTCGCAAGCCGAACAGAACTGCTGTCGGCAGAACTGTCTCCACATACACAACGGACGTTTATTGTATTTTAAAAGTATTTCAATTTGATTTATTTTTATGCCTTCTGATTACTTAATCAGCCAATAGGAGCATATCTTACGATGCAGGTGCCCTGCCATCATACTAAAATTCACAGTTCATACCCAATAGCATGCTCTGTCACTTCAGCAATCAATTGCTCCACAACCTCTACCTCACACTGTAAAGGGCACAGTTATTATTTTGTGACAATGCTACCTCCATCCCCCCAAATCATTGTTAATAGCACTGGAAACAAACTTCATCCTGGGGATCAAAATATGAAATTACTAATTGTGTTTATTACAGTAGTGCCAAGGGGCCAGCCAAGAATGGTGCTCCACTGTGCATACACAGTCTAGTGAGAATAGTAACACTAAATAGCACTTTCCCTTCATAGAGCTCAAAGTGCTTTACAAAGGAGGTCAGGATCATTGTCTCCATTTCACAGGTGCACAGAGAGGGGCAGTAACTTGCCCAAGGTTGTCCTCTGGCCAGTGGCAGAACTCTGAATAGAGTCAAAGATTCTTGAGTCCCAGTCAGTGCTCTCCCCACTAGGCTGCACTGTCTTCAGAAACATGCCAATGACTGACACGGATTGCTGGCGAATTTCTGAATGAATTCAAGGGATCGGTTTTTGCCTTTAAATCCCATGTTTAAACTGCCACAAAATGGAGAGTTTTCTTTAGTTTTGTTTAAAAAAACCCAAGCCCCATCCAACCCTAGACTTTTGCTGACCCTAAGATCCAGATCAGAACTAATTTCTGTGCCTGCAAAGAACTGCATACAGGAAGATCCGCGTACAGCAGAGCTATATACCTGAGTCTAAAGACTGTATATGCACTTTGCACCTAGGATAGATTCAGATGACACGTCAAAACAAAGCAAACAAATTCTGGATATTGCAATATTTGCTAGTTTATAAACCCCATGGCTATGGCCCCATTCCTGCCCGGAGTCCCACTGACACCAGGCGTCTGCCTGCCCAGAGCTCCTTGCAGGACTGGGGCCTGTAACTGTAAGCAATGCAGGCCGAGCTAGAGCAGAAGCCAAGAGATGGTTTCACACAATGGCAATACACAAGGAAGGTGGCACACAGTGTGCTGCTGACCCGAGGTTTTCATTACTGCAACGTAGCTGCCAAGATCAGTGCAGCCACATGTGTGACATTTAATGCAAATTATAGTTTGAGGTAATTTGCATTTGACTAATTTGCATGTAAGGTAAACTCCTGCTTTAAAGGGATTGTCTGGATTTGGTACTTGTGCAGCCTGGGTGAATTATGCCTATGTTCATCTACAGGGCATCAGTGACGCAAACTTCCTCCACCCTCTGCCCTGCCAGCATGCCTCCACTCTGACCTAGAGGGACCTTCCTCCAGGGGTCTCGGGACAGTTCAGTCTCCACGGCCCAGACAGCTCTCTGCTGAATCTGCTGATTAGTGCAAAGACTGGTGGGGTGTGATGTGGGAGCTGGAATTGAAACTCACCAGGCTTGTCCCTTATAGGGGCCAGCTGCTATCCATTAGATAGGGACACTCCCACCAGTTCATACCAGTGACCAACAGATGAAAGGCTCTGAAGCTTGTTAGCAACGGATTCAGGCATCCACCAGTGACCAGCTTGTTTTCAAGTCCTGACCCTCCTGGAGCTCAGCATGGCTGAGTCTTCCACACGCCACACACAAGCAGCATCTGACTGACTGACAGACATCCAGTCAGTCTCACAGCCATATCCCTACCCCTTCTTCACACAAACCCTGTGCTTGCTCCACTCTGTTCTGGAAGGGACAGCCCCTACTAGTCAAAACAAACACTAAAAACACAAATATTAACACCACATCCAACGCACACCTCACAGTAACATTTTTCAGTATAAAATCGTTTCAACTAACGTGTATATATATTTCTCCGCCCCCTGCTAGGGTTGCCAGCTCTCCAGGACTGTCCTGGAGTCTCCAGGAATTACAGATTAATCTTTAATTAAAGATTATGTCATGTGATGAAACCTCCAGGAATATACCCAACCCCAACTGACAACCTTGCACCTGGCAGGATCAGATCTCTAACACATCAGGTACAGGAAATGAGGCCTTTTCGGATAGTTTGGCTGTGGTGTATAGCTATAACCACATGACCAGTCCCATTGACTATGCATATGAACACAACCTGCAGTAAGTACTACTCTGGGTAGTAAACGTTTGCACAATTGGCCCTTAATGTTTGGCTCCGGTACAAAAGTTTACATGTCAAAGCTCTGACAAGTAAAATGTTGTGCATATGTATTTGATACTGCCCAGAGGAGCCATAGCTTTTTAATTAATAATATTTTATCTGTTGACTTCCAGAATTTAAAGCAAAACAGTTATGAGGAACAGTAGCAATCACTTTTTAAATGTTGTTCAAAAGCTAACCTATGCAAGGGATTTCTGCAGTCTGAAGAGTGACGAAAACCAAGCCATTCACAAGTTAGCGGAATCTAAAAAATAAGAGGCACCAATATGAACTTTTCAAACACGAGTCCCTTTTAGTTGTCTAATTCTTAAACTACAGCCTGTGGCTTCCTGAAATCTATTATTTTTAATATACTGGAGAGTAAGTGATGAAATGATGGCTCCAATGAACATTCAGCTCCTAACTATTCATTCTGTTCCCCTCTTATGGAACATATTGCTTTTGGAATTAGTCACACAAGTGCATCTTTTGGATCTGACTTCACAAATGCCCAATACACATAGTTGCAACATTTTCTAAACCAGAGTCACTGTAAGGGCTTTATTGAGTTGGTCAATACTCTAGGGCACTAGCCGCTTGAAACCTGACTCATGCTAGGATTCCTTCAGCCAGCTCAAACCTCTCTACATGGTTTGAAGGTGCTGACCCAATTGAGTTTGTCAAGCACCTAGCCCAACTGGGGCCCAGCCAATAACGAACACTAGTGCCAATGGACATTAACATGGTGGGGTGTAGGGATTCCTTTAAAGCATGTTCTTTTAAAAGAGAGAAAATTCTATAAAGTCAGCATCCCCATAATATGAATATTTTCTAATTTCTATTCAGCAGGCAAGGGTGTAATTTTATAAGTCACAACCCCCTGACGCAGCTTCTTGGTGTTGCAGAACACACTGCACAAGGATAGATCCAGATTTCCAGCGGTGCCTTTGCAGGCAACACTGTGTCAGAAGCTCCTTTCATTTCAGATTAAATTGATACAGGTGGTTTCGTCAACTTCAGTTTGTTCTCAGTTTACAATGGGTTGGGCTCACTAGGGCTCAGTTCACAATAGGAATATTCATAAATGAAATCCCTTCTGATACTGTGAATTAGGTGAACAACCCCTCAAACTCCACCTGACCTGATTTTGTAGACAGAGCTCCACATACTGGAGTGTAAATTTGCAAATCAAGCTTTATTCCCAAAGCTGTATGTGTATGTGTGTTATGCTAAGATACCTGTGCATTATCATGGAGTGGGAGGAGTCACAGTTAAGGCTGATGCTTGCTGATGCTGGCTGGGCCCCAGTTGGGCTAGGTGCTTGACAAATTCAATTGGGTCAGCACCTTCAAACCATGTAGAGAGGTTTGAGCTGGCTGAAGGAATCCTAGCATGAGTCAGGTTTCAAGCGGCTAGTGCCCTAGAGCATTGACCAACTCAATAAAGCTTGTTTTGCAAATGTATGTGTATTTGTGTTATGCTAAGATACCTGTGCATTATCATGGAGTGGGAGGAGTCACAGTTAAGGCTGACGCTTGCTTGCCTTACTGGGCCTGCTCCTGCACCCACTGAAGGCAGTGGTAACAGCCTAGTTGATTTCAGTGGTTTAGGATCAAGACCTATGAACCTAATTTTCATACACGTGCACTCCCACCTCTCCGACCTCCCCTAACAGAACCTCCCCCCTCCTCATCCAGGTCCAAATACACTCCAAGGTTCCAAGCCTCATCTTTAAAGACCTCAACTGCCCAGGGGCCCGTGGTGTACTGAACAACTGTGTTAAAATTGTAGGCTCTCACTTTAAATTTCAGGGGGCTTTCCTGGTCCTGCTTGCAGGTTAGGGGGCCCTGCAGGAAAGCATACAATCTGGGTCTAGCAGCAGTCGGTCTGTGAAGAGCCAGTCTGGAGTAATGTGGGGTGAGTTGCGCCTCTCTGTTTTAGGGAGCAGCCTGCTTTGCCCCTCTCTGCTTTTGAGGTTGTGGGTGTTATCATTCTGAATTCTAAAAAACAGTTAAAATCATAGAAGATCAGGGTGGGAAGAGACCTCAGGAGACCATCTAGTCCAACCCCCTGCTCAAAGCAGGACCAACCCCAACTAAATCATCCCAGCCAGGGCTTTGTCAAGCTGGGCCTTAAAAACCTCTTGTGGTATGTTGCTACCTCCCAACAAGACTCTGTTTTATCTAACTTCTCAGGGGTCTGCCGTGAACGTAACAGTGCCTGGCGGCCCCAGGTCTCTCTCTCTCTCGGTACCGCACCCAGACGTTACAGATGCTGGAGCTCGGGAGGATACTATTTCAGGGGCAAGAGGCAGCACATTTTTGGTCAAACTCCAGAAATCAAGAGGAGCCCATGACTCACCTCTGGTAGACCATGGTGCAAAACACAGCTATTGGGGAAAGGCCTGCACCCAAACTACCAAATGACCTGAAGGATTGTTCTTTTGTCTACATCTCTCTCCTCCCCTTCCAGAGAGAGAGGGTCGCAGAACATTGCTTGGGCCCAGGCAGCAACGTTACTAATTTAATTGATTTGTTTTGCAACCAGATCCTACGTTGATGGATCGCTATCACTATGGGCCTGTTCCAAAGCCACGGGAAGGCAATGGAAAGGCCACTGTCCTTAGAGAGACAGAGAGAAAGATGGTTGGGTACTGAGTGGTCAAAGAGACGAACTGCATGTGGGTGGGGATGCCAGGCAAGTCCAAGTATTCCGTGTGGCTATAGATTCTGATTAAATCAAAGTGCTGCATTCATGCTTTTTAAATGCAAGGATCAGCACGATGAAGCTGAGCCGTCTTAGCTTCTTAAAAAATCTACCAAACATACAGAAATTCTGGAGGCCGGAAGATACTGGACACTAATGGACTTTGCATTCATACTGCACCCTTCCTGGGTGAAGGACCACTCTTCCCCAAAATAGAGCCTACTTCTAAATTCTGGGCCCAGTTACTTGCCCAACCCTGCAGTTCTTAGTCACACAGAAGTCTCATTGGGACACATTCTCAGCAGGTATAAACTGAAATCAATCGAACGGCACTGATTTACACCAATTGAGGATCTGGCCCATCAGTAATACCAGCAGGATTGGGCCACACATCTCTCTATTGCATGCATCAAACCTATAGCATTTAAAGTGTGACTTCCAGAAATTTCTTAAGCATGGACAATAACAAGGCTCTAAGGCTCAGAGAGAAGATGCTTCATTGTGTACCGTAGTATGAAATGATGCTGAGCAGTTGAGAAATTCACACAAACAGGAGGAGCTCCCAGTTAACTGAACTAGACTAGCAAGGCAAGAATGAAGTAAACGGCATGCCATTTTGCCTGTGCGTTTGCCCAAGGGACAGTCCATGTTCTGAGTTTCTTCTAGGCAATGCCCTAACCTCCCCTTAAAAAACATTTCTGCTCACTTACGTTGCTTTCAGAATTATTTTGAACAGTGGCTTTTTAGTTGGTAAGAATTACCGAGCTGTAGCAAATTTCCTGCACTTAAGAGATGGTTTTTTACCACTGAATGTTTAAAGGGTTCTTTCAAAAATGTTTCCTGGTCCACTAAATTGCATCGATTTTCTAAATGAAAATGTAAGTTATAGCACTACAGAGCTGTAGGTGATTAATATGTACTTAAGCCATCTCTCGTTTTCTTCTGCAAACTGTGAACTGTGGGAAACCACAAATGCTAATCAGAATGGATTTCATTATCTAATGTGCGGAAAGCTTAGTGCTGCAGACATCTAGCTGATGCTTAGGGTGAAATTCAGATTCTCCAGTTTGAAAATGTGAGCCCTAAAGGAGCTGTTCCAAAGAATTACAGCAAGTTCTGTATAATATATGTGTACACACACACACACACACACATACACACACACACCATGTGCGAGGGAGGCAGTTCTTTTACAGTATGAAAGTGCTAGCCTCAATTTCCTGGCAAGTTCTCAGCGTGAAAAAAATATTATTTAATATTTAAATTACAGAAGAGATCCCAGTCAGGAACAGGGCCCCATCGTGCTAGGCATGTATGAACATACAGCGACACACGGTAAAAATTTCATAGGCTCCTTAATCACGTAGGCACCCAAGTCCTATCTTCAGGTGTCTTCGGCGCCTTGGCCCAGATTTGAAGAGGTATTCAGCCCGGCATTGCTTCACTCTACACGGGCAGGCCTAACCGACTTAGGAGCCTAAGTCTCCTTTTCAAATGTGGCCTGAACACTTCAGAGCCCACTTCCCACTGACTTTCGATGAGACTCAGGCTGCTAAGTGACTTTGAAAATTTTACCCAAGTTCCCTATCCCACTGATGGGATATACGCATGGGCCCAATCCTGCAAAGAGCAACATACACGAGTCCCTTTAGTCATCGATTCCACGGCCAGAAGGAACCGTTGTGATCACCTAGTCTGATCTCCTGTATAAACAGGGTGTAGAAGTTCTTTAAAATAATTCCTAGAGCAGATCGGTTAGAAAAACATCCAACCTTGATTGAAAAATGGCCTGTGATAGAGAATCCACCACGACTGTTGGTAAATTGTTCCAATGGTTAATTACCCTCATTGTTATTCATTTATACCTTGTTTCCAGTCTGAATTTGTCTAGCTTTAACTTCCAGCCCCTGGATGGTGTCATACCTTTCTCTAGTATCAGAGGGGGAGCCGTGTTAGTCTGGATCTGCAGAAGCGACAAAGGGTCCTGTGGCACCTTATAGACTAACAGAGGTATTGAAGCATAAGCTTTCGTGGGTCAATACCCACTTCTTTGGATGCAAGCAGTGGAAATGTGAAAATACCTTTCTCTGCTAGACTGAAGAGCCCATTATTAAATATATGTTCCCCATGTAGATACCTACAGACTGTGATCAGTCACCCCTTCACCCTCTCTTTGTTAAGCTCAATAGATCGAGTTCCTTGAGTCTGTCACTATAAGGCAGGTTTTCTAATCCTTTCATCATTCTTGTGGCTCTTCTGGAAACCCTCTCAATTTATCATCATCCTTCTTGGATTATGGACACCAGAACTCGCCACAGCATTCCAGCAGTGGTGACACCAGTGCCAAATACAGAGGTAAAATAACCTCTCTCCTGCTACTTTGAGATTTCCCTGTTTATGCAGCCCAGGATTGCATGAGCTTTTTTGGCCACAGCATCAGATTATCCACCATGACCCTCAAATCTTGTTCAGCATCCCTGCTCCCCAGGATTGTCCCCCATCCTGTACGCATGCCCAACATTCTGCGCGCCTCAGGTGAGCAGTGCCTCTGAATTCAAGTGGAATATTCACGTCTTTGTAGAATAGGGCCTAACAATGGTCAAATCCTGGTTAACTCTTTCCTGGGACTTACGTGTATTCCTAAGCATGCTGCTCCAGAGCGCACGGCAATATCAATCCATTCTTGATTTAGTGAGGGAGGTGGGGGAATTAAGAACACTGTTGTCCTGCCGTGGGTACAGTGGGTTTGCGGATCCTGCCTGGCTGTCACGTGGGAGCATGCACCACTCTCTCCTGTTGGGTCAGCTCCTCAGTACTCTTAATTTGCACTCAGCTTCTCCCCCTGCCTCTCTTAGGGCTCATCCTGGCTGTGAAAATGACCATGTCAGTGTTCCCAAGCGGAACACAGCTGTCCCGGCAGAGCTCCACAGAGCAGCACGGGAAAGTCTGATGTGTTTTAGCCATAAACTGAGACAGTCTTGGGGAGCAGAATACTGATCAGAGCAGTGCTGCTCACTCCCCCTGAGGCAGCATGGCCCTCAGTTAGAGCGGGGAGCAATGCCCGGAGCAGGAGAGATGACACAGCAGACATGATGGCACCATGAAGAAAAGGTGTGGTCTGGTCAAGTGGGATAAAGCTGGGTTGCAGGACAGGGCTGGGGCAGACAATGGAGAGGGAGGCAAAGACAGCAAGGAAGGGAAAAGAGTGGGGTGGGAGAATTCTGCAGGGGGTAAGGGGTATGGAGGAAGGGGGAAAGGATCAGCACATGGGAAGGAAGGAGAGTAAGTCAGAGAACAAGGGAGAGCCATAGAGCTAGTAGGGTGTGGAAAGGAGGGGAGAGGGACAGAGATAATAGGGGAGCAACAGGATGAAGAGTAGAGGGACAGAAAAACTTCCTGGGGGAAGGGAGGAGGTGAACCAGCATTTGCTCATCCCCTGAGACCCTCTGTGTGCTCACACTGGTAGGGAAATGCTGAGGCGTTGCTCACGCTCATTTTTTCCTGTTTTTGAATCGCTTTCCCCCACACCCCGGTTTGCAGACTGGGTAAGTGGGGTGTGGCATCTCTACCTAGAACCCCACACCTGCACCACCCATGTGGGGACTGCTGCTGCCGATTACTCTGCTGCCGATTACCCGCTGCTGCCGATTACTCTGGGCACTTAAAGGCAGCAGCTAGGCCAGTGGAGCAGGCACTGAGCTGGGACTCAGGAGACCTGGGGTTTAATACCAGCTCTGACTCTGGCTCTGGGGGGTGACCTTGAGCAGGTCCCCTCCCTTCGCCATGCCCCTATTTTGCTCGTCCATAAAATGGGGACAGTGGCACTCAACACCTTTGCCAAAGGCCTGGAGATCTGGGAGTGAAAAGAGCTCCACGTTATGAAGAGATGGGGCAGAGCTCTGCCTGCTTTGCATGGATAGAACGCCGGAGTCACTCCACAGAGCTGGATGGAATTGCACACGTGCATGAGATCCAGACCAGGCCAACGGACCTGACACATGCTGAGGAAAGGACTCAGCCATAGGCAAAGAGAAGGCGTGAGAAGAAACCGAGACCCAGACCAATGTGGTGGTGGTGATTTCATTGGAACTGTGTTTCGTTAGCCATTCTCAGCCCATCAATTTGTGCTGATCTGCCCCTTTCCAGTTCACAAAACCCGGCCCTAGACCTGACCCATCTTGGAGACGCAGGCTAGAGAGACGAGCGCCTTCTTTTCTCGAAGGCTGACCGCGTCCCCTCCATCACACACCCATTCTTCTTCAGTTGCTTCCTACCCAGCACTCTCACTCATGCCGTGAGAAGCGAGAGCTGGCCTCTCTTCGGATGTTGTCACACACCCCCTTGTTTTACACGGACTGTCGTTTACCTGAACATTCCACCTCCCAGTAAAGTCAATGGAGAGTCTATGGCCCACTGCAGGGGTAATGGAGCTCTCAGTAAAGTAGGAAATAGGACTCCATTTGTACTGCTGCCTCAACCAATCAGGGTATATCACCAGCACTTGGACCTCGTTTGAAGGGCTGAAGGTCTCCTAACACCACTGATCTTCCATTAGGAGGAGCTGGAGTTAATACCTCTAGAAATACCATCCAGCGAAAAATAACAGCAGGCACCACATAGGGGCCTGGCCACTTCCTGATGCTCAGACCTAGCTGCCATTAGCACTAATGGCAGGGGTGCATGTATGTCCAAGGGAGAGGACACCCCATGCTTTGTAATGATGTAAGTAGGAGCAATAATACAGCAGTGGCATGTAGCTCAGACCTTCTCTGTGACTGTTTACTGTATATTAATGTGTCCCATTTATTTTCCAAGGGATAATGTAATTTTCAGCCTTATCCGCTAACAGACCTTCCTTCAAACAGTGACTGCCTTCCAAACATTCCTTTTTATCCCCTGCCCCCCAAGTGCCAAGTTAATATTTCACAGTTAATTGGAGGAAGCATTCACTGAGTCCTCAATTCCAGCTTGATAATCTTATTTGGGAGGAAATCAGCCTGCGGCAACTAACTTCATTATTACTGATCACTTAGACACATCCAAGAGGGGGTACAAACAGGTTGCCAAAAGCCATTGTTCTCCTTGCTGATACAGACCAGAAAAAAACCGCATTCCACTTGACAAGCCAGCCCACCTCATCTGACCTTACTTTTCCCAGTGAGCATCACCTCCTGCTGTGACTCAATGCTGGCTTTGCCCTGCCCTTTGAACTGTAAACATGAGAAGCAACGGCCAATTTCTAAATATTGCTGCCTTGCCTTAAATTGGTGCCCTTATTTCACACTGCATTCGCTGCAGCCTGGCAGTTTGGTAGACTGCATCAAAAAGCTATATTAAGAGAAAGTTAAGATTGCACAATTAAGCATCTCCAGGCAGAAAATGCTCAAGTTAAGGTTGCCTATGTAGTTTTAACTCTTCCCTTTGACATATGCATTCCACTACAGGTCTTTAATTAAATGAAATGATCATGTGCTACGTCTCAACTAGTACAATATACAGTACAATACTGTACAGTAGACAGTAACAGAAATTGTTCCTGCAACCCACCAATGTAGGCATTTTGTGAATTAATGCCATACCAACAGGAAAGCCCGTCAATTTTAAACCACTCTTACACAATGTTGCTATGAATAGTAAGTATTTGAGGTCCAGTAGCACTTGGCCGCTCCACCCAAGAACACGATCCACGGTGCTAGACGGTTTACAAACACATTTGAAGAGACACTGTCTGCCCTGAAGAACTTATACTTTGATTAGACAAGACAGACAAATGGTGGGAAAAAAGCAGTCCGGTGACCATTTTACAGATGATTTGCCCGAGGTCACACAAGAGTCTGCAGCAGATCAAGGGACTAGGGTGACCAGACAGCAAATGTTAAAAATCGGGACAGGAGGTGGGGGGTAATAGGAGCCTATATAAGAAAGAGACCCAAAAATCGGGACTGTCCCTTTAAAATCGGGACATCTGGTCACCCTACAAGGGACTGACCCCACTCCTCTTGAGTCCTAGTGCAAGGCTGTTAACCACAAGACATGCTTCCTCAGGTTATATCTGAGAATACAGAAAAACAGAGGAAGTTCTCTGGTATATACAGCTCATTTCAATGTGCAGCTAAATTAGCAACTTAATTGTCCAGTTTCCAGAATTGCATGTAAGGAACACTTTTACCCAGCAGCTCAGAGATCATGCTGTACATGGAAGCAGGTTAAATTATTTACACACATGGCCCAGAGAGAGCAGGATTTATGTAAAAAGTGTGCATTGATAAAGAAACTGGACCATTCTTTACATGAAAATAGCATAAACAATTACGGACGTTACAGATGTGTATCTAGGGTGGTAGAAAAATCACCTGCAGGCAGAGAGGAGGGCTGCTAAACCATTACCTAGGGAGACGTTTCACAATGTGATGTGTGAATGAAAACAGGGTCATAACGAGGACACTTACACAACCTTAACTAAAGTGGGCACAACTTCCTTTGCCAGTATGTCTTCCTCTTTTAGTGAGCAAAAGCAGTTTGCTGTCTCAGTGGATGTAGGAGCCATCATTGCACTGTTTTCAATCCCTAAATGAAACTATAAACCCTACGGGTGCCATTTCATAGATTGTAAGGCCAGAAGGGACCATTGTCTGAGCTCTTGGATAACACAGGATATGGAACTGCCCCAAAACAATTCCTAGAGCAGAGCTTTCAGAAAAATATCCAGACTTGTCAGTGATGGAGAATCCACTGTGATCTCTGGTAAGCTGTTCCAATGGTTAATTACTCTCAACCATTATAAATTTACCTCTTATTTCCAGTCTGAATTTGTCTAGCTTCTACTTCCAGCCACTGGATTGTGTTACCTTCCTCTGCTAGATTGACGAGCCCATTCATTATTAAATATTTGTTCCCCATGTAGGTACAAATAGACTGTCATCAAGTCACCCATTAACCTTCTCTTTGTTAAGCTAAATAGACTGAGCTCCTTGAGTCTATAACTAGAAGGCAGGTTTCTAACCCTTTAATCATTCTTGTAGCTCTTCTCTGAACCCTCCCCAATTTATCAATATCCTTCTTGAATTATGGACACCAGCACTGGACACAAATTCCAGCAGTGGTTGCACCAGTGCCAAATATAGAGGTAAAATAACCTCTCTTCTCCTACATGAGATCCCCTGTTTATGCATCCAAGAGTGCATTTGCTCTTTTGGACACAGTGTCACACTGGGAGCTCGTGTTCAGTTGATTAACTACCACGACTTTCAAATCTTTTCCAGAGTCACTGCTTCCCTGGATAGAGTCCCCCATCCTGAAAGCAGGGCCTGCAATCTTTGTTCCCAGATACCTATCTATCTACAGATATACATTCACATTTAGACATACTGAAACGCATATTGTTTGCTTATGCCCAGCTTACCAAGCGAGCCAGATCACTCTGACTCAGTGACCTGTTCTCTTCATTATTTACCACTCTCCCAATTTTTGTGTCAGCTGCAAACTTTATCAGTGACGATTTTATGGTTTTCTTTCAGGTCATTGATAAAAATGTTAAGAAGCATAAGGCCAAGAACTGATCCCTATGGGACCCCACTGGAAACAGACCCATTTGAAGACGATTCCCTGTTTACATTTACATTTTGAGATCTATCTGTTAGCCAGTTTTTAATCCATTTAATGTGTGCCATGTTAATTTTATATTGTTCTAATTTTTTACTCAAAATGTCATGCAGTAACTAGTCAAATACCTTACAGAAGTCTAAGTCTATGACATTAACACTATTACCTTTATCAACCAAACTTGTAATCTCATTTAAAAAAAAAAGATATCAAGCTAGTTTGACAGGATCTATTTTCCATAAACCCATGCTGATTGGCATTAATTCTCTTCCCTTCTTTCATTAATTATTAATTGAGTCCAGGATCAATGAGGATGGCAGGCCTGTAATTACCAAAGTCATCCCATTTGCCCTTTTTAAAAATTGGCACAACCGTAGCTTTCTTCCAGTCTCCTGGAACTTCCCCCGTGCTCTAAGACTTAGGGAAAAAACAATATTTACGATCCAGTGAGCTCCCCAGCTAGTTCTTTAAAAACTTTTGGTTGACAGTTAACGGGACCTGCTGATTTTAAAATGTTTGACTTTAGTAGCTTCTGTTTAACATCCCCCAGAAATACTAGTGGAATAAAAACAGAGTTATCATCACCATATGATGAGGTGGCATTATCTGTTTTCCCCCCAAATACAGAAAAGAAATATTTATTGAACATCTCTGCCTATTCTTCATGTTTATTGATAACTGTACCATTTCCATCCAGTAATGGACCAATACCATTGTCAGTATTCTTTCTTTTCCAGATATATTTATAAAGCTCCTTTTTATTGTCTAGATTTGAGAATCTGCATATCAAGATGCAATTTTGGTTATTATTAGCAACCACTCACATTGTTCTGTGACTTTGCATTACTCTTTAGTCTTATGTTCACAGCGTATACAAAGAGCAGTTAGATAAAAACATAAAACATTCTTGCTGGTAGGTTGCAGCGTAACACTGCTTCATTTCTTAGAATTCAGAATGATAACACAATAATCCGAAAACAGAGACACACAAAGTAGGCTGCTCCCTAAAACAGAGAGACACAACTCACCCTACCTTACTCTATGCTGACACTCTGCAGAACTGACTCTGGTTGCATGCTTTACTACTGAGCCTCCTGGCCTGCAAACAGGACCAGGAAAATCCTTAGGATTTAAAGTGACAGTTTACAATTTTCAATGCACATTTAGGAAGCCTCAGATGGGGACCTGTTCCTTTTCCCAAAGAATTTAGACAGCTATAGGGCATGAAGGAAGGGTAGAGGGGGAAAGGAGGACAAGGGATAAGACACATGCTGTTAGCGTTGGTCACATTAGTTATACCCTCCTACCTGGACTTAGAATTCATGAACACAAAAACTACAGTCTGGCAGGAGGCCTAACGAGTTCTCCTCAGAACAGGGAGGGCAACAATTAGATGCAGTTCCTCCCCCGAGAAACGTTTCCCCCATGACAAGTTCAGTAACTCAAAGAGTTGCCACCTTTCTCCACAGCAGGCCTCGGCAGAGGAGGTGACATTTGCTCTTGGGTTGGTCCTCAGTGCTAACATAATCCTTGTCACTAGACTGTACTAGCAGGACAGACGTTCCCTGACACCCCAGAGTCTTAGACTGGAGGACAGCAGCATGAGAAAGCAAAGGGAAGCTCTGGCTTTAAATGAGAGCTAGCACTGGTGAGCAGTTAGCTGCGGTCACAGGTGCTCATCCTGGCAGTCTGTAAGAGAGAGGGTCCAGCCAGCCTCCCCTGCACCTTGGGGTGCTGCGCTCTGGCCCTGCGTAATGGTAGCAATGGTTCCCTCCAGAACAGAGCTCACTGGTATCTCAGACCACTTCTCCTTCCCAGCAACCAGTGTCCTCGTTCCCAGGCATGACCCAGAGTCAAACAGGCCAGGTTTCCTCTCTTCCCTCAGGATAGCCAGGGCAGGAGACAAACTCACGGTCTCTGGGCCCTGGCTCCTCTGTGGACAGATTGGAACCCTTAAACAGGCTGGAAACCCACACAGCCTCTCGGGCCCCAGGAGAACCCTGCCACCCCACTGCCCTGTGCTTCCTCAACAGCCTAAAGCAGCCAAAAGAAGGCTGAGCATGTGACCCATCAACCACAGCGAATATAAATTCCCTTTGCTCGCAACTAGCCACGTTGAGGGCAGCAACAGCTGGTGCTCTTGTTTCTGCTCTGGCAGGCGCAGCTATAGGTGTATGGCCACCTATGGGGAGGAGCTCTCTGGGGAAGGCAGTTCTGCTGTCTGGATCAGGCTAAGGTTTGTGCAGCTCTTTGTGACAAACAATTCATTTCTCCACCATCTGCCACCAGGGCCCCACGGGAAATGCCCAGATCAATTATGTCTGAACAAAGCAGGTCATTACCTAAGTGATTTGCCTGCTTTCTGAGGAACAGGAGAGTTTTCCTTTTTATGAGACTCTCTAGTCACAAAATTGTGCCATCAGCATTTTCTCCTCCCTGCCTGTGTCAGCAAGTGACTGATAAGCCCAGCAACCTCTTATTCCTCCCTCTGAGTTCTGTGACCGAGGTCCACTTTGAATCTAGCAGAGGAAGCATTTGTTAATTCGTTCTTAAATAAAACATGACAGTAGCTTGGGCAGGGAGAAAACCAGAGAATGGCAATTTCCCCACCATTCTTCTACCTTCTCACACCCAGCAGTCATGTCTTTATCTATGGATCAGGGAGGCAGACACAGAGGGGGAAATCATGGCCCCAGTGAAGTCAATGACAGAACTGTGATTTCAATGGCGCCAGGAGTTCACCCAGAATTGAACTGGAAAATTAAATGCCGTTGCTTGGTAAGATTCAGGTGAACCACCAAGGGGTTGGACTATACCATGAAAGTGCAGTAATGTTCCCTCGCTGCAGTCTGAAATGTTGCCAGTGCCCAGAGCTGTCACACACGTTAGAAGAAACTGATTATATTTTAATATGGGTCATGTGCCCCTCCCCACTTTTAAGTGTTTAGAGTCTTGTCTAGCAATTTACCCTGGTGTCTTAGGCCACACCATACAAAATGCCATCAGTTTCAATTATTCTGCCTTTTTCAAACATTCTGCCCTCAGATGTGGGACAGTTTTCTCGGTCTCTGAGAAAGCTCTGGATCAATGTAGGTTGCCTGCACAGCCCCAGTAATCAGAAATGAAAAGGTTGGAAAGAGTTTCCACAGGTGTTCGCTGTTGGAAGGTCAGATATTTTGTAATATTCGTTTGCATAATTCATTTCTGTTCCTAAGGGCTAGCTCAGGAATCTAAGGGTGCTATCCTCCGTGAGTCCGCAGTGGAGACATGGGCGCCACAGTTCCTGAATGAAATTTCTAAATGCTTCGATGAATTTCGATAGTCACACTAGGAGCCTTTGAGACTTGCATCTCCCTCTGTGGACTAAAGAGGAGTATCATTCAGAAAAATTCTGCAGGGTCAAAGTTGTGTCAGCATATAGAACATTACATGAGTATATGACCTCCTGCAAAGTCAGCGGGGGAGGAGGGAGTGGAGCATACAGACCTATGAAAAGTTGGGGGGGGTCTGGAGGGGGACAACTGCCCCCTTGCCCCACAGCAAATGAAGCCTCTGGTAAAGGGCGGCTGGGGCCAATGCGTGTTATCGCCCAGGCCCCATTTACTGAAGCAGATGGGGTAGAGAAGATAATGCTTGTACTTAGTGACACTGATCCTGAGAACAAGCTATTAAGAAAAGCTCGTGTAAGACACTATCACTTTTAACAGGAGACGGACTGCAGAGTAAATAGCATAGCGCAGCTAAAGCACAACGCGCACGTCTCTCGTTATCCCCACAAGTGTTGATGACACCCATTGCCCTGACAGAGGAATGGCATTCTGATTCTGACCACAAGCAGTTCATAAGCAAGCCCCTGAACGGCTGCCCTCAGTCATGGCGCTAGCTGTAGATATTGCCCCTTGTTCTCCTCACGCTTGCTTTCTGCAGACTGATTCTCCTCTCCGCTCCCCACCCCCCAGGTTTATTCTCCCCGGGAGGTGGTGGGCGGCAAAGGAGGGACTCAGAAAACAGTTTGAGCTGTCTGAATCACTGCTGCCTTTTACCCCTGGAGCTGTCCCAGCCCTGGCCCCAGAGCCCTGTGTCAGCCTCCCAGCACTGGCAGCTGTGCTCCTCTCGCTCTGCTGGCAGTCTCCCTCTCCATGGCTGCTGTCACCCACTCAGTTGCCTCTTGCCTTTTTCCAGTCACTTATTTGACTGTATTGAATCACAGCTACCAGGCTTATAACAACCGTGCCTCCTGGGCCACCCTGGCACATCTCATTGAATTGGGGGGAGGCAGTCAAACCACCAGGGCTAATCATGTATGTGCACCTGGCTCTGCAAGCAGGCCCTGAATGAGAGTGCAAGGCGCTCTGCACTGCGCAAGAGGCACTCAGCACCCGGAAAGACCTACCCACTGGCTTGGGTTACTGCAGTGGATTGAGAAACAGAGGTCCTGCTTTGAGCAGGGGGTTGGACTAGATACCTCCTGAGGTCCCTTCCAACCCTGAGATTCTATGATTCTATGATCTTCCAGGAAAGGGTGCTGAGAATGTATCCATGATGTCACATGGCAAATTCCCTTGGGAACATTTGTGGCCTTCAAGACAAAGGGAGGAAAACACCGTGTCTTCGGTAGAGTTCAAAACCCCACCCAGTTCTGTTCTTCTTAGCACCGGTCCCAGACACTGCAGAGCCTATTATTTCTCTAGCATTTCAATTAGGAAAGGAGGCAAAGCCAATTGCCCTGTGCTTTCTCCCGCTATGATATTTGCTTTCTGAGCAGGGCGGTGCTGGGGAACGACACACAAAGGCGGCATGTGTATTAGTGCCATAAAATAACTGGAGGGAGCCAGTCCATTTTTGCTTCCACAAAAGGCATGAGCCATATGTTGCTGAGCATCTGTGTATCATGGCTAGGGATGCCTGTTTGTCAAGGAGGCCTCCTGGGAGCCGTGCATTCTGGGGTCTGTTCTTTAAAGGTATAGGACAACAGGAGGACGTGACCATATTCCCTCTCCTGCCTCACTGCAGTGCAGGAGCAGCAGCTGCTGCCTCTGTGGGATTTTTTCCTTTGTGTTATTTTCCTTTCAGCCTCTTGCATCATGCTTGGATACCCAAGAGAGGGTAACAGACCACCAGGGTTTGTCTGTAGCCCATCTCCCTACTAGCAGGCTGTGAAATGGCTGGTAAATGGTTAAATGGTTTTGCTGCTGGCTCATTGCCTCGCTGGGATACAAAGCAGGTAAGAGGGGCTCTCTGGGGAGAGAGGATCTAGTGTATGGGCTGAGGAGCCAGGGGCGGGGTGGGGGTGGGGAAGGTCTGGGAAGAACATTGGTACATATTGTCAATGTCTTTGCCAGCAAAGCCAAACCACAAGGGGGGGGGGGGGGGGGGGGGATTTGACCTTCACGTGTGCGTGGGCTGTTTGTCCTGCAGCTGCCTGCTTAAGGGGAGGGGGGGCAGCACCTGCTGTCTCACTCCCTGCCCTCTTCACTCCAACAATGGGGAGTTTTAAATCACCTGCCCAGCTACATTTGAACTGACGTCTGCCTGAAACTCTGAGCAGTGACCCCCACCAGGCGCGAGCCAGGCCTAGGGAGAAAGGCCACAGATCTGCCAAGCCACAGTGCAGGGCCCTGGGACACCGGGGTGGCCGTGAACAGACAAAGCAGCTGGAGCATATGCCCAAGGACTGGGAGATGGGGCTGTGATTGCTGTGCACTCACTGGCAGAAAACAGGGTGCCGTGGGCTACTGAGGACACATCCACCAGGCCCTCTGAGCTTTCGTCAGGCACAGGGCGTGCAGGGTCAGGCCTAGTCGTGGCAGTCAGAGGTAGGAATCAGAGCCGGGGGTCCGAGCTGGAGTCAGGAACCAGGCAAGGGAGCAGAGCAGGACAAAGGCTGGCGCAGGAGCGATTGCAGCTGCAGGCGTAAACACTGAGCAGCCAACGACCCGCTGGGCTTCAGGGCACATTGGTGGCTCCCTTCAACCAGTCAGGCAGGTTGACCGAGCAGGCGGTTCTGCTGTAGCCCATCTGGGCTCATCAGCCTGCCTGGAGACTGATCTTGCTCATCCCAGGCTCAGCTGCAGGCCCTCGGCCTGATAGTGACTATCTGCCAGGTGTGGAAATAATGAAGAGAATACGCAGCCCGCAGAAGGGAGCATCCCTCCCGTCAGAAACAATGACCGCCAGCTACCCCAGGGTCCTTGGCTGGCTCTTCGCAGGTCGAGAGGTCTCTGCTGCTGGTGGGAGCACAGGCGGAGGGAAGAAGCTTTGTGCTGGAAACAGGAGAGGGAAAGCAATGAAGTAATACAGTCCTTTACTTGCAAGGGCCGCTGCTCTGAGAGGAATCATGAAGGTCAGCCATGCTACTGGCTTCTTTCTTTGTGTGATTAACGTGATCTACAATGTGCCCTTGGTTTTGACTCATTCCCCTTTGGGAGGTAGGAGCAGAAATGCAGGCGCTCCGAGCAGCTATGCGCAAGCTGAGGCATTTGAAAACAGAGAGTGTTTTTAATCACTAGTTGGGACCATTGTTTGTACTATGGTAATAGCTAGTGACCCCAGCAGAGATCAGCACCCCATTGTGCTGGGTGCTGTCGCACAGGTAGTAAGGACAGTCCCTGCCCAGGAGAGCTTCTAGACACAGCAGACGAGGCGGACAGAGGGAGTGCTGCTATCCCCGTTCAGGGCCGGCTTTAGGGAGTGCGGGGCCCGATTTCCATGGGGCCCCGCCGCCGAAATACCACCGAGACAGCAGCAGCAAATTAGCTGCCGCCAAAATGCCGCCAAGGCAGCGGCAGCAATAGGCTGCCGTCGAAGTGCCGCCGCCGGACGTTGCGGGGCCCCTTTCGGACGTTGCGGGGCCCCCCTTAGGCGTGGGGCCTGATTCCATGGAATCGGGGGAATCGGCCAAAAGCCAGCCCTGTCCCTGTTGTACAGATGGGAAGTGAGGCTCAGAGAGGCTAAGTGACCTGCCCAAGGTCATGCAGGAAGTCTGTGGCAGGGGTGGGATTTGAATCCAGCTCTCCTGAGTCCCAGTCCTCTGTCTTACAGATGGGGAAAGTGAGACACAGAGTGGTGATGTGACTTGCCCAAGGTCACACAGCTGGCAGTAGACAAGTTGGGAATAAAACCAGGTCTCCTGAGTCCCAGGGCCATGCCCTAGCCAATGGGCCAGACTGATCCCCTTACGTAGACAGGGTTTGCCAAAATCAGACAAAGAAGGAGGTGGAACTGGCATGTTATGAAAACAAGTGCACGTTTGCAAGGCACTAAGATACCGGAACAAGAGCCCCTCAGGAACGTAATCATCCTGTCCTCAGCCCAGGTCAGGGTGGTAGGCAGTCACTAAGATGTGGAGCCACACACTGAATGATGGGGACAAAATAAACACTGACTAGCTCCCCATTCAGTGAGCACTGTCCATCGCGAGCACTGAGCGAGGCAGGAATCTCAGTACAGTACAGACGGGTTTTGGCACTTTGGACACGTGTGCTAACTGCCAGACTGTTACCACGAGTAAAACCAAAGCAGTTCACATTAGCTAAGACACCTTTAGTAACAGGAGACGATCTCGCCACTTTGTGTTCTGCAGAACAATGCCAGAATAGTATTTAGTTGATTTTCATTCTTATCACTTTGAAGAATTAACTTTTTTTTGAGCAGGGACTGTCTCTTTGTTCGGGCTTGTGCCGTGCCTAGTACAGTGAGGTCCTAGTCTATGAGCAGGGCTCCTAGGTGCTACGGTAATACACTCAATTAACAAAAATAATAGAAAAATGTGAACTACGAAGAACCTAGGTGGCCTGAATAATATAGGAACCTTTAACGTTGCTGCTGTTCTTCGAAGCATTCATGGTAGCAGAAGCCAATTTAGGCTTTTCAAAAATCACAGATTATTACATTTAAGTGGTAGAGCCCAGCTTTAATTAGGGGTGAACCTCTTACCACTAATCAAATTGCAGGCCTAATGCATGGGATCAATGCCTCGATTCTCTCTCCCAGCAGGACTATCCGAAGTGCCTGCTAACTGCAACTTACAGAATAGCAAGCGCCATGCCTTGGCTTGCAAAAAATGAAATAATTCTAACATGCTGCGTCTGAGCTGTTCCTATGATCCCCACGGTCTCTGGCTGTGCACGCTCACTAATGTCAGGAGGGGTAGCCTGGCCTATGGACTAGGAGGAAAGGAAGGCAGTGTGTGCCATGCACACTCTGCTCAGCTGCGTTACCTGCTGCCCTGGGCGATGGTGTTTTGGAAAGCAGCAGCTGGAGCTAATTAAAGTATGTAGCTAATGAAGTACAGAGCAAGCGGGCAGCTTGGGATGGTTAGGAATAAGACAACTTGCTCAGCAAAGGAGTGGAAAATAGACTGCACTTAGAGATTAATTTCATAATGAAGAGTGCGCTGAGCCTGCCAGCGCTCCCAGCACGGATCTGAGCCTTCACGGCACTGCCCTTTGGGCTGTTGCTGTAGTTTCCTTGTCTCCAAGCAGATCAGCCTGTACAAGTCTGGGAGCAGTGGCTGGGTTTGTTTGCAATAGGAAGCATGCGTGTGCTCCAGCAGTAAAGCATGCTGGTGCAGTCTCAGAGATGAAACAATTTAGCAAGCTGCCCTTCACTGGAAATGAAGGATCTCCCTGGGCTCCAGGTCTGAAATCTTGACTAAAATACAAAAGCAAACCCGCATGAGGTGTCAGCTGAGCTGACAGGACGCTGCATGGGAAAATGGCATTATTCCAAAGACTTCTCAGCAGTGACGCTGTTCCTTGCCAACACATACCCTCATGGACCACATGGACTCTGTCAGGCATGCTGCAGATACGCGTCACATCTCAATTAGTTTGACAGAGCTCAGCTGTGGATAGAGCCCATGTGCCTTTGATGAATTTCACAGAGCATGGTGACTCTGTTACAGTTTTAATGCAATATTTTTGTTTCTGTTCCTCTTGTGGCTCATCTCTGTCTCCCCTTAACAACAGAGCAATCACAGCGCTCCAGAACAAATAAGGAACATGAGACAGCGACGGATTTACTCGCTTCCAGTGACTTGTCAGTGCCTGGCAGGCAGTGCTGGGAGCTGAAGGATAGGTGCAGCACAGGCCGCAGCTGGGCAAGCTCTCCTCCCAGCAAAATGACATGGGGACTCCCCCCTGGTTTGCAGGGAGCCCTGGCGCTGATGAGGGGGTGGTTTGAGCGATGCGCGCATTCAGGGCCTGGCCTCTCTGCTCACACCCAGCAGGGTGCATGGCACCGGTGGATATCTGTGTGTCGGTCGCTCCCACCTGCCTTTCTAAGTTGTCTATCTAGATTGTAAACTCTGCAGGTTGGGGACACAGGGCCAAAGTCAGCAACGTGCGTGTAACTCCACTGATTTCACTGGGGTTACTCTGGATTTACATCAGTGTCACAGATCTTCCCTGCTGTTGGGAAAGCACCTAGCCCCTATTGGCGCTTTCCCAGCAACAGAAAAGCCACCCCACTGGCCTGGATTTGAACTTTGAATGAAAGGCTCTGTGTTCTCTGACCATTCCCCGAATACATCCAGTTCCTTCAGCCAAAGACACCCGTGACTAATGCAGTGAGAGCACAGCTGAGTTTATGGCTGGGCCTCCCACTCCAGTGGTGAAAGAGGGATGGGCAAGTCTGCACCAAGGCTCAGTGAGCTACTCAGAAAGGAAAATCCTACACCAATGGTCCAGTGGTCGGGGCTTTAGTCTGAGACCCAGGTTCAGTTCCCTGCTCCGCCATGAACTTTCGCTGTGACCTTGGGACAGGCACTTGGGCCCACATGCTCAAAGCTATTTAGCCCCAAATCAATGGGAGTTAGGCACTTAAATACCTTTGAGCATCTTGGCCTTAGTCTGCCTATGCCTCAGTTCCTCATCTGTACAATGGGGATAACAGCACTTCCCAATACAGTCGAGATTGTGACGTACTCAGTGCCTATGGTGATGGGGCCAGGTATATACAGAATGTAGAATAAATAAACTTCCTACAGCTGCACCATTCTCCCTGCTTCTCAGAAAGGTTACAGGCCACGGCTCATCTCCTTGTCCATTAATGTCACCTGCAGTACAAGCTCCTCCATCCCTCTTCTAAAGGCTTTTATAAGAACTTTTGAATCATATTTCAACAACTCCATTCGCCTGAGCTTCCGTCCCAGCGGGACCTGACTTGTCACGCTGACTGGTGTGCGAGGGGGTCTCTCCTGACCTCCCAGCACTGCAGTTACTGCATTTCGCTGTTTCCTTCAGCTACGATAAAATAGTCAAGAAGTGTCTCCTGTACGCGACAGAAGCAAGAGACTTCTGAGTGGCAACTGCATTCCCAGAAGGCTCTTCCTCCACATGCCTCTCTCCAAGGTCCCTTACAAAAGGAAGCCAAGCTGGTCCACATTTTTTCCTTCAAAAACAATTTTTTTTCAATAACAAAATGGCCTTTTAACCAGACCATTTCATTAAAAAAAATGTCGTCGTATCCGGATTTTGTTTTCCAATGAAACCCAGAAACTTGTTATTACCAACCCCCAAATTTTCCATTTTTCATTAAACTGGAAAATTGGAATTCCCTGAAACTCAAATTTCCTTTTTTTTTTAAATGCACATTTGAATTTTTTTTTAAACAGGAAACATGTCCTATTTTCCAGCCGGTTCTAAAACGATGCTTGTGCCAGCCGAGTGCAAAGACTAAGGTCAAACCAATAGATGATTCTCACTTGGGAAATATCTTTGATACAGAAACATGGGCGCTTCATTGGGGAAATAAAACAGCAACCAATGACAGAATCTCGCAGTATTTCACATTGCTACGCGGCACCAAGTCTGGCCATTTCTCAAGGGCTGTTCTCGTAGTTGCATTGTCCCTAATATCGCTGAAGGGTCAGAGTGCAGCCTAAGCAGAACGACCTGTTTACATGCTCTTTGAATGTCCCACCACTCGTTTCTCAGGGGTTCAGGGCTTGGCAGTCTCCCTGCAGAAGGTAGTGTGGGTCTGGATCTATCCTGGAGATCTGCTGGGGTGCACAGGCATCTGTGCAAAGCTGCTGCCTTCGCAGCAGACCCCCAGTGCTCACAGTGCGACAGGGGCTTTAGAGCGCTTGCAGATGGAGAGACATCGCCTGCCCTGGAAGCTTGCCATTCCAGTGACAGACGCACCCCAGTGAGCGAGAGCCATCAACGCTGGGCCTGAGTCTCTCCGCAGACCAGCATGAATCAGGAGTATCTCTGCTGGAGTGGATGGAGTTGCGCTGGTGGCAAGCCACTTGGTAAGCGAGTGGGGAATCAGGCGCAGTAAATGGGAAAAGAGAACAGCAGGGCACGGGTTATAATAAGCAGGGGACACAGTTAGTGAGTGGTTACATACATGTCTTGTCTCTGCTGTCACTCCCTTAACGCCTCAACTAGACCCTACCCCTCCGGGCCCCTTTTAAGGGCATTATCCAGCACAACGGGGGAAAGTTACTACAATCTCACTTTCATTGGCTGTTTCTATTAATTGGGGAGGTATGATACAAATTCACCCAGCTCTGTTCCCAGCCCAGCCACCTTCCACAGAACCCCAGATTAACCCTCTGAGAGTTTAAGGGGAAGGAGGAACATTACCACACACCCTTTTCTGTAGACATTAGGTTTCAGAGTGAACCCCTACTAGCGTAAACGGTGGAGTTGTAACCTCTCAGAGCTCCTGAGTCAGACTGACTGAGGCTCAGGAAGGCAGCAGTTCATTTGTTCACATTCCGTTCATGTTTGGAAGGTTTTCTTTGCAGCCATAGAAGCTACAAGCATATACGACAAAAGTTTTGATTTTAAAGCACAATTCTGCAGCCAGGGCTAGACTCTGCTGGCAATCCCACAGCTATGGACTTGTGGAATTCAGGGGGCTTTTCCCCCCGACCGTGTGTGTGTGTGTGTGTGTGGTGCAGAGGCATCATTTCAGGAAAAAATCAGGGAAGGGGGGCGGAGTGGTGTCAGCAGATATAATATAATCACATGGCTGTCCTGGCCCTGGAGAAACTGGTATGGACACTTTGTTCCCATATTTTGCTATTAATTTGGCTAAACGGTTGCATTTGGCAACAAGTCGGTACAGATTCTGCAGTCAAGAAAAATCCCAAACCTCAAGACCCATTTATCATCCAGCTAAGTCACCGCATCATCTTACAAGCGGCCCCCTATCCCACAGCCTTCGCCACAACGCCTCCTACCTCAGCTCCTGGAGTCCTATTGCCCCCAGAACACCCACTGACGTTGGGGGCCGTTGTGGTGATCAAGGAGTGCAGGATCAGACTCTGGGCTCTGGCTTGTGCTGTTAGTTGCAGCCCTGAGCATGGGGTAGCCCCTGCACCACCCTCCTCAGCCATTCCCCAGCTCCTTGCTCCCTACTCCCCAGCCAGCTGCTCCAGCTTAGTGCTGCACACCTGGTCCCAGAGTCCAGGTGCCCACACAGGTGTGTCAAAGGGGGCTCTTCCGCCTTTGGCCAGGTGCACAGTCCAAGTCAATCTAGCCTCTCGGTCACCTGTTATTTGCCCAGGAACACCAAGAAGGCTTATGGCAATGTTGAAACAACAAATCGGCCACAGCCTCAGCTGGTGTAGAATGGCGTAGCACCACGGATGTCAAGGCAGCCTCCCTGCCTTCCCCCAGCTGAGGGACTGGCTCAGAATATCCATCACAAACATTCTCTTTTGGAGGAAAAATTACTCAGCTACGCTTGCACGGATCTTTGGAGCTACAGTCGCATTAGCAGTGTGATACGGCGAGGCTTTGCAATAAGAATTGCAGCAAGCCAACTAGATAATTGCAATCAATCCGTGGTTCACGCACCCCGTAAGTGAGACGTAAAGTCTATTGGGGTGTGAGGAGCTAACCTGGGAGTCTCAGGGAAAAAGCTAAAGAAGAAAAGGGACATTACATCTTTAAGTTAAGTTTCTTCCCTCAAAATGCATTGCTAGGTTCATTTGTACAAAACTGTTTCTCAAGGCCATAGTGATTATCACCTCACTGAGAGATTTTCCAGCCACATTTCTCTGAGGTCTGGACAGATCAGAATTACACCTTGGTTCTAGGCAGCCTCTGGCAGATGTTTATATTGCATCAAGAAATGGAAAAAAGTACTAGAAAGTTTCTCGTAATGAGAACATTTGTCACTTAGATGTATCATGGAATAAACTCTGGGCATGTAACCAAGATAAGTAATTGGACTGGCCACATTCCATGTTTAAGACACTCGTCTTAGGCTTTCTAAATATGAAAAGAACGCCAGATCGTTCTTCCAGAGAGAATGAAGGAGAGAAAGTTTGCTTGTGTTTCTTTTGTTTTCCATGCTCTTTATCCTTTGCATATTTTGAAGCTATTGAATGTATAGAGATTGCAGGCCTTGATGGTTACTAGGCAGGTCTGTGGGAAAGAAAGATGGTCTACAAGTCTCTTACATGATGTTTAAAGTTTCCTTCTCCTCCTTTCTTTGAGGAAGGTTTTTCAGTTCCTTATGACAGTGCTCCATAGCTTAGGAGATGACGTTAAGTGGACCAGCCCAGCCCTAAATCAATGGTCAGATGGGGTTGGACTCTGGTGTGTTCGCTTCATGAGCATATAGCATTCCAATAGCGAGCTGGCAGAAGAGCAAGAGGGGCACTTCAGGAATCAGGCCAGGGCCATCTGCTTTCTAAGGCATTGCAGATGAGATTGGGGCCAGCATCTGTGTCCTACCAGGAGACATCCAGCCACTTCTCATAACCGCGGAGTGCAGTATTTTGTTACATCCAGGCAGAGGGCTGCTTCTCACTTACACTGGTGTAAACCAGGAGTTCCACTGAAGTCAGTCAAGTGATCAGGCCCACTGGCTGGAAAACCCACTTCTTGGCCACAGCGTGTGGCGACGAACACTGGGTGGAGCTGAGACCTGGGCTCTTCTTAGACCCTGTAGCGGGGTGACACCCCGCTCAGGCCCTGAAGGGGCTGGAAACAGCCCATGAGAGGGCTGAGGCTGGAAGCTGGGCTGTTTGGCAAAGCAGCCACAGCTGTGGCCAGTTTAATCAGGGCCCAGCTGGCCCTTATAAAAGGGCAGTGGGCCTGAAGTAGAAGACTCTCTCTCTGCGTTCAGAGAGAGAAGGGCCTGGCTGCCAGGAGCAAAGCAGGAACCTGAAGTGGTGCAGGGCTGGGGGGAAGGCTAAGGGAGCCGGGGAGCTCCGGCCTAAGGAAACCCCAGACTGCAGGCCTGGTAAGGCCAGCCCAGGTACTAGGGTTGCAGGGGCAGCCCATGGGTAGGCAGAGGAAGCAGGTTCAAACCCCCTTTTCCGATGATGAGTGGCTTACACTGCAGTCTGCCCCAGTGCCTGGGGCTAGATGGGGACAGGCAGTAGCTGTACACTGAGGTGAAGTGGGGATAGTGGGTGGGGGGTTCCCCTGGGAGGGGCAGACCCTATGAGTAAGGCGGTGGGGTACTGCCAGTGGGGGCAGCACCCCAGAGAACGGGGCACCGGGTCCTGGGAGGGACACGAGGGGGCAGAGAGTGATCAGACGGATCACCGGCCTGCAGAGGGCGCTCCAGAGGCTGGATGAGCTAATTCCTGGTGAAACCAGCAGGAGGCGCCGCAGGGGTGAGTCCGACCCTGTCACAGACCCATTACAGGACTTGCTCACCATGTGTTGAAACGATATTAGGATGAGACACTGATCAGTGTGTTATTCTAAAGCCTCTGCCCTCCTCAGTGCTGTATGGCAATGAATCCCAGCTGCAAAGAGTTCCGTGAACTCCTACGGCTCCGCTCACAGGCATGCGCATCGGCAGAATGGGGGTACCTGTCCTGCCAGGACCGTTTAGTGCCCTGTGGATGTCCCACTCCGGGAGAGCAGCAGAACCCAGGTATTCCCTCCATTGCCCTCAACTCTTCTGCAGCTGCAGCCACTCAGCAATTCCTAACCAGGCACAGCCCCCGGGGGGAATATTGGTTGTAATGTGTGCATCTGGGAGAGGGGTGTGTGTGGGGAGAAGGGGGCATGCATGGAAAAGACAATTGACACCAGGCTAGCTTGAGCCGTTACATCCAGCCCTGGCCAAGAGGGCTGTTGAAGATGTCCTACCCCAGGAGTCGCTCTGGACTGTGCTGTGCCTCGGACACTGCTCTGCAGCCTGGCTCCCTTCCTGTTCCCCCTTGCTCTGGTGGGTTGTGACTTACTGCTGACACACACCAGCAGTACCTCACAGCTCCTCCCTGGCCTCCTGCCCCACAAGTCAGGATGGGAAGAAGGTTTTCCTACTCTCCACACAACCCCAGGCAGGCGCACAGTCCAAGTCACAACCTAGCCCTCTCCTAGCATTTTGCAGTATTCCTCCTGGTGCTGAAGAATTGTTTAAATATGGTTCCGCCTCCCTCCCGCTCCATCCTGCGGTGAAATAAGAAACTTGCATTTATGACATCACAGTCTGTTGCCATGGAAACGATATTGTGTCGCACTTCACTGGAGCAGACACCGTACCATTCCGCCCCCTTGTGGCAACGCCCACCATTTCGGCATCCCAGAGCATCCTCCTGTGGTTCTCGGACAGAGGCGTGGACCTGCCCGCTGGCCAGGTCTGCTAGAATTCCACCACTTCCGGAGTCACCACTGTCTCCGAAGTCCCCACAGCCACTAAATCAGATACACGTAACTCAGAACGTTCCTTGCCCCTGCTGAGCTCGTTCTTCAGTCCTGCTTCCTCTGCTTCCTCTAGTCCATTTGCCCTGACTCCTGCCAGTGCTTCTCCTCACAGGAGACAATCCACTCCACCCCTCTACTAAGGGCCTTCACCTTCTGGCCACTCTGAACTCAGCCAACCATGCCCCTCCCGGTGTGCTAGGTGAGGTTAATAGAGTCCTCCAATGCCTCCACGGGCCCCAGTTAACCCCTGCATGGTCAGCGTGGGGTTATACGCTCGGTCACGCACACGTTCAGCACTGCCTGGCTTCGCTGTGCGCTCAGTCGGTGCTGGAAACGGAGCTCTTATTTAAGCAACAAATCTATTTGATCACGAGCAAAAGAGAAGCTAGGGAGAAGATTAAAACCCGGGGAAGCAGACTAATATATCGGAGAGCTTTTTCTGGCCTTAAATCCTCCCTTAAAGAGATGATTCAGAGAAAATCTGAACAATGTAAAAGATGCATATGAATGATGATATTCTAAGTGCCAAAGTTTGGTCCTGCAATTAGTTCAAAACAGTTTTGGTGATTTAACGAATCCTATTTCTGATGGATGAATCAGTTTCAAAAATGTGCTGAATAAGGCAAACAGCGGCCAGAATCAGCGAGCTGAACACAGCCAAATAATGCTGCCTGGTACACTGGAATATTCACTTCCATGCTGGCCCGTCTGCTCCTTCTGAAGCATTCCAGATGCATCTCCCCTCTTCTTCAGCAGGGGGTGCACCATGATACATCCCGTGCAGCAGCTGAGAGGAGCAGCCCCCAGCTGCTAGCATTCACTTTGCAAGGACTGAGGAGAGGGGGAACGGATCTACCCAACCAACCAACACAATCTGGTTCCTCTCTGGGGACCGGGGTAAAAGGAGCAACGGCTGTGGGTGACAAGAGGAGCCCAGCAGGAACTCCTAGCACCAGTCCCCACCCAGGGGCAAGAGCAGCTGGTGCAGTAGAAGCTGTCTCCACCTTTTCCCAGTACAGGGTGGGAGGGTGTAGAACTGGCCTTGAGCCCTGCTTGGGGAGGAGTGGGGAGATCGGAGCGGCAGCAGGAGGAAAATCCAGCAGAGGCGAGGCAGGAAAGGGCACAGCTGCGTGGGGGGCCTAGACAACAGGGTCGCTGGATGGAGCAAGTGGGCCCAGTTCTCACTGACCGAGCTCTGCTGACTTCAGTAGAAGCTGACCAGGAGAGAGCGTGGCCCATCATCTCAGCCGAACCACAGCCCTTCACATGCAACTAGATGAGACGTGCAACCAGACTCAGCAAGGACGTCATCCGGCAGGAAGCCACAGCGACGTATTCCCCTCAAAGAAAAGCAGCTCCCCTGACCCCCAGAACAGAGCTCTCCGAGTTACATCCCCCCCCACCCCACCCACTCGTCCTTTAAACATCTGCCCGTTTCTTCCACATTTCTGCGTTGTAGAAAGGGTCAAGCTGATGATGCTTCTGGGGGGGTTTCTGAATGCAATCATTTCCCCCTTTTAATTTACTTCACGACACACGCTTTTAAATAACCATGCTGGAAATGTGCTGTGTCCTTTCTAGCCAATGCTAAATTTTGAATCCTCTCTCCAAATTCTACAGACGGCACTAACTCCAAGGAATGCTCTTCTCTGCTGGGGGATCCCAAATCCAGAAACTTGAGCTATGTCCTGCAGTTAGAAAATTATTCTGTGTAGCTAGCGGTGCTGAGGATTAGTCCTTGGAATGCAGGAGAATGCAAAAGCTACATTTTATCGAAACTCAGAAAGCTCTACAAGGCAACGATTTGTATGTACAACAGTGCAGGAGCTGATCGGACCCCACAGCAGTACAACAATGCATCTCCTATGCCGACTATATGTGCTTCAGGGAGTTAAGTTGTTCCCAAATCATACAGTGATTATGTTCCCAGAGATGCAACTATATGCTTAGCTACGGTCCATGTCCTGAGCTACAGGGGGCGGTGCAGAAATAGTTTCAAGCCATCTTTGTGTCCACAGAGTCTGGGGCTGCCCACCTGTTGGATTGATCCCCAGCCCAAACTAGAGCAACTCAAGGCCCCTCTAAGGTGGCTCCCAGGAGCTCTTCCAGCAGTCAGGGATTGCTAGGGTACAGGGACTGTCTCAGCTAGGTCCCCTCTACCCTGGCCATATCCCCTACAGCTGGGAAAGGGATGGAAGAATGGAGTCTCTACAGAACAAAGTGTGACTACCAAACAGATAGACACAGTTGTGATCGGCGCTACTACAGTGCATCAGGATAAGGCCAAAGACAATGAAGTCTAACGATGAGATAATTAGCATTGCTGCCAATTCAGCCCAGAGCTTCAGAAGAAAGCCCAGGGGAAAGCGAGTTCATAAACTCTGCTCTTTTCACTCATGCCTTAGACAAAATGTTCTTTTCATTCACCTGGCACATACCACCAATCCTGCCGCCTATCGCGCTGAGCACCCACCCATGTTGTTCAGGAATTATCCCTTGGAGGTGCCCAGACAGCGCAGTCAGACCCAGAGAGAGAGAGAGAGAGAGAGAGAGGTGGATGGTGAGAGCAGATCTGCAGGGTCAGGGATCATTTTGTACAACAGAACATTCATCCATTTGTGACTAGCCACCCCTGCCTGCCAGGCTGCTGGCCACTCCATCATCCCATTACTGCAGGTCATCTACAACTCCCCAGGAACTTCATCATTCCTGTAACCCAGCATCCACTACCATTAGCCTCCAAACAGAGTCAGGCATGGATGGCAAAGGCTCTGCTCCCAGTTCCATGGATGTAAATCCTGAGCAACCCCACTGAAATGGATAGGAGTGACACTAGTGCGGAAGCTGCTTTGTAGCTCATATGGTCACTTAACACAGTGGGCATAAAATGGTACCAGGTCAGGACAGAAGTGCATGATACCCACTTTGCATTGGTGCAAAGGAGGATGCCACAAGGTGCAGAATCAGACCCAGCGAAGGAATCAGTGCCCTGGCAATCTGACCCTGCAGATCCCACTAATCATTCTGTTATGTAAAGTCAAACCTCGCTAATTTTCACTAGTGACTGCAAGGCCTAGACAAATTCAGACAAGAAATAAGGTGTGAATTTTTAAAACTGAAGGTAATTAACCACGGGAACAATTTACCAAGGGTTGTGGGGGATTCTCCCTGAGTGGAAATTTTTCAATCAAGATCGATTGGATGTGTTTCTAAAAGAGACCTAGTTCAAACAGGAATTATTTGGGGGAAGTTCAATGACTTGTATTACGCAGGAGGTCAGGATGGGCTCTTCTGCCCTTGGAATCTAGGACTATGAACGAGATGAATAGTTACCAGTGCAGAATTTGGTCTTGCTGCATTAGTCCACTATCCCAATGAGTATCCCAAAAAACTCTCATCACAACCCTTTCTTAGCAAGGATTTATTGGTTATTGATTTGGAGTTTTACTATTCTACAATACAAGAGCACCTATCCAAGACTCAAGGTACCTATGGCAAGCTCTGAAAACACGGACAAAGCAGACCTGTCCTTACCCTGGCAAGAACACCAATAGAACAACTACAGATGGCCGGATAATGGCATTTCTTTTTCATGCGAAATTTTTAAAGAACGACATTTTATTTCTATATTCTTTGTGAACTTTCTGGGGTTTTTGACAAAATCCTTCAAACCAAACCAAAACTGACAACCAAAAAAAGAGTTGTTTTTAAAAAAAAATTAAAAACCTTAAATTTTTACTGCAAACCTTAATATTTTTAGCTTTTGAGTTTTTGCTGAAAAACAGAAAGTTTCAATCAAAACAAACATTTTCTGCAAAACTTTTTGGTTTTGAAAAAAAGGCTTTTTTGTTTGTAAAAAAAAAAGTTTTGGGAAAAAATAAAACACCTTCCGCCCTCCCCAACACCAGCCTTCAACCTATGCATTTAGGGAGGTTGTACTGCATGAATATATTACTCAGTAATTTTAAAACAACACTACCAAGAACAATGATGTCACAAATTTCCAGCTTGTTCTACCTAGAACAGGGGTGGGCAAACTTTTTGACCCGAGGGCCACATCTGGGTATGGAAATTGTATGGTGGGCCATGAATGCTCACAAATTGGGGTTGGGGTGCAGGAGGGGGTGAGGGCTCTGGCTGGGGGTGCAGGCTCTGGGCGGGGCTAGGAATGAGGGAATGGGGATGCAGGAGGGTGCTCTGGGGCTGAGACCGAGGGGTTCAGAGGGCGTGAGGGGGATCAGGGCTGGGGCAGAGGGTTGAGGCGCAGGGGGATCAGAGGTGCAGGCCCTAAGCAGGGCTTATCTCAAGCAGCTCCTGGAAGCAGTGCCATGTCCCCCTCCGGCTCCTATGTGGAGCTGTGGCCAGGTGGTTCTGCGCGCTGCTCCCATTGGCCGCAGGGGCGGGGGGGCGGAGTCTGAGGGGGGACATGCTGCTGATTCCAGGAGCCACGTAGAGCGGGGCAAGCCCTCGACCCCACTCCCCGGCCGGAGCACTGGAACGGAGTAAGCTCCGGACCTCGCTTCCTGGCGGGAACTCGAGGGCCGGATTAAAATGTCTGAAGGGCCGGGCCGTAGTTTGCCCACCCCTGGCATAGAGCTACCTTCATTTCTCTTTCTATCACTGCATCTCAGAAAACTCCCCACACAATCTGAGCAACAGTGGATCTGAGTGGTGCTTTTGCTTAGCCCTTTATGTAGGATTAGTTTCACTCTTCATGTTTATCCATGGGGTTTGCCTGGCGGGGGGGGGGGGGGGGCATTTAGAACAAAAGGCTTATTGCTCTCTCGTGATAAGAGATCTTCACCGTTAAGATACAGGTGGTGATTGAGGTCAATGGCAGAACTCCCATGAAAACGGGGCCAACGTTCCATCCTGGGAGATCACTGCCTTGCTCTAGGGGCAGATGTAATAGGTGGGTTGGCTGTTTTATCAGCTTCCTGGTGTGTGCTGGGCACCGGTTCCTTGACTATACTGCTTCTGGAAAGGGCCACCCCAGCACCAGCCGCGCTGAGCTGCTCTTTTGCAGCGGCTGGTTGGAAAGTGGCACGTTCCATGCCTGGAACTGATGCAGACCAACACAGGCTAGGAAGCGAAGATGCAAATATTGTTGCAAAGGACAGTGAGATCACAGCAGGCTTGTTTAGGTGAATGAGGGGAACATTTACGATTTGCTGAGGTGGAATAGCTCATGTGTATCATTTCTATGGCATTACAACTGATATAACAGCAAGTCTAATTAGATCACTTAATTACACTTCAGTTAAGTATTAGTCACAGGAAGCCTAACGAATGGGCATCAATGTCAACATAAATTCAGCCTTCACTTATGTGACGCTAGGATCGGCGCCTTCACAATCTCCTCTCCCTTGGCTCCAATATCCTTGCAGGTTGACAGTGCACTTGGCACCTCTGCTGCTTCGCTGAACAGTCATTACACATTTATTTCTCCTCTCCCTCCTGTGTGTCCCAGCTCTGTTCTTGCTTGTCCACATTATGCTGCTCTGTGTACAGAGCTAACTTCAATTACCAACTGCCCCGTAATGAATTGGTCTCTGGGAGATTTAAAGAAACAGAGCCTTGGTTTTGTTCCTTGGGGGAGGTATTGCTAGCCAGTGTATAAAATCACTAGCATTATATGTTGGATCTGTGCAATCCAGTACGCCTTTGCAGCTGACCTGGGGTAAAGAGAATCTCAGTGGGAGGAGACCTCTGATTACATTATTCTGGTTAGGGACACATATTCTGAACTGTCACACTTCCACTGGAGATGTTTTATATCAAAACCAGCAGAGACTGCCGTACAGGGCACTTGTATGCAAACATGCACATAGGAGTAACTCGTGTCTGTCCAGGAATCTCCTTTGGATTCTCGTTCCCAGGGACATGGACTCGGGACTGTTATAGCTGCGACACGTGAAAGCAACTTGCCTTTTGCCTCTCAACAACAACTCTGAAGCCCGCGCCTTACAGCCTCAGCCTGTGACTTTTCATCACAGTGGGGCTTAGCTGTGTTCAGAGCATAAGAAATCCCATCATCCAACCCCAGGGAGGTGTTGGTCTCTGAGCGTTCGAGTTTCACCACAAGCTGAGAGTTTAAGGAACCTGAAGTCATGGCCGTGGTGGACACAGAGGCCCAGAAGCAGGGCTGCAATGCAGAAACTCCAGGGTAAAAAGCACAAAATGCTGCTTCTTGCCCCAGGCAGTGCATGTCCAGGTTGCACATTGCCCGTGAGCCCTGCACTAGCCTGGGCAGACCGGGGCAGAAGGAGATGCTCCATCACAGCCCGCTCCTGCTACATGCAGCAGAAGCCTTGACCATGTGTTACTCCAGTTATTGGCGCAGGCTAACCAGGGCCGCACAGGAGACGCCATGTTGCCCCCCACTTTTGTCAGTGGCTGGGGCCCACTGCAATGAACCCCCCACAGCCATCCTGGTAGGAATCTTGGCAGCAGGTCAAGAGAGGGCAGGACAGTGTCCCCCCTGTGTAACCAGACTACAGACATGGTCCCACACCAACGAACCTCAGCAGATAACGTCTCTTTGGTGAACTCGCCTCCGGACACAGTCAGATGCCTGGCTGACGGAGCTTTGCTGGGTGGCAGTCCCTGGGACAGCCAGACAGCCATCACCGCTACCTGCTACTCTAGGTCCCACGATGCTGAGCAGCACACAGAGGCCCTGGCAGCTCTCCTCCAACCAGGAACTCCACTGTGCCTACCCATTGCGAGCATGTGCACTGCATGGTGCGTTCAGACACGTGATGCAGACTGCATGCATTGTGCCAGAGGTTGTGTGGTGAGCTAGCATCTATGGCTGCAGTGGCTGCTTGCCTATATATTACACGCAGAGACTCGGCTACTCCCATCTGCTGGCTACTGCTCAATGAAGTATTGTGGACTGCTTCCAAATAAACATACGCACCTGCCTAGGTTCCGGCTATCATGGCCCCCAGGCCAGAGTACATTTCCATGCAACGCTCACCTTGCGCAATGGCTTAGCTACATGTGTTCCAAATTGCACCTCAAACCAGAAGTAACTTTCCTTTTAGGCTGCTCCTCTCATTGACAGTCAATGATATGGAACCCCTGACCCTCTGCCTGAGCCTGTGCATTTCCAAAGGAAACCCAGAAAGCCATGCGAAAGTTAAAGACAATAGGGCTTATCCAAGGCTCTATATTAATAAATAAGAGAGCGACCACATGGTGAGTCCTTCTAACTTCCTTTGAACTCTTAAAACCTCCACTTTCTGTTGAAATAAATTCACTCTGAAGCAAAGCTGAGCATTGTTAATGAAAGTAAGGGGAGCTTTTGATGCTGCATGGATAAAGGCCAAGTATTCAGAAATACACTGTAGAGTGCAGAGGCTAACCACTTAAAGGGCCAATTTTCCCTGTTGTTGGGTTTTTGTTGACGTTGCTAAAGAGGTTGCTAATTGAGCTCCACAGCAGTTTCCCTTGTGCTACAGATTTAAAAAAAAAATGACAGGACAGCTTGCCCTAGCGTTTAGTAGTCTTACCCAGAGTAAAGATTAAAATCAAGTCTGTAACAAAATTATGGGAATGTTCCCGTTCTTTCCCACGGCTGCTCCTGGGACAGGTAGCTGAACCTGGATTTATGATGCCTGGTATACAAAACATACCAGTCGAGTTTATCTGCAGGCCTGATTTCCATTGGCATTAGGGCCCCTTGCACCATGAAAGCATAAAGAGATTTTAAAGTGGAGGTAAACTCACTCTTCAAGCTGCCAGCGTGGTGTAAAAAGTGAGAATCAGGCCCAAGGACATTACTGTGGAGGGTGAAAGCTGGCTGTTTTGTTTCCCATTGGGTGAGAAGGGCTGCCTGGTAACCTGCTGCCAGAGCCAGCACATGCCTAGGAAACGCTTAAGTCCAATATAAACCCTATTTTGAGGGCTTCAGCGGGGCAGAGCTCTCACCCGGGCGCTCGGCACAGCATGGAGTTTGACCCCAAGTTGCGGCAGAGCATTCCTGCGATGGGGGCGGGATGTGAGAAACACCAAGAAGCCCCCATTTCTGACGGCTGAAGTGAACTCAGCCAGCGTGTGCCATTTTGAGGGGATGGTTTCCTCCCACTGGCTGATTCAGAGAACACTTATGAGCTGAGAGGAAGGCAATAAAACTCTAAGACCACCTGGAGATGGGCAGGGAGAAAGACACAGACCCCAATGAGACAGGCAAAAGGCTGTTTTGACCAGGCAAGATTTTCAGATCATTTAGGGCCCAGTCCAGTGAAGTCAGTGGGAGCCTTTCCATTGATCTCAATGGGCTGAGACCTAAGGTGCGGACAGGCTTAGCAGAGCTCTTAGCATGTGTTTTACGTCTCTTCTCATCCAGGATTTCCCTTCTCCCTTGCGGTGGTTTGCAGATACAATCTCATCGTCCAAAGGCAGCCTGAGGCAGTTCTTAGCTACCGTTACCCGGGCATGAGCCCTGGTGGGGGCCTCAGAATGCAGAGGGAGGCAGGGAGAACAGCAGGCAACTGCCCCAGCATGCAGTGGAGGGCACAGTGGAGACACCCACGGAGTGGCACAAGGGGAACGAGCCGCAGGAAGAGGTTCTATAGCGAGACAAGAACAAAGTTCCCGGGGATGGAGTGAGCTGTGTGGGTGAGAGGCAGCGGCAAACACTTCTGCTGTGACATGGGTATTAAAGGGGGTTTGTGCAACGTTTTAGCTCCCCACTTTGCTAGTGAGGACACACCTCTGCAATTAGCCACTTGCTGCAGCGGGTACAAGCATTGCTATGCAACTGTGTGATCTCAGGGCGGGGGGAGGGTTGACAAACACAAGATCACCACCACACCTGAACAAGGTGAGATGAGCTGGAACTAACAGTCACAGAGACCAACGTTTTCCAAAGCGGCCTCTGAGGGCGGGAGCCTCCGTCTGAGAAAGCCACCTGCTGAACTCTTATGAGAGCTGAACGTCCCCAGCTGCGGGGGGAGTCTATGGGAGCAGTGGGGGCTCATCTTTCCAGACAACCATGCTCCAGGGTGTACTAAACTGGGCATCCCAAATTACAGGCCACTTCTGAAAATCCAAGCCATCTCGCTCCACACCGTGTCGCTAGTCAGCTACCGTTGCTGCCCTCACATAGTCCGAGAGTTCCAGAGCAGCTCATTCTCTGCGGACTACTTTAGAAACTACTTCCAGAACTTTTCCAACCTCTCCCCCTCCAGGAATGAGTGGGGGCGTCTCCTTCTTCCCTGGAGTAACCCGAGTGCGTCTCCTCTCATTCTGCTAGATCACTCATCTGAGCTGACAGCTACAAGCCAGGTCAGAGGATGAAATGCCAGGGTCTGACAGCAACACACCATGCTGATCTGCTGCCCCACGGACTGTTATCCATCCCTGACATTCCTGTGATGGCCTCGCTCCCTTTCCCACCATTGGCCTGTAAACAATGGCACTGTTTGACTCATTCACGGCTGTGTTGCCAGTGAACACAGCTGGGACTAGGAAATATGGTAGAACACTATGAAATCCTGGATGCTCAGGCGCACGTTCCGTTCAGGGCTCAGGCTGGGTATATGCATGGCAGGTAGGGATGGGATACGTGGTGGTAAATCTGCTTAACAGCGACGGGATGCTCCAACGTTTTCTCAAGCAGCCGCTGTGACTAGTGGGGGCATGAACCCCTTGCCCCAGAATCTGCAACCACAGACCAAGGCCTCCCCTAACTCAGAGGCCACAGCCCTGAGGGGGGAGCTCCTGCTTGAATTGCGCCTCAGAGACAGAATTCCTCCTGTAGCGTGTCAGGGATGCTACAAATCTTGGCCACACCGAGTAGCATTTTTTCCAGCAAGGGATTGTCCCGGCTCAGCATGATTGTGCAGTGCCACATCTACAGGTAAGAGCCTTGTTTTAACTCACAGTTTCTACAATCAACTGTTTATTCCTTACCAAACCTCAGCCTATCTAACTGCATTGATAGGGAGAGTCCCGGTGTAGGTTCTTGCCAGTATCTGCATTTTGGGATGACTCACTTGTTTTAAAGCACTGAACACCATGTTTGCTAACTGAGATCAGATGGCCACTTTACCCCTAGCCAGGGGAATGGGACCGTGGCCCTCCACCAATGTCAGTGATCCATCACCTCCCTTCATGGAGCCCCAGGGCAGCACCCAAGTGAGGAAGGCGAGGTTCATTAATATGCAGAGCATGGGCCAGATCCGCAGGTGGTGCAAGGGGATATAGCTCCACTGACTTCTATGGAGGCGCAGCCATTTACACCAGCAGAGAAGTCATAGATTTGAAGGGCAGGAGAATTAAGAGTTTCAAGGCCATAGAATTTCACAGTTCCTCCCGCATCAAGCCCAGTCTTCGATAAGAACTGGAGTGGATCTCAGAGACACACCCAGTCGTGGCCCCAGGATTTTCAGGGTCATTCCAGGAAACAGGGCTCCCTGTGATTAAAAATGCACCACACGGTCAAGTTTTATTGCCTTCATGTTTTTGGTGTGAGCAGCAAGACAATAGCGTGACTGAAAACTCAACAAGCAGATTCTGGAAACTTGGATTTCAAAATGTTGCAAAGGTTGCAATAAACTGTTTTACAGTACATGAGACTACTTTAAATGGTCCCTAATAATGCTTAGCTTGTGTTAGCAATGTTAGTAACTGGCTGGAGGCCATTCCCATATAAAGCTCATGTGTTACCGTACTAGGCCTGAACTATCATCACAAATACTCCATCAGATGAGGTAGCATTATGGGTACATAGTGAAATGCTTCTGACTCAAACAAGTGTTTTATTTTTCAATATTTACACTTTTAGGAACGTTCTTGTCAAAGTTGTCATATGGAGACCCATGAAAAAACCATTACAGCAGAAGATTTGCTTCATTTCAGTGATAAACCCACACATGAAAAAACACTGTAGCTGGAGATTTGTCAAAAGCATGCATGTCAGAGTGGACATATGGTCTAGGAGAAAGCCATTCCAGGCAGTCACACCAGTAAAAGCCATCATGCTGTTACATGCCTGCAACCATATCTACCAAGGTACTTCTCTGGCTCTCCCATCAGGTAGTAGCTGAGCACCTCACTCTCTTTAATTTATTTACCTTCACAACCCTCCTGTGAGGTAGGGCAGTGCCATTATCCCCATTTTAGAGATGGGAAACTGACGCACAGAGATGCTAAGTGACATACTCACGGTTACACGGGAGGTCTGTGGCAGAGTATGGAACTGAACCCAGGTGTCCCAAGTCCCAGACTAGCACCTTAGCCGCTAGGCCAATCCCACCCCACCCCCCACTCTTTTTTGCATGGTATGGATGCCTCACCCTCTCAAATACAGACGCTGTCCTGTAGTACATGATCCCAACAAATAGCATATGCTTTGGGGACTCCCTCTGTTCTGAAGAGATTGAGGATAACCCACCATTCATCATGAGATCAGGGGAGTTTGCCCTTCCATTGCATTCTGCATTGCTGCTGTCAGCCATGTGACCCAGCCCTCTTTGCAGATGCTGTGGAAGCAATTACTCCAGCCACAAAACATTTCTCAGTGACGCTAGCTAACCATCCCCTAGTACGCTGTATTTCTGTCTTCCATTCCTCACTACTCTTGCTCGGGCTAGTATAATGAAATGCCTCGCATAAGCAGGAGGGCCTGTATTATTCATGATTATTTTATTAGCTTTCCTTTGTTGCATGTTCCCTTCAGAAGGGCAAAGTGTCCTGGAGGTGGAAATGACTAGTCGCGCTCATTGCTGAATGTGCAAAACTGAAAATGGTGATTAGCAACCTGTATATTCCCAAGGAAGACCACAGTCGTTCTGCTGCTTGTTTTAATTATTTCAAGTAAATGGCTTCATGCCTGGCCTTTCCGTACTGTCTTTTGACTCAGGGTATCAGCATGGTTAGAGTCAATGCATTGGAAATATACACGGAGTTGAATCAAACTAAGCCCCAGCATCGAATGAACGATATCATTGCCAGTCAGGCGGATGAGTTGGAGAGTCCCACTCCAGAGGGACTCCATGCCAGCACTAACTTGCAGGAAGTGATGCTCTGGAGGGACAATCACAACTAGCTAAATGCCTGATGGCTTTGGAGGCCTGTTTGCGTATCTGATGGTTTTTATGTGCCAGGTCTCTTTAAAATAAATGAAAACCTTTACGAAAAGATCCTTCTCTTCTGAGATAGCTTTGGAATCCTGGAAGGGGTCTCGCCGGGCAATCAGCTGTTTGGTGGTCTAAGCACGTAGCAGTATTCTGCGTGCAGAGAGGAGCACTCAGAGCCTGATCCGACACAACTGGGAGCTTTGCCAGGTGCAGGACCAAGCCGCGATTGAAGCTGAGATTCCCATGGTGAGGTGCACATTCAGAGGGGCAAAGACCTGTTCACAGGGGGTGGGGGCAGGTAGGACATCTGAGTGATTTCCAGCGAAATAATCAGAGATTAGGACGTTTTTTTCTATTAAGAAAATCTGGGAAATTCCATTTAAATAAACTATGGGCCAGACCAGACTAGAAACAAGGCACACATTTTTAACAGTGAGGATACTTAACCATTGGCACAGCTTACCAAGGGACATGGAGGATTCTCCATCACAGGAAGTCTTTAAATCAGGATGGGAAGTCTGTCTAAAATACATGCAATAGCTGAACCACAAGATGTAGGCTGGATGCAGGAATTCCTGGGTGAGCTTCTCTGGCCTGTGCTATGCAGGAAGTCAGACTACAGGAACCCTTCTGACCTTAAAGCTGATGAATTTATAATGTGGACAGACAGGGGCAAAAGAGGGAACAAGCACCCACAAATAACCCTGGCCCTAGGGTGTGCGTGTAGACCAGAGAGCCAGGGCTGAGACCCTGCCCCCCCCCCCCACCAGGCAGATGGGCGGGGCATAAGAAGAGTTATGGCTCCGCCCTCCTCAACACACTGACTAGCAGACCTGAGGAAGTAAACTGCACCGGGTAAATGGATGTAGCAAATTCCTTCCCCATCTGGAACAGGGAGGGAACTGAGGACTGAGGCAGGACAGATATTCCCTGCTGATCCAAACAGCTCCATCAAGCCCTTCTTTGGTGAGTGTTTCAGAAAGTTATGAGCGTCTGAAAACGGGGAAACTACATTTCCAGCTAAACTCTTGCAAGCAGACGAGAACCAAAAGATCGAAAGGAATTGGATTTGCATCTTGTCAGCTACCTTTGGGCTGACCATTAATAATTCTTTGTCAGTTTCCATTGTAAATTCTATTAACAAACATCCTACACTTTTTTCTGTTGGTGAAATTCAAGCCACTTGGGTAAGTGTGGTGTGCAGCTAGCATGACGGCATTGCAATGTTACTTTTAATTAAAACAGCTGCAAAATTTGTAAAAAAAAATTGTGTTGATTATATGTCCTGCTGCAGGAAGAAAAATTGATGCCAAGCAGCATCCGTGAGTTTCAGGCAGATTCTAAGCAGATTTGCTCCAGATTGTAAATATTGCATCTCTCTCCCTCTCTGTGTGGTTTTGAAAAAAAAGGCTTCATGCTTGCATGGGAGATATTGGTTTTAATATTTTAGCAGGGAATACATATTTAATCTCTGCTGTGGTTACATGGGGTGGGGGGCTGAGAGATGCAGTTTTTATTTGGAAAAGCTTCTTCAGTGGGAGGGAAGGAAGAGCAAACTGCATAAAAACACCACAGCAATCAGCCATGATGCCAGCCACCCAGGCTTTCCCGAGACAGGATTAAAAATGCACAGGATGAGTGCAAAACAGAGCAGCCAGACGGTAGTGTTTAGGAAGGGGGGGGAAAACAAGAATTGTTCTGAACACAAGAGAATTCACAGAACAGTTTGTAACCTTTCATCTCACATCAGACTGAAAGTGAATGAATGCTACATGGAGAGGCTTGGTGAGGCCAGAAGGATAAGTGACCTTCAAATGCTTTTCAAAAAAGAAAAACTCAAACCACCAACCAATCAAGGAGATCCAGCAGGCTACTGCTTGGCATCATAAAACAGGGTTTAGAGCTAAGATTATGTTATTCAGTGCAACTTTTCACAATATATTGGGCACTAGGGACAGATCAACTAGCTTTCGGTTTCCCATTACGCACCAGCAATACACCTGGAAGGAGGACATTAAACTCTGAAGGCATTTGGAACTGCTGATTGCCTCTCTTTCAATGTTCGCAACTGGTATCATTTTAATTTTTCCCTCTAAACAGGAGTAAACGAGCATTACAATTGCATCGAATACATTTAATCTGGGCTCTTCTTTTTGTCTTAAAGCATTACTGTTTCAATGGGCAGTTATCCCAAGTATAATACCACGTTACCATCGCATTGTAGTGGATGCTAAGCTCCAAGAGTTTTGTAATTATGGGAGAATCTCAGCTGTCATTAGAAATAAAAAGGAAATGGGAGCCACCACATTTGCAGAGAAAAGTTTGAAAACATGAGCCAAGTGTGACCTAAAGGCTCAGATGGCAAATAAAAAGAACCCATTATTTATTATGCTTTTACACTCATGACTTTTAAGCCAGTCTCATTATTTCTGGGGGGTCTGACTGATGACTTCTGAATGTCTGGGAGCATTCAGATTATGGAGGACATGAACCAGGGCCTTCCAATTTGATACGCACACAGTCAGCCTGGCCTGCACTGATCAGCAAGGATGCTATCCTGCACGGTGCTGAATGCCTCCTGCATGGGTCTGAGCTCCCTCAACTCTCACTGCTTTCAAATGGATTGGCGAGTACTCGGAATCTGGGACCACTGGCTCCCAAGTAAACTGGGCCTGGGGAAGCACTGAGTCGATGGGTTCGATGGGGCTTGGAAGCTGAACACAATCTGCCTTGGTTAGGGAGAGCCAAGGACCTACAGAAATGGAGGGTTTGTCCTCTGTTGGGTGATAGAAAACCTCACTATGAAGTTCACCCACCTCCCCAGTATATTGTATTATTGCTGGATCTCTATGAGCTGCACAACAGGCAACTCTTGTCTAGTGCAGGGCTTTTCAACCTTTTCTCATTTGTTTCAAATGGAGACATGGACCCCTTAGGAAATCTTAGCGTCTGTGGGATCCGCAGACCACAGGTTGAAACCCACTGCTCTAGTGTTCCGAATGCAAAGACAATGTCCGCCTGTTATGGGCCACTGCCTCAGCACCACCCCTTTGGCAGCTGGCTCAGTTTAGAGTGGGGTCAGACCTGACTGTACCCTACAAAAAATGAGATTAGCTTATTGCAAGTATGACGCTGTTGAAGTGATCAGAATCTGCCCTGACTCTGGTCGATACCCTCCATCCGCTTCCCCCTTTAGCAGCACTTACTGCTAGGTAATCAATCAAGATCTGAAAAACGACAATACCAAGGTTTCCAACCTCCACAATATATGTGGCCTTCTGCAAAGCTGTAAATCGGGGTTGCAGAACTCAGAAGAGTAATGGTTGATTGTGTCACTTTGATTTAAAAAAAAGACATCCTTGAAGTGACAACTGATGTTTCATGGTGAAACTGAATAAATTAGAGACATTTTAAACCAAAAGTTTGAATCAGCTGGTAAGATTTAGAGGAAATCTTGAAGAATTTCAGCCATTTACGGGCTAGCCTCTTCTCTCAGTTCCCCTGGTCTAAATCCAGAGTAGTTCCCCTGAAGCCAGTGTTATTCTGAATTGCACCAGGCAGGGCCGGCTACAGGCACCAGCTTGCCAAGCTGGTGCTTGGGGCGGCAGGTGAGAAGGGGGCGGCAGTCCGAGTCCCGCGGCGGCAATTCGGCGGCAGGTCCGCTCTTCCCGCCGCCGAATTGCCGCCGCGGGACTCGGACTGCCGCCCCAGTCTCGCCTGCCGCGGCGGCAAAGGGGCGGCAGGTCCGCCGCTGTCCCCTTGCCGCTCCGGAATGGGACTGCCTGCGTCGGGGGAGGGGCCCCGCCCCCGACGCAGGCAGACGTGGCGGCAGAATTGTAAGAGCCCCCTGCTTGGGGCGGCAGAATTGTAAGAGCCGCCCCTGGCACCAGGGTAGCTTTGAACACCATTTGACCCACTATGTGGATCTAGTTGAAGGCGGAAGGAGGCACTGATGGGAGAATGGTTCTGTGGACAATATTTTCAAATGCTTTAAAAGCGGTGCATGCAGTTAGTTACCGATGTGTAAAAATCTACAGGCAGTTACCACACTTGTATGCAGTGATTGCACAACTGTAAGTGTGAATGGTGAGTCGGGCAGCTGAAGCTATTAAAGGAGGCTGGGGAGCCATCGGTCTTGGGTGGTTTCGCCACAACAAATCCTGCATCTTGGCAGGGGTCAGACTGAGCATGCCTAGCGTATTGTCCCCTCAACAAAACAGCTGCAGGGTGGGTGTTGGAAGGGAGCAGGACCAACCACCAGGCGATAGAGCCGTCTCACGCTTGTGCTCTCTACACAAGAGTCATTGGGGCCCGAGAGAAACCACAAGCAAGCAGGAGAAGGACCCTGTAGCTGCTGGTTAGAGCATGTGCCTGGCAGCAGGGAAACCTGATCCAGGCCCCCTCTAATTATCTATCTACAGTGCAACAGCTTCAAAAGGAGAGTGAGCGAGCCCCACCTCAGAGTAGCCCATAGCCCTGTGGGTGGAGTGCTCACCGAGAGGTGGCAGAGCCCAGTTCAAGTCCCTTCTCCCCTCAGTGGGACGTGACCTGGGGTCTCCCATGCCCCAGTGAGCTAACACTTACGAGGAAGGTTGGCCCTCCCCCAGGCTTGCTGCTAACAGTGTAGCTGCCAACCACCAAGAAAGGGTTTGCAGATGGGAACCCCAAGCACTGATAGGCGCCTACCCCCACAGAGAGGGGGCAGACATACCGCACACCCCTTCTGGGCAGCATTGCCCATCGACTAGCTTCTGCAGCTCCTTGCCTACCGTGCTGGCTGTTGTGAAGTGCCATCTAAGGTGCCTGTCTTGCTGCATTCATTGTACAGGCCTCCGGCCCCACAGAAAGTCTGTAGCAGAGCAGGGAGCTGAACCTAGGTCTCCCAAATCACAGCTAGCCCCTAACCACTGGACCATCCTTCCTCTCGGGAAGCTCCAGGACCACTCTCCTATACACCTCCCATTCCCACTCAGAGACCAGCCACAAGACAAGCCTTGTAAGTCTAGAGAAAGGGAAGAGTGCAACATCATGATGCTCTTCTTCTGACTAGGAGGAATTCAACCATTCTGCTATGGGCAGCTTGTGGGAAGAGCACATTCCCTTTGGGGACAAAGCATGGAGAATGCCAACGCCTAGGACAACAGGCGAGGAGTCAGCAGATGCGGTTTACCAAGCCAGCTATTCAAGGATCTCACTAAGTCAAGCAATGTTTTGGCTTTTTGATTAAAGCACCGTGCTGCATAAACGGAAGGTCTCAAACATTTTGTGTGTGATTTCACTCCCAAGCTGGTCACGAAGCCACCACTTTGTCCTCCCTCAAATCCCACCTCAGCCCCACTTCTCGTGCGCTGCAGGTGGCCAGTGGAGGGTACAAACAGCATCGGACTTGAAGGCTGCAAGTTCCGCACAATCGCCAGGCTACATAAACACACCTTCTTTTCACCGTTACTCTCAGCCTCTCTCCTCCGCTCCCTTCACCCACTTGCTACGTCTGGACTCATATAGGGACAGTCAGGGCTCGGGGACAAGGCCTGTGTCGTGCTATGTGTGCGTACGGTGCCCAGAGCAGAAGGGGCCTCTGGGAGCTACTCACTATTACTCCCACTACTAGTAATATTCAAACTCGGGTGCCCAAAGGCAGATGCTGATATTTGTGTGTGGGCCCTACGCAAACGGCTGAATGTCAATGGGAGCCGCAGGAGTTTGACACCTCACCACAGGGTCACTCCCCTTCGGTGCACAGACCGAGATGAGGGGTCTGATTTGAGAGCTTTACCCTCATGGTACACAAATGATCTGGTGCCTAGTGCAATGGCGTTGAACCTGCGAGGCGCTGCTATACTAGAGGGCATCACACGAATTATTACTACTGAGGCCTTGGCTACACTTGAAACTTCGAAGCGCCGTTGTGAGAACGCTCCCGCGGCAGCGCTTTGAAGCGCGAGTGTGCGCGAGCGCTGGGAGAGAGTGAAGGGATTAACTCAGAGCGCTCTGAGCCTGTCCACACTAGCGCTTTAAAGCGCTCAGACTTGCTGCGCTCAAGGAGGTGATTTTTCACCCCCCTGAGCCAGCAAGTTAGAGCGCTATAAAATGTCAGTGTAGCCAAGGCCTAGAAGGCAGAAGAGTTTGATTTATTTACCTGCCCTTGCCAGCAGCGTTAACGCTCTAATCTCGAGCACTCTACTCCCCCATCCATAAAACTCCTGTACAATGTGAAAAGAAAGAAGGAAGGCAGGCAGGCATCTGCTTCCAGCTGTCTAACTGAAGTGCTCAGGGTCACCAGGTTTGGGCTTCTGGCCAAAGGTGATGCTGAATTTTCCCCTCCGCTAAGTGACTCCACCTGGAGTTTCTCGTGCTTCCCCTCAGTCAATGTGAGACCGACTGGGAAATGCACAGGGGCCATGTCAGCTCCATTAGCCAGCAGGGCCTATTGATCTCTCCCTGGGAGCAGTGGTGAGAGGACACTTCTAAAGAGTGAGCCCTTCTGCAGCATCGGCAGCCACAGAGCTGACCTCCTTTTAATGCCATTCTCTTTCCCTACCTGACACTGGGCTTCAGCCAGCCTGCCTCAGAGGAATGCACTCCGACAGTGCTAATACAGAAAGCCCGTGACTGGCATAACAATGAAGATTTGTGTTCCACACGGCCCTCATCTTTAACCAGATGCTGTGACAATAGCCTCTATTCTCTGTCTTCAGGCTCTGTGCACTATAATGGAGAATGACCTGCTTTACTTGCTGAGCACCTCAAAGAGAGAGAGAGTGAACGTTTCTCCTCCTAATGCTACCATGAATCTTACTGTCAGCAGGGCACAGCACATGGCAGCAGATCACAGCTGTTTAGACAGCCACATGTTTTGGACAACTTCCAGCTCATAACCCTAAGGTTACCACGGAATTGCTTTACACACACTCACACCTCCTACCATCTCAATGGCAGCAGGAGAGGTTTCCAACATAGTCTATATGCACCAAAGGCAAAAGTTTGTTTTGACCAGACATTTATTTGATGCATTTGCCTCTGGTTTAGCTCATGTCAAATGGCATAAACAATCAAACCTGCCTTATTAATTGTCCTTGCAGCTCCCAGAATAGGGTTTGTTTTTTACTGTTTACATCTCACAATACTTTCCATTGCTATTGGCATCAGATCTTCCCCGTCTACCTCCCCCTTGTCTGCTTGGATGTTTCACAAGGACAAAATCTCCTGTGGGCCAGATCCTGCGCTGGTGTAAATCTGCACCACTCCATGGAAATCAGTGGGGCCAGGTCCCTAACGGGGGTAAATCTGTACAGATCTAGGACATCAATGGGGCCAGATCCTCGGCTGGGGTAATTCAGTGCAGCTCCATAGAAGTGAAAGGAGCCAATCGAAGTGAGGCTGTGTGAGGATACAGTTCCATGCTATCACAAGGGATTCCTCTAGCAAAAGACACGGTTCCGACAAGGGTTCTTTTGATTTCATTCTTCTTACTGTTCAGCTCCTCTAGACCAGCTTAAACTGGTGAGTGGGTGCCAGGGAGATCCGGAGGGTTAATACGCGTGGCAAGTTTAAGCATGTGCAGGAAGAAAGTCACCTGACAGCTACTCTGCAAGCTTGAAGCCCTCCAGCCCGCTAGCTGCTCAGCACCCGTGCATTTCTGCAGCCGTTCTGCAGCTCGCGGTGCTGCCAATCAAAGGTCACGGTGGCACAGCTGCGAGGAGTCAATGCTCCTCCACATGCAAGCCTGCCGTGGGACTTGCACTCACCTGCCCCCTGCCTTCAGGCTGAAAGCAGGGAGCCTGGGTGGGGCCTACGAGTGAGCGGCATGGTGCACAAGTGCCATTCCAGTGCCCCAGACCTCCCTGCTGTGCATTGGTTCCCAGGCATGACTAATCGGCAGACAGCTGCGCTGAGTTAGCAGCAGCTGGAGCAGCACATGCTCGGTCAGCCAAGTGGGAGCCATCCCTCCCAGACCAGGCCATCTCGGCTAGGGTGGCCAGATGTCCCGATTTTATAGGGACAGTCCTGATATTTGGGGCTCTCTCTTATATAGGCTCCTATTACCCCCCACCCTCTGTCCCAATTTTTCACACTTGCTGTCTGGTCACCCTAATCTCGGCAGGCTAGGGGCAGAGAGGGTGAGGGGGTCCAGCCCAAAGAAAGACAGAGGGGAGGATGGAGTGGGACAGGAAGCCTTTTCAGACTTTTTTTCCTTCATTCCTCTAAGCCTTTAACTCACCTCAATTCTTTCCTTATGTTTCTTTTCAGCTCCCCATCCTGCCTGGGTCCCACTTTCACCCTGGAGATAGGAGCGTGAAATACGAGGCAGACCTCTCCGCTTGACAAAGGAGGAACCTGCGTCAACTCACTGCAAGAGGACAAGCGCTCACGAAAGGAGTCCCTTTACACAGCGGCTGGGAGGCCCACCAGTGCACTTAGTAAAGCCACGTCAGGAGCAAGGCTTGCCAACTTGCGATTTTATGGAGCGTCACGTGGTATTTAGTGATTTCTTAAAACGCCCACTCCTGGAGTCAGGTGAATATGGGAGAAGCTGAGCTTTCATTTTATAAAAGTCAGTTTCTAGCCGTATGCCTGCTGAGAAAAGCTTGAAAAGGTGGCCTGAATGGCCCAAAGGCTCAAAAGGCAGAAAACAAATGAAAAGAATCCAGCCTTTACTGCTATTTCATGATTTCTAAACCCATCCACCCGGCCTTTTGGGAGCCAGACTTGTGATTTTTGACCACTCGGAGCCAGCAATACAGCAGCGTGTGTGTGCATTGTCTGGGCTGAGGATCACACATCAGCGTCTGGTGTCGCTAGGGTTGCTCATCCCAGCTGACGTGTCACTCCCAAGCCAGGCTGCTGGGTTCCCCTGAAGCCCTTACTGCCAGCTACCAGGGGCTGCTCCATCCCGAGGGCTTCTGAGCAGGTAGCCAAGGCTTCCTCCTCTTCCCCCTCCTGTCCTCACTGCTCCCTCTGCTGGCTCCCACAGCCTGGAGGGAAGGGAACAGCCAGTGCTGCTGCTCCTGGTCTGGGGCTGCAGGAGGCGGCCAGGGTGAAGAGGCGCCAGGAGCGAGGTGTTAGAGGGGGAGTCTGGAAAAGTGTAGAGTAAGGGGGTCAGTGCGAGAGGAGCAGCCAACTGGCAGCAAGGAGAAGAAAAGGAGCTAAGAGAAACACCTCCACACCTCTGAACGGACGCATCAGCACCTGTGTATAATTTGTAGGCGGGGTTAGGATCATTCAGTGGGCACAGAATGAGACCCCCAAGCCAGGCTATGCCCCAGTCTCTTTATCCTCTTCTAATTTGCTATTATTTCTGCAGCATCTTGAGAACAAAACTTTTCCCCTTCACACCATAGCAGCAAAGCCACCGCCATCCTGATTAATCTAGCGGGACGAGACCGTCAGTGCACCAAACACACAGCCGACAGTTTTCACTACTTCTTGATGCTGATGTATGGGCTGCCGTACTGCTGCCAGAAGAGTCCTTTATGCCAGATAAAAGTTATCTCCAAATAACCCCTGGCACGATGCCACAGGCTCTATTTGTCAGTCACCCTGGGAAAGTTTGGAGCAAAGTTATTTTAAAAGGGCGATAGCTTTTCTGAAACTTAAACTTCAGGCTCTGGATAGAAACAACAGCGTGCCCACTGCCATACCTAACTATCTGCAACTTTCTCCGTCCCTGCTAACCTGGGTTCCTCGGCTTTGAGAATAAAGCTGTGTACGCCTAATTGCTTCATCCCAATGTAATTAGCAGTTATCTTCCTAACGGAAAATTAACCCAACTAAATATTTAAACAAATCATGCTAAAAGTCTCGCTTAAACACACACGCAAAAAGGAAATTCAGAATCATGGCTGAATCTCTCTCCTAAGCCTTCATTTGTCCTTCTGTTCTGTGTGATTTGTATCACGGAATCGGACTCCATCTGCCCAAGGTTTTTGGGCTCTGATTTTTCATGTCAATATTCGCAGCTGAGCTGCTAGGAGCAGGAGGATTTTAAAAGACGAGTCAAATATCAGTCAAGGGAAAGCTTTCCTCCTCACCGGGTCCAGGCCCTACTCCCAGAGCTCTTGTCCAGCTAATAGATCTGTGCATGGTGCTTTGGGGTGGAACGGCACAAGAACAAATAACACTGTGGATGTCCAAGGCGTCAGCAGACCCAATATCAGCCGGCAATGGACCACCAAATATTGAGCTGAGTTTCATATACCAGTCTTCATTCTACCCACTTCCAAAATTGTAATGTCTACTATATTGCTTAGGATGAACGGTCCCTGTATCTTGTCCTGGCAACACACGATGAAGGTGAATTCAAAGCTCTTTTACATACATGAAATAAACTGGTTAAGATCCATGTCAGTCAGATCATATTCTGGGCCACTCCCTCAGCCGGTATACCCTGGCACAGCTCCACTGATGTTAGTGGGGCTGCACTGTTCACAGCAGCTCTGGGGCCTCAAGTCGATGGTTATAAATACTTTGGACTCAGTGCCAAAGTCCTGATTCTCTCCTTATCAGGCAAAATCCCCACGCCTGTGGGACCAGAGCAGCAGTTCTGCCCCATGAGAAATTCAGAACTGGGCTCCTAGGGCTTTCGCAAAATAGCTACAAATCGTTTCCAGCTTCCATCACCTGCCAACATCCAAGCTGGGGGCTCCGCACTGTAGCGGCCCCTCCCAGTCCCATGCAGCGCAGGCACTGCGGCTCCGGCTGTCGCAACGCTCTCGTGCGTGGGAGAACACAGCACCCAGCCCGGGGCTGACCTGTCCACAGCTCCTTGCTTCCTCTTCAGGGCCGTGGCTATGAGAGCCACAATAACCGCCCCCTGAACAAACTGTATAGAAGGCACGGCTACTGGCATAGGAACCAGAGCTGGGGCTAGCCCTTCGGGGGACTACGCGGGAATATCTTGCCCCCAATACTAAAACAGGCCAATTCATATAATAAAAAGCGAGCAGTGGGCCCCCTGGAGCAATTGCTTAGTCTGCTTATGCCTAGTGCCAGCTCTGAGGGCAATTCCCAGCTAATCACTTAACAGTGGCTCACCCTACCGTGCACACCCCCTCGCATACCCGCACGTGTACACACACACACAACACTGCAGCAACAGGAGAAGCCTGGCTTGGGTTGCTTAGGGAGTGGATTACGTACTGGCCTGTCGGGCGAATGGCTTTGGGGTCTTGTGCTGGAAGCAGATCAGACCCGACAGGAGTACTAGGCACCTTCGGGGCCTTGGCTCCATGAATGGGTTGCGTTCCATGGCTCCCTGCACTCAGCGCTACAGGATGCGGCTCAGGATGTCTGTGGTCCCGTGGGAAGCAAACAGTTGCTTGGGTGGAAGCCCATCTAGAAGATGAGCTGAGCCGTTCAGTGACGGAGGCTGGCCAGGGCTCAGCTAGTACCAGGGCTAGCCTAGCCTACGCTCAGCAGGTTGCCCACACTCGGCCCGTGAAGGGGAGGTGCCAGGATGCAGGGCCAGCACAGGATGGAGAACAGCTGGCCCCCACTCCAGGATCTTGGGCCCTGCTGGGAGCATCTGCAGGGTGGGAGCTGAGTGATTTCCTCTGCAGCTTGCTGGATGTGTGACATCAGAGCTTCGGAGTTCAGCCGGGCCTGCTGGTGTCTGCAGACTGCCAGCTCACACAGAAGGCTGCAGGAGTCCCCCTATGGTCCTTAGAAATGCCCCATGCCGAGCCGGAGTTCCTAGCTGGCCTTGAGTAGAACAGGGACACGCTTGCACCGTTTCTGCGCACTTTACACTGGCCAATCGGAGTCTGTGCTGCTGCTTGTCCTGCAGTACCTGGAGCTGGGCAGCTCGGCACACACTACCAGCTCTCACTCTTTTTCCTGCACCTGGCTTTCTTGGCCTGCTCACAAAGCAGGGCATCCTGTCCAGTCACGGGACCGGCAGAGCTCTCGCATCACAACAACTGTAATCACAAGCACTGGGAGTTACCATTCATCTTGTCCAGGACAAATGTGATTGGCAAGGGTGCTCCAGTGATACTGCATAATTAACCAGCTTCTGTCGTTTTATCATCTCCTTAACGCTTCCAGATACCCTCACCCAGCTCCACAGCTGGAAGCTGTTTGGAGCTGTAGTTGCAGGATTGTTTAATGAGCCATCTGGAAGGGCAAGAAGCATAGACTGATACAATATTTGGGCCACATCCATGTATTGGTGTAGCTCCATTGGCTTCAGCTGCTCTATGCGGATTCAGACCAGAGTAGGAGTTGGCTTGTTGCTTTCTGTTAGGTTCCGCGAGTGGGCTTTTAGATAGGTGCATGTCTGAGGTTTTGTTTGTGTGAGTTCGTCTTTTACAGAAGTTGGACAAAGAAACACCCTCTTGGCTCCGACTTTCACAATATCTCAAGAGTGGCATCTGTTTAGTGGAACAGATGACTGACAGCAGGGTAGACTCATGCATGCAGCTGCTGTGCTTGGAGCCTTGGAAAAAGAAAACTTCATGAGCTCACTAGCAGAGCATGGAAAAGCTTCCAATATTTCAGTTTTAGTTCATGCTCCAAACTCAACCCTAACACTTTAAAAAATGACTTGTAGGTGCGGAGGGTTAAATTCAGAGAGATGACACTAGGGACCTAAGGTCTTATGTCAAAGAGAGGAATTTAGGGTGAGTGCATGAGCGGAGTTTGTAAAGATAAGGTTAGACAATAGTGTTATGATCTAGTTCAAACAACTTGGCTCCAGCAGAGTCCCTCACAGAAGGATATGAGGGAAACTCAGGTATGTCTACACCGGCACTTCGTCAGCAAAACTTTTGTAGTTCAGGGGTGTTAAACGCCCCCTCCTCCGAACGATAAAAGTTTTACCAACAAAAACTGCCGACAAAACCGCTGCTGCTCGTGGGGGGTGGAAGATTTGTCTGCAGGAGAGCTCTCTCCTGCCGACACACCGCAGCTACACTGCGCGGCTTTTAGCAGAACGGCTGTAGCGGCACAGCCATGTCACTAAACGCAGTAGCGTAGCCGGGGGGGAGCAGGGGGAGCGGCCGCTCCCCCTGTGAGGAGAACGGTGCCTTAAAAAGCACCGCCCGAGCCCTCTGCCTGAGCCGGGCTCGGGCGGGGCTTTAAAAGGCCCATGGGCGGCTCCCCGCGGCTGCAAGAGCCGCGAGCCTTTTAAAGCATCGCCCGAGCCCGGCTCCAGCAGCGGGGCTCAGGCGGCGCTTTAAACGGCCCGCGGCTCCCCTGAATCCTGCTGCTGGAGCCGGGCTTGGGCAGGGATTTAAAAGGCCCGCGGCTCCCCACGGCTGCAAGAGCCGCAGGCCTTTTAAATCCCCGCCCGAGCCCCACTGCCAGAGCCGGGCTGGGGGGGCTTTAAAAGGTTCGGGGCTCCTGCCACTGCGGGGAGCCGCGGGCCTTTTAAAGCGCCGCCAGAGCCCCGCTGCCGGAGCCGGGCAGGGGTGTGTGCTTTAAAGGGCCCGGGGCTCCACAGCAGCTGGAGCCCCGGGCCCTTTAAAGAGCCACCGGATGAGTACAGGGGGAGCGGGGAGGCGCCTTTTTATAGCGCCGCTCCCCCTGTGCTCCAGACCTGCCTACGCTACTGACTAAAAGCTGTGTAGTGTAGCCTTAGCCTTAGATTAGAAACTGGCTCTGGGGCAAGAAACAGAGTCAGAATAAATGGTGAATTTTCACAGCAGAAGATTAACTGTGGGCTGCTGCAAAGTTCCACGCTCAGACCAGCATCCTTTAATATATTTCTTAACCACATGGAAAAATCATCAAAGTGCGTCAAGACCAGAGAAGACTGAACAACTCCAGATGGACCCAAGAAGGTTGCTGAATGGACAGCACATGGGCAGACGATATTCATTGCTGACAAATGCAAAGTAATGCACACTGGAGGGAAAAATTTAAACCACTCAGTCCTGGGTGCTATATTACCTGTATGAGCAGCTCTGCTCAATGTGTAGCCGATGTTAAAAAAAAAAAAAAAAAAAAACCCAACACACACAGATAAAACATGTGGCCGCACAAGGAATGAAATGGAAAATAACACTGCAAGTGTTATAATGCTGTTCTGTAAATGAACAGGGCGCTGCTCCTGGAATAGTGTGTTCAGTTCTTGTTGCCCTATTACAAAGGGGAAATAGAAGGAACTCAGCAACGGGTGACAGTAATGATCAAAGGCATGGAAAGATTTCCATGTGAAGGGAAGAAGGAATTGCTTATTTTAGAGAGGAGGCAAGATAGAAAATAGCAAATGGGCTACAGATGCTGTATCAGGCACTTTTATTACCTTCCCATTATGCAACAAATTTAAAAGCAACTAAAAGGAAATACTTTTTTTAAACCATATTGCACAATTGACCCCTGGAACTAGCTGACAAAATATCATTGTAGCGAAGAGATTAGTAGGATAAAAGCTAAAAAAGATTAGACATTTATATGGATAATGAGAATGTCTGCAGTTACTTTAAATAAGATTTAAACAACATATAAGGTCTGTAAACTCGTCTCGTTTTATGAGAATATATAAACAGCAGGACTTGTAATGTGGCCAAATGCCGGGTCATCCATCTAAGAACAAACTTAGCCAAACATACAGAATAAATTACTCTATCCTTGCAAATGGCGACTCTGGAAAGGACATAGGGGTCATGGTGTCTAACCAACCGCACACGAGCTGCCGGTGTGATGCTGTGGCTAACTGGACTAATACCATCATTGGCTACACATACAGGGAAATATTGAGTGAGGCCGGGAAATGGCGTTACCTTTGTATACAGCTGAGACCATTACGGGAATACGGTGTCTAGTTCTGGTGTCCACACATCAGTGAGGTGGTGAAAAAATTGGAAAGAGTTCAGCAAAGAGCTACAAAAGCAATGTGTGGTCTGGAAAACCTGTCTCAGAGAGAGACATTTAAGAAGCCCAATCTATTTAGCTTCCCTAAGAGAGGGGTAACAGGAGACATGATCTAACTATTGAATAACTGAATATGTGACACGAAGAGTTGGACCAATTCAGATGGTTGCTCAAATATGCTAGTAAAAATATTCAAACTATTTAGATTAAAGAATAAATCTAAAAACACTCCAAGGATCTGTTTGCAGACAGAAAAAAGGGCTAAATTTGTCTGATAAATGGTCCACACTGAATAATGCAACCAGCTTTACTCTGGAAGCTCAAAGGGCCAATCCAATTCCCACAGAAGAGTCTTTCCACTGATTTCAATGGGAGTTAGATTAGGCCCTCAGTATCCAAGGTTATTCTGCATAGTAAACCTTGAACTCGACTTTTCCTCTGTCCTTTCCCAATGCACCCTCCTCCTATACACACAAGGTCATAGCAGCATATGACCTATGCCTGGAAGTGACCTCCTGCCTCACTGAGTCCAGTCTTCTCTTGCAGGCAACCATGTCATATAATCCCATTAATATATTTATCAATTGGAGAGAAATCTTCACCCCATTCAAATCAAAGGCACAACTCCTACTGAGTTCAATGGGGCCAGGATTTCACCCATCAAATCTATGTATCCTACTGGGGAGATATTTCCCTACACTTGCTCCCCAGCTTAACTCCTCTTTTACCCTCATGCTTCAAAACTGTGTGTTCATGACAGAACAGATCAGCAGGTCAGAAATGGTTTGGGAATGTAATTACTTGCAAGCTGCAGAGGGCGAGCAGACAAATCCAAAAGGTCAGGCATATTCAAGGGTTCCTATGGGAAAGTACTATCTAAACCTGGTCAGCAACTTCAGAAGTGCATTTAGAATCCCAGGCTGGCCACGCAGCTACATACTTCTAATATTTTCTCCAGACAAACTAGTTGTCCTGGAAGGGCTGCTCCACTGCAGGGAACTAGAGACTTTTCCCCTTCCCTAGCCTGGTGACATAGCTGAGAGTCAAAAGGAGATCCCCTGGGGACACTGGAGGACTCTGAGAAAGTGAGGAAGCCAGGCGTCTTTCTGAGGCTGACTCAGCAGCAGAAACCATGGAAGGTCCTTCCTGGATCACTTCCTCTCTTAATCTTACATGTGTAAAACTTTAGTTCTCATGAACGACAGTGTAAACAGAGTAGGGGCTGGAGCCTGCACAGTCCACCAGCACTGGGGTCAGTTCTCAAGTCTCGCTCTGCAGGGAAAATGGCTAAGGACTCATTTTCTCTCTCTTGAGGGTCCCCAAATCAGTTGTGAGTAGAGCAAAGAGGCTGGAGGACCCTGGGCTTTGCAGACCCCAAAGGCGGCACGTTGCCAGTTTCCATCTGAGCAGTGGTGGATTAGCCACTGGACCAACGGGGCCCATGCCCAGGGGCCCCGGTCAACTGGGGCACCCCTGCACCCCAACCCTGCTCGCCAGCAGGAGCATCAGGCAGGTGGGAGAAGCCCTCGCACTCCAACCCCGCTCCTAGGCAGGAGTGCGGGGGGGGGCTGCAGGTAGAAGGGGTGGGGAAGGGGTGGGGTGGGGCACTTGCTCTGGCCCAGAGCCCCACAAACCCCTAATCCGCCTCTGCATCTGAGGTCGACTTAATGAAAAGAAGTTTCAGAAAAGAACACAGGTTGCTGTTCTCAGTCCTGCTGGAGTCACTCTGGGTCTGCACTGATGCGTGTGAGAGCAGACGCTGACCCCATGTGTTTAGATGTAGCTATCCATCACTGACAAACTGTGGGATGGCTGGGACCATTCTCAGGTTAAATCTATAATAAACAGAAGAGGTACAGCCTTCTGCCACACTACACCTCTGTGTGGACTCTGCTACGAAATGGCTTGCTGTACAAACTCTGCCCCGCCTTCAATAGGTTTCTTACTTTTGAAGGTCCCTGTTCTGCCATGATGTATTGTTCTTACCCAGGGCCGGCTCTAGGCACCAGCCAAGGAAGCAGGTGCCTGGGGCAGCAAATGTGAAGGGGCGGCACTTGTGCTGCTCTGGGGTTGGCACGCCGTGTCTTTTTTCCCAGCAGCATGGCTGCAGCAGGTTCTGCAGTGTTTCCTCTTCGGCCACGGCTTTTTTTTTTTTTTTGCTTCGCCACTTGGGGCGGCAGAAACTAGAGCCGGCCCTGTTCTTACCCTGGCACTTAGACGGTGCTAAGGGAAGCACACACACCTTGGGTGGGGCAGTCTCTCACTAAAGAGCTCATAATCTAGATTGGGAGGAGGAATAGAAACAGGGAGGTGAAGTGACTTTGCCAAGGTCACCCAGCACGTCAGTAGCAGAGCTTGGAACAGACCCCCACATCTCCTGAACTCCAGCTCGATTTCACCTTGGTCTCAGATTTCAGATGCTCACTGAAACCAACACACCCACTTGTGGAGTGAGGCGCTGCTCAGCATGAGTACGGGTCGCAGAACAGCGCCCCAGGTCTGCATTGGAAATACGAAACGTATCGGTACACGAGCAGCGCGGGAGTAAGGACCAGCCTTCTAATGCTGCACAGCTTTCCTGGCCCAGACGTGCTCCGACCACCGAGGACAGGAAAAGCCGCAGCCTGTTCCTGCCGGAGGCACAGGAACAGCTGCTCCAAGTCACCGGCTGAGAGCGGTAAGAAGTTAAAGTAATTCTCATTTCAGCAAAGGATGGGGCTGCAGAGAGGCACTATAGTAAAAGTAGCCCACTTTCCCATCCCTTTATCCAAGTGCTTCCCATCCCTGTTCCGGAGCAAGTGGGACAGGAAGAGATGCTGAGCACAGAAATGCAGCCAGGGCCTTTGGAGGACATGAAAACGGCAGAGTGAATTCAGCGGCCTGGCTGCCCCTGCCAGCCTGGGTGTGGCGCAGTAAGTGCACCCGACAGCTGGCGCTCTGTGCTGACGTCAATGGGAGCGTGACCCAAGCACCGATGGGGGCTAGCGTGGGTGGCGAGGCGGCGCTGCGCTGTCCTGGGAGGCAGAACTCCTCCCCAGAACACAGCGGAGGAGCGCCTGCTGCCACATCCCTTTATAGCATGTCCCTTACTCGCCCGCTACACCGTCCCTGTACTGTAGGCTGGCGAGCCGGGACCCCAGCACCTGCTCCCCACAATTGTGCCTGGCATCGACGCAGGCTATGCAAGGTGGCCCCTGGCGCTATGCCAACAATTGCTCACCCAGGGCAGGTGACTCCTAGCACCACTCCCCCGCTGTGCACACATGGACGATCCAGGTCCATGCTGGCCCTGAGGAAGGGCCTCGGGGGGTGGCCCTCTGTTATGTGAATTTAATTTTCCACTTGTGTAACAGAAGGATCCTTTGCTATTTCCATTTCCCTAGCGCCAAGGGTGTGCCTGGTGCTCGGCAGAAACCAGCCCTGCCCTGCTCCGGGGAGCTCCTCGGCTGAACAGGACAAACACCCCATAGCGAACAGCTAAACGCAGATCTCGTGGGTCTGTGTCCTTAGCTCTGGCAGCATCTCCAGAGCGCACGCCTTTGGGAAGCCATTGTGAGTAGGTGCCGGGGCCAATAGAAGGAGAAGGGTTGGGGTGGCCAGCCAGTAGAGTTACAGAATGGAGTATAAGGGCTTACTGCTCCCTTGCTGGTGTCTATAAGGGTCCTGTCAGCATGGGAAACAGGCGGGTCTCTGACAGCATCACCAGCAAACATGCTACAGCCTCCCTGCCCAGCCTCCTTCTCCTCTCCCTGCCTGTGCCTGCTGCTGGCCTCTGCAGCAGCACCATTACGGTCTGACCTCCTGACGCCCAAACTCACCCCCACCTGAGTGTGCAAACAAACCCCAAGTCCTCCCACCCTGCTGCTCCCCATCCCCCCACATGCCAAAACTCTGCCACGCTCCCAAGCCGGCGCACACAGCAAGGGACAAAGCTCAGGGGGCTGGTCACTGAAAGATGGAGCTGAGTGATGCAGGATGCTCTCATGCTGGACTCAGCAAAACTGGGGTCAGCTCCAGGCTCAGCAGAGCTTTCCTGTGTCACCTCAGGGGCACTTCACCATCTCTATTTGCCTCTGTTCCTGCGTCTCTCGAAGGGGAATAAAAACCCTCCTCTTGTCGCCTTGCCTATCATCGCTTCTGGGCAGGTCCTGACTCTTGCCGCATGTACGTACAGCGCTGAGCACACGGTCCCATCCCCCCCCCCCCCCCCCCCCCGAGGCCAGCACCTTCTGTAATATAACCAATGGCAACAACACCATCGTCGCAACTGGCAGCGGGGGCTGGAGGGCAACAGGGGTTATTAGCAAACACAGTATCCAGTGACTCCGAGGGGGGAAATTCAAGGAGCACGTTATTCGTGTCGGCCACTGAGATCGCCTGACCTCCGAGAGCCCTGTCGTGCCCCATGTGGCCAATACTCAACTCTGGGCTGAGTCCTCCCTGGCCTGCCCACCTCACCACGTGCGCTCCCTGGACTCGGGCAGCTGTGCACAGGGCTCAAGGGATGGGCGCATGTTGCCCCAGCATCCGAGCCCCTGTGGAGAGCCCTTGGCAGGCTTCAGGCTCTGCACTGAAAAGGGGGAGGGGATGGACATCGCTGATCCATGAATTCCACACGGAAAGTGTAGGAAAGCCTGTGGCTGCGTGGACTCTCGTCAGAGCCTCTCCACACGGACAGCCCCCTTTAAGGGGTGGGGGGAGCAGCTGCCAGGGGAGCCCCTGATTCTGTGGCAGCCGAATTTCCAAGGAGCTAGATAGTGAGAGGCCCAGGAGCTCATGCGCTGTGCATAGAGGTCCCTGCGGCTCCAGTGCATCCGCTGGGATCCCCACACTTCTGAGGGAAGCTGTGGGGTTAGGGAGTGAAATCTCTTGCTTCTTCCACAAAGAGACAAACCCTAACCCTACCCTAGAGTACTCTACCAGGAGAATTTCCATGAGCCCCCCGCCCATAGCAGGGGAGGTCCGGCCCTTCACTGTCGTGGAATTAAATGAACAAGTGCACACTTGACTCGCATTCTGCTGTCCCACCAAATCGTTAGCAGTCATGGAGTTTCCTTTGCTTTGCCACTGCTGCTCCCAACAGCGTCCACGGGGGTTCCAAATAACCACCCGCCACATTTCCCGGAGCTTTGCTTGGTGCAAACTTTTAAATCCATAAAGACTAAACAGGTGAATTAACATCTCGTCTCTGCTTCTTGAGTTCTTTCAAATACATCTGGCATGCACACAGAGAGGCGCACCATAAGTACAACAGTGCCCACTCTACTGCTCTGATTAATTCTGCATTTTGGTGAGGGGATACATCCGAGGGAAAGCAGCGCACAAAACAGAACTGGCGTAATAATATATTTCTCTCCCCCCTCAGAACAGAACCGAGATTAATCTAAATAGGGTCTCCTTAGCAAAGCTGGCTGGAGTCAGCCACAGTGCTGGGATGGCTGTTTTCCAAATCCCCTCAGGGCCCAGGCAGGGACAATTAGTCCGAACTGCATTACTTCGCTAACAAGATTACCAAGCCGTTTGAGATAACGCAATCATTTCCAAAATGAAGGGAAAGGATTCTGACAAAAGGAAACTTTAAAAACAAAACAACCCCATTAAAAACCATTTTAGCAGCATGTTTGTTTTGCTGCTTTTGGATACGAAGACTGAATTATAGATCAGCTCCATATATTTGCAACTAGATTTTAACAGCAATATTATTTCTCATCTTTATTAGGAACATCATAGATTAGGATATTTACTACCTTATGTCACTGTATAAATCCATGGTACATCCCACCTTGAATACTGCATTTCTGGTCTCCCCATCTCAAAAAAGAAATATTAGAATTGGAAAAGGTACAGAAAGGGGCAACAAAAATTATTGAGGGCATGGAACAGCTTCCATATGAGGAGAGATTAAAAGGGCTGTGATTACTCATCTTGGAAAAGAGATGACTAAAGGGGGATGTGATGGAGGTCTATAAAATCATGACTGGTGTGGAGAAAGTAAATAAGGAAGTGTTATTTACTCCTTCTCATAACACAAGAACCAGGGGTCACCCAATGAATTAACAGGCAGCAGGTTTAAAGCAAGCATAAGGAAGTATTTCTTCACACAACACATAGTCAGCCTGTGGAATTCGTTGCCAGGGGATGTTGTGAAGGCCAAAACTATAACTGGATTAAAAAAAGAACTAGACAAGTTCATGAAGGATTGATCCACCAATGGCTATTAGCCAAGATGGTATGGGATGCAACCCTATGCACTGGGCATCCCTAGCCTCTGACTGCCAGAAGCTGGGAATGGGCAACAGGGGATGGATCACTCGATAATTGCCCTGTTCTGTTCATTCCCTCTGAAGCACCTGGCACTGGCCACTATGGGAAGACAGAATACTGGGCTAGATTGGCCATTTAACCCAGTATAGCTGTTCTTATTCCGGTCTGTAGATTTTTCTATTCTCATTTATCATGTGTATGATATATATATAGGATGTGTATATATATTACACACACACACTTCTATCTAATCTTACTGTCCAGACTTGGCTTATAACTGCTGTGTGAAATATTCACGCAGGAATACGGTATCTTTTCAGCCGTGATACAGTGGCAGATAGGGGAGGGGGAGGGATAGCTCAGTGGTTTGAGCACTGGCCTGCTAAACCCAGGGTTGTGAGTTCAATCCTTAAGGGGGCCATTTGGAGATATGGGGCAAAAATTGGGGATTAGTCCTGCTTTGAGCAGGGGGTTGGACTAGATGACCTACTAAGGTCCCTTCCAACCCTGATAGTCTATGATTCTATGATTCTATGCAGAGCATGTCTCCAGGTAAACCTGGCTGTTTAGCTCAAGTAGTAATGCTATCCCAAAGCAATGCCTGGCTGGTAGTGTGTCGGTTCCCCAGTGAGCACGCTCCACTGCTTACGTATCTGGAATTGCCGAGTAATACAATCAATTCTCCAAAGATTGATTATTATTGAATCATATCAATACAGAGGGAAAACCTATTACATCATCTTGTCTGTCCCCCCCTGAGCCAACACAGTATTTTTCCCTAGGGCTTTGTGCAGTCTGCTTTGAAATTACGCCAATGATGGGGTTCCCACCACTTCCCTGGAGAATCTGTTACCCAGCCTCAGACTTCATTGTTCCTGATTCTCATTTCCTCCATTTCATGGCACCGTTCCTCCTTATACCTGCTCAGATCACACTAAGGCCTTGGCTACACTTGCAGATGTACAGCGCTGTGAGTTAAACCCATGTTCGTACAGCTGAGCAGGGAAAGCGCTGCAGCCTGTCCACACTGGCAGCTGCCAGTGCACTAACGTGGCTACATTTGAGGCATTTGCAGCTGTATTGGGAGCGGTGCATTATGGGCGTTCAAGTGGCTGCAACGTGCTTTTCAAATGGGGGGGGGATGAGGGGGAGTGTGACAGGAAGCGTGTGGGGAGAGAGAGTGGATTTTTGGGGTATCCACAGAGTGTCAGCTCATTATCTCCTAAGTTTACACACCTCCACATCCCCTGCCTCTCTCTCAATCACTGAAAGCAAGCAGCAGGGGCTTTGTTTTTAAAGAGCAGATAAAAGAGAACTCGGGGAAACGGAGGCCCCCCCCCCCCCCCCGCAAACAGTAGCTGTTTGCTTTTTTTTTTTGTAAGGCGAACGGAGCTCTGAACTCCAACCCGGAAGTGCCGTTTCAAAACAAAGGGAGCTTCCGGAGGTCAGTAACTGCGGAGTTCCTCGGCTATACTGAAAGACCAGCGTTCCACCCACTGCGCAACAAATGTTATTCCTCTCGGGGAGGTGGAGTACAAGCAGCGCTGTATCTGAGGAGATACAGTGCTGCACGTGCCTTGCAAGTGTAGCCAGTTAGTGAGTTACAGCGCTGCAGGCAGTTTTATTGCGCTGTAACTCTTAAGTGTAGCCAAGGCCTAAGTAGTTCTTCTCCCTTGGTATTTGAATCCTCTTAGACAATAGCTGTTTTCTCCATTCATGGCTGTTTAGCAAACACATACATGTTTAATTTTTTACATATCCCCTCAGAAGTGAATCCTTCCAGCTGTTCTCTGTATTCCATCTAATTAGCCAACATCTTTCTGGGAGGGTGCCCTAAGCAGCAGGCAGTATTGGTGGCAACACCTCATCAAAGAGCAACAGTCACGTCCTTAGCACATGACGGGCTCTTTGCAAACCTAGCCCAGAGCAGAACAGCAAGTTCATAGTTCCCTGCCTGCCCACTGGCACCCCCCTCAATCTGTTTAGTTCCTGCTTCACAGAGGCATAATTACAGGGCAAATGTAATTTCAAGCAACTTCCAGCCAGGAGTGTGTGGCGGGGGGAACCACCAGTGGCTACATTCTCCCTCCCCTGCCAACTTTCAGCCAACTGGAGGGGAGGGAAAGGAGGCAGAGATGGAGGGGGAGAGACAGCGATTGAAGGGGAGAGAAGGGGGAAGGGAGGCAGACACTGAGGATGGTCGACCTTTAATTGAAGGTGACACAGCTGCAGCGCTCAGGGATGTAAAACAATCCACACCCCGAGTGTGGTAGCTGTGCCTACCACACAGCTAGAATGCTTCTGTCAACCTGGCTACCATCGCTTGGAGAGGTGGTGTCCCTGAAGCGACAGAAAACCCCTTTCGCCACCGTAGGCTGCGTCTGCATTACAGGGATACGCTGCGGTGCTGTGGCTATTCTCCTACAGTCCCTGTGGTGTAAACATCGCCTGAGGTAGGAGCCAGAAACTAGGAGAGGATGAGAGGAGGAAAAGCCTGGCAAGGAGAGATGTGAGGAGCAGAGACTGGGCAGATGGGGGGGGATGATCTGGGGCACTAGGAAGGATTTGCTTTGTAGCGGTAAATGTCGATAAAAGTCGATTTCACCATACACAGGCAAAGGGACAAAAACCCTATTTCCATAGACAGTAATTGAAAGTTACAGACAGGGAAAGTGAGAACAGTGCTGCTGGAGAACCGACTGGAGTTTGATTCAAGGATCTTTACTGTGTGTATTTTGACATGTGATGTTGACAATTTGTGTTTTAACAGTTGTAAAGCTTTAACTTTTTGAATCTCAAATCTCCTGTCATTAAGTAATTACAGTATTGCCTGACATACCCCCACCATCACTTCCCACAACTGTGAACATTTAAATTGATACGATTCTGAAAAAATGCTGAAACAAAAGATCAACATTCTCTGTTGACATTATACATCTATCTCCAATTCTAGGGTAGGAAAGGCAGGCGGCGGGGAGATGAGGTGGGAGCTGGGTGGGGCAGGCTCAAGGGGAGGGGCACAGTATTAGGACCGAACATTTCACAGCGAGCTGGGAGGCAGTGGGGAGCTGGGGGCAGCAGGGAAGGTCAGGGGGCCTTGCAGCAGAGACCCGTTACAGGGGGCTGGGGAAAGAATGGTTGAGGTGCTTTCATGGCAGGAAGGAGGAGTGGGCCAAGTGAAGTCAATGGGCGTTACACTGGTGTGAGAGGAGAATAAAGGCCATGGGCTTGTGGAGAGGCAGGTTAAAGAGGGGCAGGGAATAGGTGTGAGGAAAGGGGCGGGGCTTAGAGAGGAGGAGGGGCAGAATCAGGAAGCATGCAGGAAGAAAAGGGGGAGCAGGGGTCTGGGGAGAAGAAAGAATGAAGCACTTTGGGGGCGGAGGAGGAGATAGCTCAGGAAATGTGGAAGGAGAGGGGCCTGGTGGATGGGGGTAGACGAGAGGGGAGTGGGTCTGGGGGCAGGGAGGAGAGGAGGAGTCAGTGTGGAGAGAGGCGCAGAACAGGGGAGGAGAAAGGACAGTCACTGGGGAAGGACGGCAGACAGGAGAGACGGAGAGGGAGGGGGCTGAGGGCTGGAGAGGCGGAGACAGGGCAAGAGCAGCGACGGGGGAGGGAGGGTCGGGGCAAGGGGGTGTGGTGGGGAAGGAGGAGGAGTGACGGGGGGAGGAGAGGCTGGGGAGGGGAGGGTCTGGGTGCTTTCAGTGCAGGGGTAGGAGGCATGATGAGCCGGGGGCTGAGGGGAGGAGAGAGGGCAGATGGCCGTGCAGCCTGAAGGAAGCTGAGGTTGGACAGATACCCCATGTACGGGCTGGGGGCATAGCGCTGACTTCTGCTCCCGCTGGTGGGTGCTCAACCCTCCTCTGCCCCCAGCCCACCCTCCACTCCACCCCTTCCACAAGGCCCCACCCCCTCTGACCCCTGCCTAGGGTGACCAGATGTCCCGATAAAATTAGGCAGTTTGTTCCACGTCCCGACCGAAGTACAGCCGGGACGCCATTTGTCCTGATATTTCAGGCACTCTTTTTTTTTTTTTTTTTGCTGAGGCGACAGGTAGCGGAAGCGCCTTTTCAATTGTTACATTCACCCAGCACGACCAGGTCTTCGGTGGCGGGTCCTTCAGTCGCTGACGGTCTTCTGCGGCACTCCGGCGGCGGGTACTTCTTTCTTCAGCGGCACGACTTATTACCTGCCACCGACGTGCCGCCGAAGGCCATCAGCGACTGAAGGGCCGCCGCCGAAGTGCCGCCGAAGACCCGGACGTGCTGGGTTACGGTCCCGATATTTTGCATTTAGCATCTGGTCACCCTACCCCTGCCTTGCTCCAACTTCACCCCCTCCCTGCCCCTATCCCAACTCTTTCCCCTAATCCCGGCCCCACCTCTTCCCCGCCTCCTCCCCTGAGCGTGCCATGTTCCCGCTCCTCCCCCTCCCTCCCAGCACGCCGGCGGCCAGGCAGGGAAGCACTGGGAGGTAGGCGGAGGAGTGGGGACACAGCGCTCGTGGGGGGGGGGGGGGGGGGAGGAGAGAGCTTGGCTGTCAGTGGGTGCTCAGCACCCACTAATTTTTCCCCATGGGTGCTCCAGCCCCGGAGCACCCACGGAGTCGGTGCCTATGGCTGGGGGTGTCCTAAGAAGGTAAAAGGGAGGGAGCATCTGGGGTTGCTGGAAAAGCTAAGCTGAGGGCGGGGTCTGGAAACTGGGCAGAGAACTGGGCTGGCTATGCCGGGAGGGAGAGAGAGCAGTGGGGGAAGGCATGACATTTAAGAGGGTTTGGAGGGTGGAAGGGGAAGGCGTGAATGGAAAAGACGGCGGGGGGGGGGGGGAGGAGAAGAGAGAGAAAAAGGAAACTGAAAGCGAGACTGCAAGCTCCTTGGGGCAGGGACATTCCTGTGCAGCATCTGGCAGAACGGGGCCGTGGCCTGGCTGCCCCCGGCCTTTCAGCATCACTACACAACGGAGACAAGACAGAACTGAAGGGGGAGGCCGAGGAAGTCTTGAAGGGAAAGGCGAGGGAAAGATGATCTTGGAGCGATAATATTGTTTGAAGCCAATGCAGAGAAATGCAGGCAAGGCAGAAAAATGTAGGACAAGATCAACCAAGATACATGATAGAAGGAAGGAAGGGAAACAGAAAGAAAAAAAAAAAGAGAGCGTGTGCACAAGTTATTTTAAAAAGAGGGAAAATGTTATTCTTATCTTTACACACAATTTGCTAGACTGTGTGTGTACCTACGACATGGTAACTGCACAGGATGGTTCATATGAAATATTATTATTTACATAGCAAACGCAGGTGCTAGGAATACATCTAACACAGACCCTGGGGTCTGGCCCTGAACATCCTCACTCCTGTCAACATGGCCTGGCAGGGACGAGCTCTTAATTGTACTAGAACAGATCTAGTGGAGGTATGGGTGTATGTAGATCACCCTGGTGCTGTAGAGTCTCGGGGGTCGCCTGGGGCCCAAAATTACTCGCCGGCTGCTTTACAAACTTCTCCCTCCAGCGATATCTTCCCTGAGCATTTCTCCAACGTGAATCACACGTTCATTTTTCCTGTCTATCAGTCCTCTGGCGCCAGAACGTTTTAGTTTCCACTGATTTCAAAGGGGGTGTCCTGCTGAAAAGCAGATGCTACACTATGGCCCCACATTACAAACCTCTCTAAAATCCTTTGCATTAGTTCTTGGTTCCCCGGGATGTTTCCAACACCACCTAATTTACCCTGGGGATCCTGGATGGGGCCTCTAGATGTTGTTCTAATATAAATAATCTTCGGGAGACGTATCGGCTGTGGAGCTGTGCTCATTGCCCCAGGCCGAGGTGTGCAAATAGAGGCAGCATTTTACCAGACCCTAGAATTTCATTTTCATTTTAGAAAAGGCTGGCATGGAGGTGAAAATAATCTCAGTTATAGATGTTTGGTTGGGAACCCTCCTTCATCGCTCTCTCTCATGTACACCATTCACAGATTTAAATAAAACAACAGATTAATAGGTTTTACATCCAGAAGGGACCCCCGAATATGCTCTTCCCGATGCACTTGATACTGTTTGCATTAGGGTTGTGCCTAGCTGCAAGGAGGGTCCCATTGTACAAGTATCCCCCTCCCCACCACACACAGTAAGAGATAATCCTCACCCCAACATGCGTACAGTCTGAGGCAAAGAAATGAATCACTGTCCCTGTTTTACAGAGGGGGAACTGAGGCACCGAGGAGTTACGTGACTCACTCAAGATCACACAGGAAAACTGGCAGAGCCAGGAACTGAACCCAGGTCTCCAGAATCCCAGTCCAGTGCTTTATCATAAAGAACAATGTCACCAGACCACCTTGCTGGATCCTGCCCTCTAGCTCACTTGAGTGCTGTTAATTCTACACCTTGCATCATCACTCAGTTCTAACTCCAGGTGAGAGTGTTTGCATCCACACCACTCACTTATTCCTGGTGCTAATCTAGAGGGTATGCCAAATAAAAAGGAAATGGACCTGCAAAGGTAAATAAGTGCAGGGTGACTGATCTAAAACTGATGTGAGGTCTGTGCAGAGGACACTATAAAGGCAGAATCCAGAAGAGAGAGTTCCTTGAACAATACATATTAAAAAAACAGAAGTGATACAAACTGACATGGGGAAGGAAGAGATGTTAGGCTGGAAAAGATAAAGCCATTTAGAAACTGATCCAGGCTGACGAAGAAAAGGGAAGAATGTGGCTGGCTTCGTAGTACCATAATCATAGAATCATAGAATCTCAGGGTTGGAAGGGACCTCAGGAGGTCATCTAGTCCAACCCCCTGCTCAAAGCAGGACCAACCCCAACTAGATCATCCCAGCCAGGGCTTTGTCAAGCCTGACCTTCAAAACCTCTAAGGAAGGAGATTCCACCACCTCCCTAGGTAACCCATTCCAGTGCTTCACCACCCTACTAGTGAAAAAGTTTTTCCTAATTTAAGATCCAGCACAAACTCAGAGGAATTACTCAGTAGCTCTGGACATGAGCAGTGGGGAAACAGAACTGTCACATGATGGTAGTAAGGCATCCAGTAAGAATTCTAGCCCTAGACGATGGAGGAGAACCCACACCTTGAAAGTACTCACATTTTGAATGGGGCAGAGGTAATTATTGTGGCTGCTAATTAAATAAGAGACACGTTGAAGTAATACGCAAGAAATCAGTTTTCTGCCCAAATATCAGCTGATCCTCTGGTGTGAAAACAAGCATCCCAGAAATGTATAAATTGAGTGCCCCGCTTGGGAGAATATTATTTTATGAGACATCTTTCTTGGAAAACTGATGGAACACAGGCCTCGTTAATCAAACAATAGATGGCAGACAGGTAGCTGCATGGAGCACGCTGTGAAAGTGCACGTGTGTGAGACAGAGAGCAGCCCACACATTTTCTTCATCTACATTTAGAATCAGAATAAATTAAAAATACATCCGAACACATCAACAAATGGATCAGAAACTCCCCTGTTTTTTAAAACTTGCTAACAAACACGAACCCAGCCAAGGCCCTTCAGTCAAATCCCAGATCCCCCAACTCAACTGATCCACCAAACACTTGGGAAAAAATAGATGGGGCTTTGCAACATGAGCAAGTGCAGTCACGGAGCATGCCTGGATGGCTTCCGGCACTGCAGACTCTAGCTGCTGTAATTCTGCCAGCTGCCTGGGTTCCATATGCAATGCTAGGGGGAGCTGCCTGCTCCCCAGCGTCTGCAGACCCTTCTCCTTGGTGGAACAGCTGCCTCACACACCCAATCCGATACGGGCTTGGGCCATGGAAGCAGACTCGTGCGATTCATTCCCATTTGTAGGTACCGGTCATGTCATTTGTACCTTTCCCTGGGGCCACACACAGGGCAGGATGGCAGGAACTGTGATGGATAGTTTTTATAATGTGCCCTGGAAAGTAACTGAAATGTTTCTCTTCGAGGTAATTTTCCAATTCCCCTGGTTCCAGGAAACTCCTTTGGAATGAAAGCCATGCTGCAGCAGCATTAAGGTTTCATTTCTCTGACGAGTAGATCGTTCAGTCGAAAAGGATAATCTCTAGGCATGTAGTACCCGGTGGTACTAATTTGATATGAATTACATAATGATGACTTGAAGTAGGAATATTAATAGCAATTAGGCTGCATGTTAATGCTCTAATAGCATCACATAGCCAGCCTGAGAGACATGAGAGCTAGTCAGAAGATATTACTTTTCAAGGGATGAATTGTGGCAGTCAAAGGATTTGGTACTTTCCCGTGTATGGAGCCGTATCCAGCAAAATCAAAAGCAGAAAAATTAGCAAATGCCAAGCACATCAACAAAGGAACTCCCATTTCATGCCTCACGTATCAGCACAACTGGTTAAATCAGAAGGTGAAGTCAGATAGTTCCATATCAATACTCTTCCTCAAAGACTGATACTCAGACTCTAATCAAGCACTTAGGTGCTTTTAATTCATATAAGCAACGACAATGTTCTTTGTATCAGACTGGGAATCTCAGCTTCCCAGCATACATCACGTCCCATCCCCCCAAAGCACCCTGGAGATGCAGTTTGGTTACACAGTAGCCAATGTTTCCTATGCATCCTCCCAAGAAGATAGGGCTGAATTTAAAAAAACCCACAAACTATCTGCGATGCCGGTATTCCATCACATTGTGCTTCAGGGCCTCCATTGAAAATCATCCTCCATCCCTAAAAATCGCTACCTAATAAAGGTGCCAGAGATACAGGTACTGGCAAACTAGCCTAGCTGGTCCTGTATGTCCTGTTCTGCTGAGGCAAATTCATTTGTCTCCTAATAGAATCATAGGACTGGAAGGGACCTCGAGAGGCCATCTAATCCAGTCCCCTGCACTTGTGGCAGGACTAAATATTATCTAGACCATTCCTGACAGGTGTTTGTCCAACCTGCTTTTAAAAATCTCCAATGATGGAGACTCCACACCCTCCCTAGGCAATTTATTCCAGTGCTTAATAGAAATTGAGTAACACATTTGGGTTACTCGGGGATTTGCTGGACCCGCCAATGGAGTCACTGCCCTGTGCCTCCTTGCAACTGCCACAGCTGTGTCCATACCCCCGAACAGACAGACGTGGAATATACTGACTGATATCCAGTAGAACCTCCCTCCACCCAAATCCCTCTGCCCTGAAAGCCCCCACATGCATCTGATGGCAGAACACCGCGCTTAGAGATCTGTCATCCAATCGTTTGTACAATGCAGCCCACCCCAGTGCGCTCTCTGCCTCTGGAGATCAACCATGCAGAATCATGGAGCTTTCAGGGACGATTTACATGTTACTGCCTCGCTTTTCTCAGTTATTTTCTACCTTTTAGCCAAAGCTCCCTGCCATGCGATCATTAAGGATGTTCAGTAAATGCTAGAGGTGGGTTAGAACAGAAAGCCAGAAAAACCAGTAATTCAGATGAGTCTTATGTGCAAGCCAGAAACTCCGCTCAGTTAGTCATAAGAATTCTGCTTTCAAAAAAGAAAAACATTTAGTAAATGGCTGCTGCTATTGTTATTATTTGTTTGGTTTTAGACAATATAATAAATCAGATAGATCAACCTCTCAGTACTATTATTTCCTCTGCTGCCTCCTCAGACCTTGTCCAATTTATATTGTCCCTGAATTTATCTGAATGAATTCCATATCCGCCCTCCTGCTCTATTTGAACAGGCTCCTGATCACTCGCTCTCTATACAGATATTCACACCGAGCACCTTGCAATATACCAAAAGAAGGCGTGTGTGAAAACTGAAGGCAGTATGGGCTGGGCTGAAGAGGTAGTAGGGGAAAGAACCGGCAGGCTGACATATGTGCAGACTTATACTACATTAAACAGAATAGTAATAAATAATAATAATAAATAGCAGCAATGTACTCAGAGGATTCTCCAAAGGGCTCTCGTGCCTGTCTCAATTGAATTTCTGGCTTTCATACAAGACTAATTCTTCTGAATCACTTACTGTCTGTCTTCATGTAATACCCCAATCACTGGTGCTCCTGGAACTGTCTTAATGCTGATATTTCAGAGGCTTCAGATAAAAGGTAGAAAATAGCTCTGAAAAGCAAAGCAATAAAAGGCACATTTTCCACTTACTCTTCAAAGAAGACTGATTCTGCGTGTCTGGTCTCCAGTGGCAGGGAGTGCTTTATATAGGGGTCTTCGGTACTGTACAAACGAGTACCTGCTGAAAGATAAAGGACCCAGTTTTGCTCTCCAATATACCTTCCCAACTGCCAGAGTTCAGCGAGTCTCTGATAGCAGAATGTGGCCCTTAGCTCTCCCCTGGAGCCATATCTTGCACTGAGTTACATCTTCTGGGGTCCCACTGAAGTTAATGGGATTACTGAGCTGCAAATTACACCTTGGGTGTGATTTCTATATAAACGACAGTGGCTTGTAGCAGAGTGCTGCTGCAAAGCACCTAATTAGCCCCTGCTCAGCCAGCTCCAATCAAGGGGAATAGATTGGGGCTGGTGGGACAGGCCCGATGCCTGGCCTGGGGATTGGCTCCACCTGTGGGCCTGGCAAGCCAGCATAAAGGGAGTCAGCGAGGGGAAAGATGAGTCCTCCTGGCTGAGGGCTGGCTGCTTGGGAAAGAGGGAACAAACCCTGTAAAGCCTTGTATCTATAACTCAATGTTGGTGGTGGGCCAAGGTGTGTAAATAAAACCATGGGTGCAGCACAACAGGAAGCCTCCCTGCGCTTTATTGGGCCACCCTGCAGTGGCCTGCCGGAAGAGGGGGCAGACGACCTGTTACATGGCTGAATCAGAATTCTACCGGATGCAGAAGGCATCAGCTCCCTTAGTTCTTATCAAATTGCATCATCAATTTCTCAGGCCCATGTCAAAGTAGCAAACTCCCTCAGCACAGGAGAGCACGGAGTCTGCTACAGAGCAGCGGCGTTTCTCTAGGAGGTATTTCTGCTCGGCCTGTGAGAAAGCAATCGAGCATTTATCTAGATACATTAGCAAATGAAGAACATGGTCATCAGAAGAGTATTCATAGCTATAGCTGCCCAGTCTTTCCTTTTAGCATTGCTTAATGGGGAAGGAGAGTAACTGCCGTCCTGAGTAAAGTGGCCTGTCCATCAAAAGAATTCTTGCTAAGCTTTCACAAAGGTTTGGCTTTCGCCCATTTTTCCAAAAAGTAAAACCCAGCAAATAATCTAGCCCCAGTGTTCTCTGAGCAAAACAGCACCAAAGACCTAGCAACACTTTGCTACTTCCCTACGCTTATCGTAGTATCCCAGGGCTTGGGAAAGAGTGGTAAACAAAGAGGAAAAAAAATATTTTAGGAAAACTTACAATCTTTATTACGAAATTGAAATAAATCAAGTCTCCAGCCTGCACCTGCGAGTGACAGGACTCCAGGAGTTTAACAATTCCACAAACACCCACAACCTGTGAGCTCTGTAAGTGCTATACCAAAGAACACGCCCCGTTACACGCATGTAACTTAACCCCGTGACAGAATGCTGGGCCACGACAGTGGTACCAGCACTCTGTTCACTGGATCCCCAATTACATTGCCCCCGAGCCAACCTGAGGGGCAAAGCTGGGCTAATTGATAGCTTGGGGCTGGGCTGGAGTGAGCTACCCGGCTAATTAGCCCAGAGGGTAGGAAAGGCACAGGAAGGGTGGGAGAAGAGAGAGAGGCAGGCTTTTGAGAGCCAGAGGAGATCTGTCTCCCCACTCCTGGGATGAGGGAGCCAGGGAGCGTACGCTGTTGTGCAGACAGACTGCACAAGTGCACCAAGGGGATGGGGAGAACAAGGGTCCGACCAGAAGGTCTCCGAGGGGTTTGTGTCTAGAAAAAGAGACAGGAGCATGATGATGCCCTGTCACAAGCCCCTCCCCCCCAACGGCTGAAACATCTGGAAACTGACAACTCAGGTTATTTGTGCAATTCTGACACCAAGCACAACACATCTGTGTGCAGGAATTGTGTGTCTGTGCAACACCTGAACCTAGAGGCCCTGAGAAACAAACCAAAACACAGCCTTAAGAACATAAGAACGACCATACTGGGTCAGACCAAAGCTCCATCTAGCCCAGTATCCTGTCTTCCGACAGCAGCCAATGGCAGGTGCCCCAGAGGGAATGAACAGACCAGGGCAGTTATCGAGTGATCCATCCCCTGTCACCCATTCCCAGCTTCAGGCAAACAGAGGCTAGGGACACCATCCCTGCCCATCCTGGCTAATAGCCTCCCATCACTAGCTGTAAAGGGTCAACTGCAAGATCAATGCCAAATCACTGAGCTCCAGACACCGATTCTGAAACCAAAATAATTTTCCTCTGCAACATGCGCTCTAAGTCTAGGGCAACTTCTAAACTAGGGAGCCGGGACAGCTTATCACAGCAGTCTACTCTAGGTGCAAAGCCTTGTTAGTAAAGCATATTAGCGAACACATCTTAAAACACAATCTATTTGCATGACCTCGGAGAGAGCTTTCTAGTTAAAAGAACAGTGTCCGCACAGGTATATTAACCCAGAGCTGTGCAAAACCTGGTCATTTCAGAAGACGGGTGGGTTGGGTGAGCCCTGTATTTGGTTTGCTTCACACGAATTTACTGCCCATGACAAACCTGTAGCTCAGGGGGGTTAATTGGAGATTGAGCCTTGGTCCTTCGGAAGGTCTGAAAACCTCAGTTCCTCTTACAGCATTAGCTTAGGGTTTGTAATGATAATTGAAACCAGATGAATTTCATGGGTGTGTTTGTGGCCCAGCCTCTTCTAACGGGAGTTCTGAAGATTTATTACAGTATCACAGCATTACAGTGTCTGTCTCTCTCAATGTCTGTCTCAAAGATTTATCGTCCCCGCTCTGCAAAGGAGATCTCAGAAAGCCACGTGACTTCTTAGCCATCAATTAGCATCACTGGTCACACCTGTAGGCAAATCACGCAGGCGCTGAATTGTTCAGCGCCAAATTCAGGAGCGATGCAAAGACTGTTGTTGATCAGCTGTTCTTAAATTGTGGCTTGAGAGCCGCCAATGATCTGTGGAGCACTTGCTAGTCACATGGTCCTAGATCAGGGGTGGGCAAACTTTTTGGCCCGAGGACTACATCTGGGAATAGAAATTGTACGGCAGGCCATGAATGCTCAGGACATTGGGGTTGGGGTGTGGGAGGGGGTGAGGACTCTGGTTGGAGTTGCAGGATCTGGGATGGGGCCAGAAATGAGGAGTTCAGGATGCAGGAGGGGGCTCCAGGCTGGGGCAGGGTGCTGGGGGTTGAGGGCTCCGGCTGGGGGTGCGGGCTCTGGGGTGGGGATGAGGGGTTTGGGGTGTAGGAGGATGCTTCGGGCTCGGACCGAGGGCTTTGGAGGGGGCAGGGGTGTGGGGCTGAGGGCTCCAGGCTGGGTATAAGATGTTTGGGATGCAGGAGGGGGATCAGGGCTGGAGCAGAGGGTTGGGGCGTGGGGAGAGGCTCAGGGGTGCAGGCTTCAGGTGGCACTTACCTCAAGCGACTCCTGGAAGCAGCGGCCTGTCCCTTCTCTGGCTCCTACATGGAAGCGCGGACAGCCGGCTTTTAGCGCTGTCCCATCCACAAGCACCGCCCCTGCAGCTCCCATTGGCCATGGTTCCCAGCCAATGGGAGATGCAGGGATGGCGCTTGGGATGGGCAGAGTGGAGCTCCCTGGCTACCCCTACACATAGGAGCTGGAAGGGGACCATGCTGCTGCTGTTGCTGCTGAGAGCCAAATGGAGCGGCCCCCAACCCTGCTCCTTGACTGGAGCGCTGGAGGGGGGCAAGCCCCAGACCCCGCTCCCCAGCAGGAGCTCGAAGGCCAGATTAAAAACGGCTGTGGGCCCGATGAGGCCCACAGTTTGCCCACCACTGTCCTAGATGCTCTTTCTCAACAGCTGCTTCTCCAGGCACACAGGACAGTAGCGTAGCCAGGGTAGGAGCAGAGGGAGCGGCTGCTCCCCCTGTGGCCGAAGCGGCGCCTTAAAAAGCGCCGCCCGAGCCAGGCTCCGGCAGCCGGGCTCGGGCGGGGATTTAAAAGGCCCATGGCTCCTGCAGCCGCGGGGAGCCGCGGGCCTTTTAATGCGCCGCCCAAGCCCCGTTGCCAGAGCTCCAGCGGCACTTTAAAGGGCCCGGGGCTCCCCGCAGCGGCTGGAGCCCCGGGCCCTTTAAATCACCGCCAGGGAAGCCGGTACGGTCCGGCACGGCGTACTGGCTCTTGCCGGTAGGCCGTACCGGACCGTACTGGCGAGGACCCGCCGAAGACCCAGTGGCAACGCCGAGGTGAGTACAGGGGGAGCCTTGGGAGGTGCCTTTTTATAGCGCCGCTCCCCCTGTGCTCTGGACCTGGCTGCGCTACTGACACAGAATCTGTGCTGCAGGGCTGGGGCACCCCTGTGAACAGCTGTGAAGTAGGAGGAGCGAACCCAGCTTCCTCCACTCAGCTCTGCTGCAATCACATCGCTGCCCACCAGGAAAAAAGCCAGGAGTTGCCAACAGGTCCAAAGCTGCCAACATAGTCAGGGCTTCCTCAGAGTGCATCAGGGGCTGGGATGCAGAGTGGGGCGGCGGGGGGCACTCTGGGTCAGGTACAATAGGAAGTGAAGGGGGAAACAGTGGGACTGGTTTACTGGAAAAGGAGATTGATTACATTTCAGTATAAAAGTACATTAATTCCCCAGGGACTGTAGCTGCCTCCTGGAGGCATAGGTTTGGGAGGGGAACATTCAGAGCAAGGGAGGCAGCCAGCCAGGTAATCTCTCTCTCAAGAAATGGCCTGTGCTCTGAGACAGGCTAAGAACCCCTGGTGTCAGCTCCAAGCTGGAGTAGGTAGCAGACTCCTGGGGTTTGGACCACCACGGTGCCATGCAAAAGCAGGTGACATTTATGCACTGAGCAGAGTGTAGCAAGGAAGGACATTTGCAGGGACCATATGAAAAAAGTGTGAGAGAGAGGGGACAAGGCTGCATTTCATGGTCTCCCCTCCCAGGCCACATAGATGAACCTTATTTGTTGGGCAAGAGTCAACAAGGGTTTTGTAAAGAGAAATCATGCCTCACCAATCTACTAGAATTCTTTGAGGGGGGTCAACAAGCATGTGGACAAGGGAGAACCAGTGGATATAGTGTACTTGGATTTTCAAAAACCCTCTGACAAGATCCCTCATCAAGGCTCTTAAGCAAAGTAAGCAGTCATGGGACGTGGGGGAAGGTCCTCTCCTAGATCAGTAACAGGTTACAAGATAGGATACAAAGGGTAGGTATAAATGGTCAGTTTTCATAGTGGAGAGAGGTAAGTAGTGGTGTCCCCCAGGGTCTGTACTGGGACCAGTGCTGTTCTACATATTCATAAATGATCTGGACAAGGGGTAAACAGTGAAGTGGCAGAGTTTACAGAGGATACAAAAATCACTCAAGATAGTTAAGTCCAGTGCTAACCAAACACAATTACAAAGGGATCTCACAAAACTGAGTGATTGGGCAAGAAAAAAAATCACAGATGAAGTTCAGCGTTGATAAATGCAAAGTAATTCAGGAAAAAGATCTTAGTCATTGTGGATAGTTCTCTGAAAACATCTGCTCAATGTGCAGCGGCAGTCAAAAAAGCGAACAGCATATTAGGAACCATTAGGAAAGGGATAGATAAGACAGAAAATATCATAACACCACTATATAAATCCATTATACGCCCACACCTTGGATACTGCATGCAGTTCTGGTTGCTCCATCTCAAAAAATATATATTAGACCTGGGAAAATACAGAGAAGGGCAACAAAATGATTAGGGGGGTGGAACGGCTTCCATCGGAGGAGAGATTAAAAAAACGGGGACTGTTCATCTTAGAAAAGAGATGACTAAGGGGGGATATGATAGAGGTCTATAAAATCATGACTGGTGTGGAGAAAAAGTGTTATTTATCCTTTCTCATAACACAGGAACCAGGGGTTCCCCAATGAAATAGGCAGCAGATTTAAAAACAAACAAAAGGAAGTATTTCTTCACACAACACACAGTCTCCCTATGGATCTTGTTGCCAGGGGATGTTGTGAAGGCCAAAGGTATAACTGGGTTCAAAAAAGAATTAGATAAGTTCATGGATGATAGGTCCATCGATGCTATTAGCCAAGATGGGCAGGGATGCAACCGCATGCTCTGGGTTTCCCTGCCTCGGACAGCTAGAACTGGGAGTGGATGACAGGGGATGGATCACTCGATAATTGCCCTGTTCTGTTCATTCCCTCTGAAGGACCTTGCACTGGCCACTGTGGGCAGACAGGCTACTGGGCTAGATGGACCATTGCTCTAACCCAGTCTGGCCGTTCTTATGGTATATGGAAAGGGTGCCATATGGGTTAGAATGGACATTTGGGAGAAGCAGGAAATGTAAGTTGGGTCTCCACCAGTGTTCCCTCTAAGCTGTGTGCGCGCACACACAGATCCTAAACCCTACGCACATGGCAAAACACCGCACACACAAACATTTGCACAGAAGAAATTTTTTGCACACACGGCTTGTCAACAATTAGAGGGAACATTGGCCTCCACTTTGATTTTCTGCTTGGAAGCCTCATCAGACAGTCTCCGTGAGGGACTGGTCTCATGCTAGGCTTCTGCCCTGGACACCCTTTCCTCCCTGCCAGCACCAGCGACAAGCTAACAGGGTCCGGGGGGCAACCACCCCGCTCCCCCAGCGCCCTTTAGCTGTACGTGTGGGGCCTTTTCAAGCATGCTATGCACCAGACACAAGGTGCGTGACTTGAATTTTCACCTGGGGCTGGAAGGCGAGCCTCCCCCTGCTCACTCGGCAGCAGCGGCTGTGGGTTGGGCCTGGCTCCCCACTCCAGCTGCTGCGTATGGGGTTTCATGGTGCTGCGACCTCGCGTGCTACATCACAACTCCACTCCCTCAAAGTTGGCCTGGCTGCCCTTGCGTCGTGGGGGAGGGGGAGCCAGGCCAAACCGGAATGGCGGCGCTGCCACCTTGTGCGCCAGGGCGCAATGCCCAGCATGAACAGCCAGGCCCGGCTGCTGCTGCTCGGGACTGCAGGGCTGCCTCACCCTCCAGCCTGCCCCCAATGACCCATTGCCTCCCACCGCCACCCCCCCATCGCAAAACCTAGCTCTGCCATTGCCCATGCAGACAATGACTTGGGTCTATTGTTCATTGATTGTGTGATGTTATACTTCACTAAAACGTGGTGTTATATAGAATCATTGTGTGCTAATCCTACAACTCCGCTCTCTGGAAATAAAAGAAAAGGCTACACCCAGCACCAGTGTCAGGGAGGCTGGATGACTCTCACTGCAGCCCGGGGTGGCTGCCTCTGTGATACAGCAAGGAGCAGGGAGGGGCGTGGAGTGGGAATGGACGGGCCTGTGGAATTGGGCTCCAGACACAGAATATGCCCCAGCCGAAGGCAGAAATAATTGCACTGCAGCCTCCTGTTCTGCAGATCCAAGGAGCAGACACACCACTCCGTGCTTCTCAGGGCTTTATCCCGAGGCAAAAGTGCTGCGGTCAGCAGGACTGACTGTCAACATGGTCCCCAAGGCAAATTGTCCTACTCCATTGGCTGGAGCCATTCTGTGCTCATGTGAGCAAGGAGCAGAGGCTGGGCAGTATCCATCTTGGTCTGCTTAGGTAAGTGGGTGCACTTTGGATTCAATTTTTGGCCCGGAGTTCGGTCCCGCAGAAGGAACACACTCCGGCTGAGGTCCGGGCCTTCCTGCACTCCTTGACTGAGTGATGGATCCTGCTAATCTCTGTAAGGGTCTAGCTGGAGCACTTCTGGGCCAGGGCACTATAATGATCTCTTGCCAATTACCATTGATGCCCTGGTTCTTGAAAACTCCTTTGCACTGCACTATCCCCAGTGGCCACCATGGTTTTCTACCTTGGAGCTGAAATGTGAAGGGAGGGTACCTAAGAGCAAAGGCAGCAAGGGAGGACTTGTGTCTGAGCCAGACAACTACAACCAAGGGAGTTTTCTCCCGTGGCCGCGCTGGGAACTAAGAGGTCTGTTTCTTCCTCCACAGGAAGCAGTGGCCTGTGTTCACAAGGGTGGGTCACACAACCAATCCAGGATGCCTTCACCGGGATTCAGAGAGGAGTCTCTCCAAGTTTCCAGTCTCCTTTGCAGGGGAGACTAAATGCATGTTGAATGGACTCTGGGGCTCTGAGAACAGGGCCAAAGCATTCAAAAGCAAACAGGCCACCTTCCCACAGCCAGGGCAGAGGTTTGACCATCCTAGGCACTGAATCCACTTGCAAGGTGGCCTCAGCCTTCCTGGCTGTGGAAAGCCAGCAGGGGATGCCTCCCTCCTTATCTATGGAGACTGGTAACGTCTCCTCAAGGATGGCAAGCAGCCAGCGGCATTTAACATGCTGCAGTGGGCCCTCGTCCAATAAGCCATCACTCAGCATGAATAGCTTCATCAGTTATTGATCAGTCTCACGTCTCCCCCACCTGTGGGAGGTGGCTGATTGCTGGTACTGAGCCAAAGGGGGGACATTTTCCCACCAACTCTTTCCCTCACTCTGTGTTTCACATCCCCCAAAAAAACATGCAAATGTTTGAAATTCTTTAGATTTCAATAACTCTAAATAAAGGTGAAATTCAATGCAGAAAAGGCCAAATCCAGCAGCAACTGACATCCTCCAAGTTTGGACCCTAAATCAGACAGGCCCCTGACTGGACGGAGTGGGGGGGAAGAGACTATTTTCCCAGGCTGAAGATGTCTTCAGAGCAATAGCGAGATATTCACCGTCCAGACTATGTTTAGAGCTAAGCATCAGCCTCCACCACCATGCACCACTGCTGGCTCTGCTGTGGGACTTGACATGGGTGGCTGGATCCAGGGCTCCCTTCAGGAAGTTCACGAGATGCTTGTATTAGGCTCCCGCTCCCTGTCAGGTGGACGATTTTATCCCATCCTTCTTCTTCACCATATATCCGAGCCCACTTAGGGCAGAGTCCAGGGCACGATGCACTAGAGTATCACTTATGGGCGGAGGACCCCCAGCTCTGAATCTCTGTCTGTGCACCCGCTCTTCCAGGTCCTGGTACATATCCAGATCTGGATGAAATCTAGCTGCGTTAGGCTTGATCCAGATACGACAAGTGGATACTGTACATGTTGCAGAGAAACACTGAGATAATGGCACGGCCGCCCCTGCAGCTGAAGGCATCTGCTCATCGCTCGCCAAGCTGGTTTCTCATCAGAGTTCGGCACAGCATGTCTCTGTTCTTGGATTTCCAGAAAGCTGCAGTAGCCAGACACAAGCAGAAGTGGCTGGACTCATTTCCTCAATCATTAGCCAGCCAAGAGAGCATGCTCCTTCCTTTTCAGCAATGCTCACTGTAATCCACCCCTTTGGCACCCCAAGGCTGGACTACTGGAGTGTGCTTACCTGGGACTTGTCAGTGAAACACACCTGGCTGCTTCGGCTAGAGCAGAATGCAGCTCCCACTTCCTGAGCAGGGCGGGCTAGCAAGAGATCGTCGCTCCTGTGCTCTGTGCTGGCTATCAGTTCGCTTCTGGGTAAAATTCAAGATGCTCTTTATAGCCTGGAAAGCCCTAAATGTCTGAATTCCCAGCTACATCAGAGACAACATCCCTGGCTAGGATCTGCCATGGCATCGGAGCGCTGGAGGAGGTCTCGGTTTTCGGGAGCTACGGGCAGGTTTTTCTCAGTAGTGGACGCTCATCTTCGAAACTCACTCCTGCTGAAAGTCTATCCAGGTCTAGATCTGGCCGTGTTTACAAAATGCACCCCTTTCTTCAAGCCTTCCACTCCTGGAAGGTGATGGAGTTTCTCTCAGCAGGCTGCTCCCTGGCTGGGTGTCTCCTGTTTCGGTGGATAGCAGGGTTGATAGCTACAAGGACTATAGAGCACAATGTTTCCTGTTTGGGGGAAATGTGTCAATTTTGGTCTAATTTGCAATGCCCCCAGTTCCCACAGTGATGGGGGGCGGGGGGTCTTATCAAGGCAAAAGGTTTGTTTCTTAAGTGTTTTCAGATCCCCAGAGCTGGAGAAGCACACAGTGTTATCAGGCACCAGATATTATGGAGAATAAATTGAAGGAAGAAAGAGGAAGTTAGCGCCCAATAGTCTGCCAAGTTCCTAATATAAATTCAAAACAAAGCAATGCTTAAAAGTGCACATGAAGTCAGCATTTGTCTGTGCTTCAGTCTCCTTGAAATCCCTGGAGTAATCAACCCACGTGGTGGCAGCTTAAGGAATGGAAAAACCAGTCATTTCTACTTCTCATGTCTTTTTTAGTCTGCAATGTACAATATGTAGTGGGAAAACTAGCTCCAAACTGCTTACTCGGCAGCGAAAGTACTCTTGGCGGTTTTTGAACTCAAGGAAAGCCATGATTTATCTTCCTAAAGGCTTTCAGGACAGAAGTATTTGGATGTTTGTTCAGGCGCGCTAGCAACCAGGTAAAAATGATTAATACGGCACTAAACTTTTACTTGGAGTGGGGAGGAAGAAAAGTTTAGATAAACGGTACATTTGTTCGCTAGCTAGCCACAGACATCCTGGATTGCAGTGCTCTACAGGTGCCTGCATTCTGGCTCAATGGAGCACCTAATGAGCTTGACTAGTTACTTCCTTTCACCATCGTCATTCCCCTTCTCCATGAATTATCATGCACTTACCGTCCTGCACGTCTTTGTTTAACAGCCCACATCTGTGGGGCTGCTCTCCAAACTCCAGGCAGATGGGACATTTGGGCCTCATCCGAAGCCCACCGAAGAGACTGTCCTAGACTTAAACTGGCTTTGGATCAGGCCTTGGTTGCACAGCTGCCCTGAATGCCCAGCCTGGCCTCCCACCTTTTTGGACTCTATACCTGGTAGTTCCTGCAGTCAGTCCCCAGCCTGGTTCCTGATCGTGCCACTTCACACCTGACAACACCGATACCAGAAACGGTCACTGTCTGCTGTGATGTAGCAAAATGAGAACGACTGGACTAGGAGACTTTCCAAAGGCAGCTAGCCAATGAATCCCAGTGGTCTAGTCTGCAGCTGGAACAGGCAGCACCTTCCCTTTCCAGTACCAAGCCAGACTCTGTGCAGCCTTCTGCCAATATCCCCATCAAAATTAACTCTCTCAATAGCAATCCAAGTCCCTACCAAGTGCAAAAAGGAGGGAGAGAGATGCAGAAATCTCCTTAAACACGTCAGGCACTGGACTAGCAGAGAGACAGGTGTGGTGTAAGAACCTAGGTAGATCGTCCTGTGTGCTACCTCTGCCTTCACTCTTTGCTTAGCCTAGGGTGAGGGAAGTGCTATGCAGTAAACAAGACTCCAACACGCCAGCTGATGGACAAAGAAAACACTGAGGGAGCCTACGCAATGCAATGGATTCCCTCAGACATGAGTTCGACAGAATTGGGAAGACACCTGGAAAGCTCCCAGTAGACCTGAGGGTCACATTTAGACCTTGTGTACTGGAAGCAGGGGTAACTCCACTGACTTCAGAGCTATGCTGCTTATACCAGAAATGAGACTTCGCCCTGAGGGACAGAGAGTGGAAAGATCGCTGTCTGCCAGGGAATGCAGAGATCTAGACGTTACTCCACAAGAAAGAGAGAGCATTAATGTGTAGGGACCTCTGCAGTGTACGGCTCTATTGTGACTCCTGGGGTGGTGTTAGTGAGTGTTGGGAGATCACCAACACCATTAGCTGCTTTGATTTTCATGATCGATGGCAGCCTTCTGCATACAACAAACATCAGTGGTAAGAGAGGGCAGCCTGGCTCCGGAGAGAAGTTAGCATCTGAACTCCCTTTTCCTTGGGGTGAGCGGAGGAAATGCTCAGTATGGAGAGCACAGGGACTATACCTGTGTCTAGTTCCCCTGCAGAGAGTTAAGGGATGTAGGCTCACGGCACCCTCTTCCCTATCCCTGCACACTCACAACGAGGTCCTTAGTGGTGGTGAACAACACACACTGTTAGCATGGGACTAGGGGGGGTCAAGGGTCTTGTCTGGCAGATAAAAGGGAAGCAGAGAAGCAAAAATCCAACCCAACAGATGAGAAACACCCACTACCTCCCCGATAAGGAAATGTGTTAACAATAATATCCCATTATAAACAGGGCAGGAATCCCCTGAGGAAACACTGATCAGTTTTATCTCAGACGAATATTCAGTTGCTGAGAAAGAGCTTGCACTGCAAAGGGCTCCGAGGTTTTAGGAGAATTCAAAACATGGAAAGGGACAAGCTATATCCTGGAAGACCAGTAGTTTTTAGCTTCTTAGTTACTGTATTTGCCATCTGCCCTAAATGTCCATTTACCACTAGTCAGAGACAGAGGCAGACGGACGCAACAAACTCCATTTTTATTTATTATTTCTACACTGGATATTGCTCAGAGGGCCTGATCAGGATTCGTACAAATATGAAGAACGACATGGTCACCACACAATGTTTACAACTAAACCTGGTAAAGGGGATGCTTACCTGGGATTTATGAAGTTTGGCTAAACAATAGTAAAATCATTATCTAGTAAAGCAGCATAGACTCTCCAGCGATAATAAAATAAAAGTGTAGTCATAGGAATTAACTAGATTTCTTATTTGCTTTGCTTTTCTGTTTATAAATAAGTGTGCCATTTATCCTTGAAGCATAATTTCCAAGAACTGTACTGAATTCATCAGGGCAAGAGAAAAGAACAGGTAAAATGTTTGCCTGGGGAGATAATCTGCTGCATACACTATAGCAATGAAACTTGCATAGAGTGCCTGCCACAGACTAGCCAGATTGTGAGAAATGTGGCATCCGGCTCCATAGAGCAAAGGGACATAAATTGGACACACAGGACTCGTATTCCTTAGTCATTGGTTTGGCAGAAGCTGAATGAGGTGCAAAGGTGACTAATTCAGTCTCCAGGACCCAGTTACAAGGAATTGGCTGGCCCATAATTTGACATTCCTGGCTATTTTGGGAATTTGCCTGAATGAGTTTGTCTGCTTTTAATCCTAAAGCATAATATTTAACGTCCTGTAAACGGTCTGAAAGAAATAAACCCTGGAACAATGACAAGGAAAATAAAAATGATTCTATCTAGATGCCTCTTAGATGGCCTGGATCGCTCTGAAAGATGAATGTTAAGGTCTTAAGGTTTCCTATTTCCACATATTTCATAAGCAGAAAAGACCAACTTTCAAAGGAGACACTGAAGTTGTATTGGCTTGTCCACTGTAGTCTGGCTTGGGGTTCCCTGCTGTCCTGCACATTCTGCCTCCCACAAACTGTGCTGGTGGATGAAATGCTGCCAAACATCCTCTGTTACAGTAAGCAAAGTTAATCTGTAGGCATTCTGGAAACACTCTGTGTCTTTTGGATCAGCATCAGAGACGCACCCTAGTGCTCCAAGATAAATTTTCACTGGGACATTTTCCATTTAAATATGTCCAGAAGACAAATTACTATTAAGATACATATGCTAAGAGGACTTTTACAGCTTTGAATTGTCTTCCTCAAAAGAAAAAACAAACATACACAACATCTTGAATGAGTGATGCCAAAACAACATCAAATATTAAAAAGTTGTTACAAGGAAGAGGGAGAAAAATTGTTCTCCTTAAACTCTGAGGATAGGACAAGAAGCGATGGGCTTAAATTGCAGCAAGGGTAGTTTAGTTCGGACATTAGGAAAAACTTCCTATCAGGGTAGTTAAGCACTGGAAGAAGTTACTTAGGGAGGTTGAGAAATCTCAGTCATTGTCTAACCTGCTCTTAAAAATCTCCAAACACCTGTCAGGGATGGTCTAGATAATACTTAGTCCTGCCTTGAGTGCAGGGACTGGACCAGATGACCTCTCGAGGTCCCTTCCAGTTCTATGATTCCATTACACTGGATGTAAAATGCTGACTGGATCATTTAATTTGATCAAATAAGCCATGCTAGGTAAAGCATATCAAAAATTCTATTAGTGTCTGTCAGTTCCCCTGGAGTTGTTCAGCAATTAAATATGTCAGTTGAGAAAGAAATACAGGACCCTTTGAACGTTATGTGGTGATTCTTTGCGTCACCAGAGCCGATGAGCAGCAGCACCAAGGGGTCTGTACCGAAATGTGAACTGCTCCCTTCGGGAATGGATGAGCTAGAGGTGAGTGTCTGTGCTTTGGACACGAAGGACAGCGGTCGTTACTGGTATGGGCCATGCAGGCTGGTGAATCAGTGCAACAGCGCCCCCTCTGGCCAGGTGAGTGTTGTGCTGGAGTTCACCCGATCTGGCAGGGCTGTCAGTGCCCAGGGGATCTGAAAATACCCCCTCCATTCTTACGTCTGTCAGGGGTTGGTAGAGGGACCCAGGCCTGCCCACTCCACTGGGTTCCAGCTCCAGGCCCTTCAGGTAGAATCGGGACTCAGTGCCGCCGACCATGCCCCTCCCCTGGTTTCTGTAGGCTCTTCGGCCTGTTGTCCCCTCCTAGGGTGCTGTGTCTGAGCGGCTTCTCAGCAGCCTGCTGGCAGGAGTTCCCTTCTCCAGCCTGCTCTTCTGTCAGTCACCCCACCCCTCTGCGTCCCAGCCCTTTTATTCTCCTAGCTGCCGGGAAGCTGCCAGTCAGCCCCAGCCCGCAGTACCTGCACTAGCCCACCCCTCGGTGGCTGGCCCAGCCAGGGGGATAGACACCCCGACAGCATGGCCATGCTAACGAGATGATGGACGGGAGTGCAAATATTAATACCTGTGCTAAGTCTCAGAGTGCCCAGAGGCCTGACTGGCCTGAGAGCTCTGTGGTGGGGCCTTCCCTCTAAGCAGCCTGAGCCCTTTGTTCATTGCTAAATGCAATGGAATACAGGAGCAAACAGGGAGGGGGCAGATAGGCCTGGCTAGAGATTACGGTGGCGGCAGCACTCGAACGGAGCTGGTAAGGACAGGGCACTCCGGGCCAGGCTCACATGGCAGTGCAGGCTGGCGTTTTACATTTTGACAACATTTCGGGCTAAGCCTGCTGCTATACTGGCAAGCTACCTCGTAGTATGTGCTCAATTCCTCACTCTTCTACAGATGCCCTGTGTGACCTTGGGTGAGTCACTTAAATCGCTCTGTGTCTCAGTCCCCCATCTGTAACATGAGGATAGGAATACCTATTTTCTCCACCTTGTCTGATTAGACTGTGAACTCTTCTGGGCATCTCTCAACATGTGGGTGTACAGTGCCCAACACAACGGGGCCCTGATTTTGGTCAAGGCCTCCAGATGCAACAGTAATCACAAGCTGAAGTGGGGGCAGTGAGAATGGTATTGGAGCAGAGGCCCCCAGAGGGGTGGGTATGGGAGGAAGTTATAAACGGGTGTTATAGTGGCTGGGGAGAGCTACAGAGGCAGGATAAAGAAAAATCAAAGGAGAGGGAAACCAATACAGAAAAAGCAGCAGGGAGAAAAGTTCTGTGGTGATAAAAGAATGAAAGGGGAGGACGGGACTAGAAAGCTGTAAAACAGAACAGTGTGAAGCTAGGAAACAATCACTTTCCAGCTGGCAGATTTTCAAGTACTCAATTCCGCACACTATTATATTTCCTTGGCAGAAAGAGGGACAGGAAAAGAAAACCAGGGTCCAATCCTGATCCCAGGATCACCGATCTACAAGGTCACAAGAAGGCTGGAGGCATCAGTGTGAAATCCATGAAGCAATGCACAGGTGAATGGCGGGGGAAGGATAGGGGATGGAAACATTTCCCATCCCATCTCAGAGCTCGGTAGGTTAATCAGAATTTACCTGAGAGAGGTACATTCTCTGTGCTATTATACAACCTGGTGGAGGCTGCAGTCTCCAAGCCACCACAATTCTACAAAACATGTTTTTATGCAACATATGGTATGTTCTTGCTGGTTGTGTCACTATGACATTAACTGATCGTTCAAAAGTGGCTCATGGAAACCAGTTAGAATTAATTCAGCTTGCCAGAACAAACCCAACATGCTGAACGCCTATAGCAGCAGTACTGGCCACGAAGAGATTGCGATCAGCGTGGTAGGTAAGATTAGAGATATGGGGAAACGAAGCTTGGAGAGCACGTTACAGAGAGTTGCTAAGATAAGGGTCTGAATATTGAATGCACTAGGCAATTTGTTCTAACAGTTCATGATCTCAACAGGCCTGCTGGTTGAAATGATCTCCAGACATCACCACTTAAGATCCAGGGCCCGTGCAGCTTGCTTCCCTTCTACTGAGCAGCCTGATAAAAGGAAGCTGCTTTTCTCTGGATGATGCTGATCCTAGAGGATGGGAGTTGCATTTGTGAATGTAGCTGCTGGAAGCTGATAACGCTCTGGCTGTGAATGGCCACTTTTCGGCATATATTTCCATGCATTCAACTTTGTGTTGGCATGTGCTGGACACTATATTCAACTTCTCGCTGCCAGCATGCTAACACACCCTGGCAATGGGGTCATTAGAAAAGATCTAGACTGACAGACAACTAACAACCCAGCCTGGCATTTCTAAGCAATCGCATGGGTTTCCTTCCATTCACAGTCCCATTCATTTGTTTCAGAACTAGGGACAAAGAAGAAGAAAGCCCCTTGCTAATTAAGAGATTAATTAATGGATCAGTGTCTCCAGCTGGTGAGATTTCTCTCCTCCTTCCCTCCTAGGAGGAACACAGCTGGGAAAGGGCATGGGCTCTGCCTAGGAACTAGAAACCCACAGCCCCATTTGAGCTTGAAAATGGCTCTGCTAGCACTGGTGGCTATGTATCACCGCTCCCTTTTTCTGCACAGCTACACACAGGACCTGGTACTGCCAACCCAAGCAGCCAACAGTTGTGTCCGGCTCCCCAAAATCATTAGATGGATTATTTTTTAAATCTTATTATTTTTAATCTAACGTTTCGTTCTTTTCAGCTGCTGTCTGGTCTTTGCGCCTTTAGGAATCGTATTTTCCAGCTTTTCTCCACTATGTCAAGGCCTAAGAATTGACTTTTGGTTTAAATGAGAGCTGAGATTTTCACATAATCACAGGACTCCAGCAGCTGGGGCTTTGAGAAACACACCAAATACCAGGAGACTTGCAATCAGGGATTTGGAGCAATCAAATGTTTGAATTACTCCGCTCCAGCTCCAGGCATAAACCTACTGCTCTGCCCTCCAGCTCCAGGCTCTGCTCCAAAGCCCTGCTTGCAATTACATTGTGGGAGTTGGCAGGACAGGACATCACCATTACAACCAACTGCCATCACAACTGCCACAAAGCTACAGAATTAGCCCTACCTGTCCTTAAGTCCCCAGTGATTGTGGGTGCCCAACTTGGGGTACCTTAAACAATATCAATGCCTAGCTCTTGTACAGCCCTTTTCCTCAGTAGATCTCAAAGGGCTTCCCAAAGGAAGTCAGTATCATTGTCCCAGCTGCTGCCCCACAGCCCTCCTCGCGCTAGTTCCCAGCTGCCCTGCCTGGGTCTGTGGCCTTGCAAACCCTGACCCAAGAACCAATTCCTCATTCTCTCTCCTACCCACTTCCCAGGCCCCTTCCCCACTCTCTCCAGAATCTCCGCTCGCTCCCTCCTCCTGGCTTAGGAGCCCACTCAGACAAGCCTAGCCCAGCTCATGTGCTCCTCACATTCAAAACGAAGTGGGATAGGGAAGGGAGAGAAGGAAAAAAGGGGAAAGAGAAGGCAAGAAAAATGAGAAAGGAGAAGGGAAAAACCAGGCCAAACAACGGGAGAGCTGGTGAGACGTTCTGGCCACCCAATGACCAGACCCGTTCACACGTGAGCCTCTGAACACACACTCCCCAGCATGGATGGAAAACACAATCCAATGCAGATAAAAATGCAAACACAAGGATTTCCTAAAGTCTGGTAGTACAGCCCTGGAAGAGAACAGAAGATCCTTCTCCCTTGCAGTATCAGTGGCTAATTCCTACCTTTCCAGAACTTCCTCCACAGCGTTGCAGAACCCGGCACTGGCAGATGTGAGGAACCGGGAACATTGCCCACAACTGGAATTGGAATACTTACTCCAGACAGCAGCAACCAAACACACCAACCTGCCTACAGAATTCTGCCCAGCAATGGAGCAATTCACTGTGGGCATGTCTACACAGCAATCGCAGGGGTGGGAGGGGGTGTGATTGCAGCTTACGTCGAGAAACAGCTTTGATCTAGGTAGCTCAAAAACAAATGCCAGCGAATCTGCAGCAGCCTGGGCGAGCAGCTCGAGGACCTATGCAGGGGCCTGGGTGGGGCTGTACCCTGGCAGCTAGTCCACCGCTGCCCGTGCTGTGGCAGCTTTGCTGCTCTTGTTACTGGAGCTAGCTAGATCAGAGCTCTCTCAGGCTGCAGTCACCCCTCTGGCTATAGTGCAGGGGTCACAAACACGCGGCCCGCGGAGTTATTTCCTGCGGCCCCCCATAGGCGCCGACTCCACTGGCAGTTTTTAAAAAGTTAATACATTGACTTTTAATAGCATACTATATTACTCTTCATTTTTTTCATTTTTGACTATACTTTTGTATCATTGTATGAAAAGGTTTCAGTGAACTAGTCATGTGGCCCTCGTGGTGATTTGAGTTTGAGATCCCTGCTATAGTGCAAACACACTCTGCATCACCAGCTGCATCCCAGACCCATGCCCACTCTGGCTGGTGAGAGATATCCAGGACCCCTGCTCATGCAGATTGTCAACGCACCCTCGAAGTGGGAAACCTACCATCTGCCCCACCACGCCATAGCTTGGCCAGTTCTCAAGAAACATCTCCAGCACCAGCCAACCTTGTAAACTACCCACCTAGTGTTAACTCTTCGGTGTTTGAATCAGCTAGAAACAATCTTCTGTCTGTAGCTAACCCTAGGACTCTGCCTCACCTTCTCAACCACAGCACCTTTGTAACCTCTATGCAAATGTTAGTGTGCAACGCCGACAGACGCTGGTCACTGGCGGGCGGGGTTGAATCTGGGACCTCTGGAGCTAAATGCATGAGCTAAAAGCCATATGGCTGTTGGAGATTAACGAGTCTGCTCTAGACTTAGCTAAGTGGTCTCAGTGCCACTGGAGGGGACACACCACACCCAGGAGGCGTGTCGGTTACATACTGCCCCTAGCTGAGGAAATGTGTCCCAAGCTTCAGAGACTTGGCAGCTGAAATCCCGGACAAGCCCAGACTTGTAACGCCGACAGACCCCGGTCGTCATCGAACCTGGGACCTCTGGAGCTTAGTGCATGAGCCTCTACGGCATGAGGTAAAAGCCACCTGGCCCTTAGCTAAGGCTGTAGAGCAGATTCATTAATCTAAGTGGTCTCGGTGCCACTAGAGGAGACAGAACACCACACTCAGGAGGTACGTGGGTTACAAGTGCTCCAACATTAGCAACTTCGGTTAGTCCTGATTGCAGTAATCCACCACCTCCACCCCTCCTGCCCCCACGTATCACCCCTTACTTCACTCACGACACTGGCTCTCCTAAAGCGCCGAGCAAAATGCAAGCTCGCAGTGTTCTACTCTTCAATGCCCTCCATCGTAATGGCCCAAGACACCTCAGAAAGCACCTGCCTCTATGCAACAATGAACCCGCTTAGCAGCTACCTTCCGCGCTCAGGAGCTACGAAGCTGTCAGCCTCCAGAGCGAAGCTTGTGTGAGTGAGAGACGAGCTCTCAGCAACAGGCTTACGGCTTTGGGGCTCATTCCCGGAGGAGCAAAGAGTGACGTGCATCTCACTACCTTCAGAGAGAGGCGCAGAACTCACTTCTTCAGCTCAGCTTCTTGCTCATAACAGGGAAGAAGAGGAGGAGGAGGAAAAAGATCAAGGCAAAAAGAGAAAAGGGAGTAAGAGAGAGAAGATGAGGGGAGAAGAGAGAACTAAGAAGTTTAAAAAATAGTTGTGACTCCTTGGGGGAAGGGGAAAGGAAAGTTAGACCACCTGCCTATTGTATCATCTCTTGGAAGATGCTCAGACAGTACAGTTCTGGGTACCAACAGAGGAGCTTAGATAGACAGACTAGAAGGATGTTATTCAGTGTAGCTTGCTACCTTTCCCTAGAGAGTTTAATATTAGCAATTCACTTTAATTTGAAACAAATCCTAAAAAGTCCTTATAGGGAACGCTTGCAGCTAACTATAAATGCAAGCAATAAGCAGATTGTTTTTAAATAGATGTATTCTTCTTCAGAGATGCCCTCAGTCTACCAAACTCTGTGGAATTTCTGTGGCCCAAATTTCCAGAGGCCCTAGCAATAAAAATTAATCAGGGCTTCAAACTGATCCATCATTTTACTTTATGCAGTTAGTGGTGTGGGAACTACTCTGGCTTTTTTGACACTGCATTTCTGAAACGTGAAAAGATTTTAAAACGATAAGGGAAAGAAGGGGAAAGAAAATAATTTTGTATGGAAGCACTACTTCCACTCTCCTACAGTGCTCCCAGCAATTGGAAAAATAAATCTAATTAAGTAGGTACCTAGGCTCCAAGCCAGATTTTTACCTGGTGAATAATTACAAAACCAAAAAGACTATTTTGATTGCTAAAGCAACAATTAAAACAAAGCTCCCATCTTTCATGTGTTGAGGTCTAATCCAGTTACTTAACAATGCCACATTTTGAGAGTGGCACTGCCCACTATATATATAAAGACCTATCTTGTGACTGATTGCAGCTTCAGCTAGGTGGATGGCCCACAAAGAGGTCACATGGAGGATACCGCTGTGTGACTAACCAGTACAGAAATATACCACCATAGATACAATAGTAGGAAGGCTCTTCAAGGCTCCTCCATCCTGTCTCATCATAAACCAATCATAAATAGACCAAGTTGAAAAATAGAGGGGCACAAGGCAAATGCAGAGCTACAGAAACTGCAGCAGTGAGAGGAAGGGCACCTGAGATTGCATGACTGTTGTCGTGAGTAGAGTTGAGATTTACATCTGAGAAGGGTCTGGCTGCACCAGCACATGGATTCTGGTAAAGTACTCAGCCAAAGAGAATCAAGACAGTAAAAGACGAAGAAACATGCCCAATCCTCTTTTGCTGGCTTTTTCCAACCGGATACTCACAGGTCTAAATTCACTTGCTGCATTAACAAAAACACACCAACAGGATCTCTGAGGTCAGGGTTCATACAGACCATCCCCATCGGCTGGGATGCTCCTAAAGTGCCTCCTTCAGGACTGCTCAGCCCACACCCTATATCCTCTCTCCTCAGAAATCCCCCTTCCACTTCCCTTTTATCCAGGTGGGGTAACGTCACCAATCTCCATGGGTCAGCAGAACCCACGTTACCTTCCCAAGCAGAATCAGCACCTGCCAGCATGGCGGGATGCTTATGGCAAACGGCCTGCCTGTTACTTACCTCCCACTCTGTGGACATCTCCACACTGTGCTCTCTGCTTTCCTCTCCCCGGTGCAACCCAAGCGACCTGCAACTATGGTGCCTCCTGTTCTGTGACTCTGGGGTCAGCTTGAGAGCTCTGGGGTGCCCCTTGGAAGCCAACAGAGTTTGACGATACCTGGTCAGCCCACAGCCATGGGCCAAGGCACACACTACTCCCCCCTTCATTCTCTGGTGGGCAGTGGCAGGGAATGGGATGGGGAAACCTTGGGGCCATACATTCCTGGGGCAGTAAAAACGGGGCAGGTCCCCCGTGCTCCCCACGGTGCAGAGTGTGCAGTTCTGCTTGGTCCTTCCATGGGTGGCCGAAGCACCTTTCCCTTCCCCCTCACCATGCACCCAAGGAACAGGCCAGCACAGATCAGACGAGGGTACAGATGTCATTTTTGCTGAAGTCTTTCGACTCCTTTGCAAGCCTGAGGACTCCGAGCAGAGAGGGAGCTCATCTCCACTTTCAGATCCCAGAGCCAGGCAAACTAAGCTAACCTCGTTCCTCCAAGCCAGTAAATCAAACAAACAGACTCCAAGGGAGCCTAGCCTTTCCCGGTACCCTGATTTGGATTTGGGGGAAGGCGAGTGGGGATTTACACAGCTACCAGGAGAGGAAATGGGTAGGTGGGAGCCTGCATGAGGGAAGAATGGCCTTCTTTTATAGTTGCAGAAAGGCTTAAAACCTTGTTGATGGTCTTTGAACACGCTTTCTTTGGCTTGTAAATGCTGCTGGAGTGTGTGACATCAGAAGTTCCTCCGTTGCCCTAGCAGCAGTCTCACAGCAAAGCAACAGAGAGTTACAACATGGCCTGTTGAGATTAGCAACACGAGAATAGGCATTTCAGTAGAAAGCAGCTTTATGCTCCCATTTGAGCTCAGGATGAAATCCGGAGTGGATTCTTTAAAGGTACAGCCCAAACTCACTTTTCAACTTTGGGGCAAGGAGAGGGAAACCGGTTTCATTTTGCAGGCTTTTGCAAAGTGAGGCGTTGTTGTTAAAAAAGGTAATTAAGGATAATTCCTCTGACGGGAATGAAGTCATCCAGCTCCCAGATAGCAGGAACTATTTAGAACAATTGCTTCCAACTGCACACTTTCATCTAAAATCTAAACAGAAAACTGCAATCCCCAGTCCTGTAAGATGAGGCCTTGGCTATATATGGACAAAGAACTCCAAGACAGGAGAAGGAAAAAAAAAAAAAAAAAAGATGATGTTTTGCCTCTTACAATGTGTGTATGTGCTGCACCAGCTTCAGTGACATTCACAAGTACGATCATCAATCAGCCGTAGGCTTCTATTGTAATGCCTTCCATATTAAGAACTCGCCTTCATGAGAGACGGCTCGCTCTACACCAGGCACATGCTCCCTTATCCTACAGGGTACAACAGACTGAAATCATGAGGCAAGGTCCCCTCCACCCCAATTCTTGAGACAGCTGTCCTGAATTATAAAACACTATTAACTATTACAAAATCATTCAGTAAACCTCAGTTGCTACTGAAGTATCTCAAAAATAAACCACAGAGTGTAGCATGTTAGTTCTGCACAGCAGAGGAATACCATGCCGCATTTTCTGGTATCTCACCTATCACAGACCTTACAAAAATAATTGCATTGACACTTCTCTCCGTACTATTGTGTGTAAATTGAATTAGAAATTGTGCAGACTCTCTGATTAGCCAGAGCTTTAAGAGCAGATGCAACTTGCAGGACTAACTTTGCAAGTTAACACTTCATTGAGATGAGCCGGGCTTCACTTTGGATGCTAACTAGAGTACTTTGAAAAAAGAATTTTTCCCCAATTGCAAATTTCAACAAAAACATAATATTCATTGAAGTTTTCCATGGAAAAATGTCACCTTTTCAGCAATCCCCCACTCTCCCCCCCACACACATATACTTCCAGTGAAAAGCCACATATTTTGAGTTGTAGTGCAGTGGTCTTATGCTTCTCTATGGGCTGGGCTCCCCAGAACCAGCCACCTTTCTACGGCTGTGTGTGCCACAACCAGGGGTACAAATTGAGATGGGACATCTGTCTAAAAGAGATGCTCTAGCTTAAGCAAAAGCTATTGGGCTTGGAAATCAGGCACACAGTTTAGTGGAGAGAAAAATTAAGCACTGGAACAATTGACCAAGGGTTGTGGTGGATTCTCCATCACTGAATTTTTAAAATCACAAGTGCCGATGTTTTTCTGAAAGCTCTGCTCTAGGGATTATTTGGAGGCAGTTCTCTGGCCTGTGTTAGACAGGAGGTCAGACTGGATGATCACAATGGTCCCTTCCGGCCTTGGACTCTCTGCATCTATGATGCAGGAATCCCTGGGTGAGGTTCTCTGGCCGTGTTATGCAGAGGCTCCGACAAGTGCATCACAATAGTCCCTCGTGGCCTTAAAATCTATGGATGAAATGCTGGGTGACAGGTCTGACAAGACCCTGCACAAACCTTCTGGAGTTAGGACAAAGGATGTGGAATTAAGTTGAATAGAGTCCATTGGATACAAATGCAGTTGTATGTGTTACTGTGGAACTGTATGGCACTTTTCTAGAAGACTCACTAATTCCATCCCTGAAAAGGATTAGAGACTTCAAAGGACTTTGGGGGACAATACATGTGAAGCGGATTTCCTAGAAAATACTTGGATTGAGGGGAATGCTAATGACCTACCTCTGACTACCAGGTACTGGGAGTGGACAGGGGATGGATCACTCGATAATTGCCCTGTTCATTCCCTCTGAAGGACCTGGCATTGTCCACTGCTGGGAGACAGGATACTGGGCTAAATGGATCGCTGGTCTGACCAGTATGGCCGTTCTTAGAGAGTCCATCCTTTTGAAGCTGGGCTTCCAGGAAAACCCATTGTCTACTAAGTTGCCTGCTCCTAAAAAATCCAGATCAAAGACTTCTGAACTGTATAAAGGATTGACTAAACTCTTCATGCGCGGGCTAGTTCTGAGCTGAGGCCGTGATGAACTTGTGGCCAAGAAGAGACCCCTTTGTGGGGTTTGAAGATCTAATCACCTGCCCGTGCCCATGCTGGAGATGGGGTGATCTCTGGTCATCTGATTGTCATGCATGTAGGTTCTTCTATTGTTTTATTTTCTCTGTAATGCATTTACCCTATGGACAGGGAAGCTTCCCTAGAAAGAGCTGGCTGGTAGCTGAACTGGGATAGTTATGCTGTTGTTCGTCTCTGGGGAGAGAAGCAAGGCTAGTTCGCATGGGCAGACCATCTTTGGGTGGGACTACCACAGTGCAGGCAGGGAACTGCTCAGCCTGGAAATACCCTGGTCAGGAGGGACAGGGACACAGGTCTCTGCCCAAGAAAGGCAGCAGCTGGGGAGCCAGAGGCCTGAGAGCGGGTGCCCTTGTGGAACCACTAATGGGGAATATAGGCACAATTGTCCTGAACTGTGACAGCTGCGTCCACTGAAGTCAATGAGAATTTTGCCATTAACGTCAATGGGGACTGGATTTCACTAGAAATGGTAAATGAGGATAGGACTCTTTGTGGGCCGATGTAGCCGTATCAGGCCTGAGGCCTGGGTCAGAGTGAAGATCTTTCCCTGTGTTTTTAGATGCAAAATGTCTTCCCCGGCTGCGCAGGGATGAGTTCCCAAGACACCAGGCCCAAGGCGTGTTTTGGGGAAGAAAGGCAGAACACCGGACAGTCCGCACCTTGAACGAGCGAAGCCTGCAGGAAAAGCAGGGACGTTCCTTGCCCTGCAGACCCCGTTGCAGAGCATGGCCCCGCAGGTTGGCTGGAGAACTGGAGATCTCCATTATCACGCTATGAACTGTACAGGAACTTAACAGGAACATTTCAAAAGGCAGTTGGCTTCGAAAAGGTGAGAGGCTAGCCAATATCTCATCCGTTATCTTTAGAACCAGGACAAACAGTCTGACAATGAGAAATGAGATAACAAAAGCTTCTGTTTAACTCATTAAAATGTCATTTGTAGTTGCAAATACATGCACTAGGGATGCACAGAGGTTTATCTAAATCTGCACTGTGATCACCTTTAGACAGCGATACTTCTGGCTAGTGAAAGAGGAGAGAGCTGAAGTGGTAAAGGTAAAATAAAATGAGGGGAACAAACAGTATGGGTTTATGTGGATCAAGATAGCTGAGCCCCAGTCAGAATCAGGCAAGGTGTTCTGCAGTGCCCAGGCCTGACACTGCATAGTTCTGTGGCATGCTACAATGGATGTGTCCTCTGGGTACTTACAGCTTGAAGGGAAGCCTGAACATTTCCTTAAATTCCCATTATTCTCCCCAGTAGGCGTCAAGAGCCAGATTCTGGTCAGTTACTCCAGTGTAAATCTGAAGTAATTGCACTGAGGTCAGTGGCGTTACTCCAGATTTGCACTGGTGTAAATGAAAGCAGAGTTTGATGCAGACAGCACAGCCAGGAAGAATAGCTGATGGCTTTCCACTTATTCCCTGTATGCTCGGTAATGGGGATCGGTTATTCAGGAATATGGGCATTTCTGAATAGTGACTGTAATAAGCTGTGGAACTTAATTTTCTGATGTGAGAATCAGACAGACAAATAACTTTGCTATGCATCTTTGTGTGTTGCTGAGAGAACTAATGAAACATAGCTCTACTCGTGAGTTTCACCACACACTGGTGCTAAATTCTGTAGGACAACACGTCACAGCAGCATGAAACAAATGGGAAAGCCTTAATAAACAGATTTTCATTACCATTACAGATATTAAAATGAACAATATTGGAATATGAAGGAAATAAAAACCTCTCATGTATTGTGTGTCATTTCAGAAATGTACCACAGAATTTAGTAAGAATGACAATAATGTCAGTGTTAATTAACTGGACAAATCCTCAGCTAGTGCAAATCTGCATAGCAACATTGACTTCAGTAGAGGAACACATTTACAGAATGTGGATCTTCAAAGCACTTTATACATATTAACTTATCCTGACAGCTCGGCTGAGAGGCAGGTAAGTAACCCCAGCTCAAAAGGTGGGACAATAGGGCAGAGAAGTAAAGCAAATTGTCCAAGGGCACAGAGGAACCAGTTTCAGGGCTGGGATAAAGGTCCTGACCATATGAATTTTAACTGTGATTTTGTAACCAATTAAAGGCAATCAGCCTTGCCAATACTTGCAAGTCTCGTGATATTATATGTATTTCTTAAAGCCGCAGCTCCTGGAGTCAGGTGATTACATCAGAATCTCAAATTTTATTTTAAAAAAAGAGATTCTATTCCTTGTGGTTATGGAGAAAAGCTCAAAAACGTGACCTCTACAAGTGAGAAAGAAAAAAAAAAAAACCAAACAAACAAAAAAACCCAACCAGAGCAAATAGAAAGGTTCCTAAAATGTATTTTTTTAAATCTCACGATTTGTAAGCCAGTCTCATGATTTCTGGAGCCCGACTTGGAGCTGACCGTACTGGACATGGCTACCATAACCGTCACAAGTGACACAGCTCAGTTTGTGTCCAGCCAGCACCTGTGTGCGTGTATTCGTGCTCACTACGCTACCTGGCTACGTATTTGCATACCAGTGCATCCTGGGCAGGACTGGCCAAACTGGTTACAGACATAGATGAGGACTCCTGTCTGTACTGAAAAGAATAAAAGTGTGTCTGTTCCAGTTATTGGAAGATGGGCGTGTGCCCACAGAAGGTTAAAAGCCAGGGTTCCTAATGGAAATTTGGTGTGCAAACAAACCACAGAATCAACTGGGCAATGACACGATCGAGAGCTGTAGTGTGGTGTGCGTCAAAAACTCAGGAGCTGGGCCCATGCAAAGCTCTGACCAGTGCAGATAGTCTGTGGCACCAGGTGGACATCTCAGTGCCTGGCAGAACAAGGAAAGTTTTCTGTGGCAGTGGAATTCAGGGGACATGGTGGGGAAGGTAACCCCATCAACCTGAATCCTTGTATTCTGATTCGGCCTGTTTTTATTGAATGAGATTTCCAAAAGCACTTGAGGGACATAGGCACGTGATTGCTGAATCTCTCACCCATTTTCATCAGACTAGAATGTTAACGAGAGTTGAAACTAGTGTTGACAGAAGTAACAACCCTTAACATTGCTAGCCAGTGCTGAAAGGATGGCTAGTCTACCTTCAGGCTTGGGCTAGGACTAGAGCTACTCAGAATAACAGATTTTTTTCTGTGAAAATTTTTTTTTAAAAAAAGTTGGCCCCAAATGCCAGATTTTTAATTAAAAAAACTGAAAGTTTTTGATAAACACTTTTGCAGACTTTTAAATAGCAAGATCAGAAAATTTCAAATGAAACAATATTTCATTTAGGAACAAACTCAAGTTTTTGTCTAAAAAGTTTCAACTGGAAATTTCCCACCAGCTCTAATTCTGACCTACCACGCCATTATAGGTGGAGAACCAACAAACTCTGCTAGGGTGTTTCGCTTAGATGCATGAACAGGGCTGGCTTTAGGAAGTGCAGGGCCCAATTCAAACAATTTCGACCAGGCCCCCGCTCCGCCGAAATGCTGCCGAAGAGGTGCCACCGAAGACACGTTGTGGGGCCCCTCTTAGGCGCAGGGCCCGATTCGGGGGAAATCGGCCTAAAGCCGGCCCTGTGCATGAATATGGTACCACTTCCATACAGAACTTCTTAGAGCTGTGGCTGATATGTAATGATGAATGTGCTGTTATCCTTCAGTTTAACTTGCTCAAATCTGCATTCAGCTGCCAGCAAGAGCCAACCCAGGAAAGCCCCACCCAAGTGGACAGCTCACTCGTGCGGCTTTAAAGCATCAGTGCACAAAGAAGATCATCATGAGACATCTGCTGAGTTTGAGGTGAAGGGACCAGTCTGGTGATTAGACCAGGGAACTCCTGTATTCACACACACGCCCCCTTTCTGGAAGGTTAGGAAACGCCAAACGGTGCTTAGCTGCACTCAGTGTTCTCTGAACAGATTTTTCGTAACGGAATTTAAATCAAAGCAATGAGTGGAGGTAGGCACCATTAAAGCTTCCTTTCCATTGTAGCTGCAAACTCCCTGCTATTCCAGGCCTGATCCTCTCAAAGGAGATGGTGTGGGATTCGGAAAGGTTTTCCCTTCTGAGACTAGCACACTCACTCCGTCATGCACAATCTAATCAGGGTTTAACTGCAGGTTTCCCTTCGTTCCATTGTCATCATTTCGCCCCATCCTCATTTCAGGCTTGCGGAGAACGTTTTCAACAAGCGCCCGTCTCACTCTCTCCTTTTGATACTGTAGTTTCACTCCGCCCTCCTGTGCTAATGACCATTATTCATTAGCTTACTCCATGTTGGGGAACTAATTGCTACCGAATTAAGGCCGGTACGGATAGCCACTGGTGCAGTAACAGTGTCACTTTACTTTACGCTTAATGTCCCAAACACAAGCCTACAGTTAAACATGTTTAAAGTTGTTAGCAGAAGGCTTGATTTTCCACTCATACATGCCCATGGTTTTAAAATAAAACACTGTCTAATGCCTGAACCAAGGAGAGTTTTACCTGAATAAAGACTGGAGGGCAAATGCCCTCTCCTCCCAATCAGATCCCAGGGGATCCACAAGGGACCTGGAAACGGAAAAGAAACCTCTCCCTTCCACGGCTGGAGTAGCTGCCTGAGGCAAGGACCATAGTTTGAAGCTGGTGCAGTAGTGTAGTTGCAGATGCACTGAAACAACGTAGCCTGCGCGACACTCAGGCCAGTCTATATCCTCCAGCAGAGAGCACGGCAGGCAGTGAATGAAGAACCTGCCATACCTTGCTCTCCCATGCTGGTTCAAGAACTTCTGTGCACAGGCCAGGCAGTCTGTTCTGCCATGTCCATCTCCTTCCTTATCCTGGGATTTTTCTGCCACATAATTGGGGCACTCTATGCAAATCTCCTGGTTTGCAAACAGCTACTGTGTAAAACTGCTGATGGCAACTTTTGCATCAACGGTTACACACTGGTATTTCATGTAGAAAGTTGCATTTGTCATCTTTTGATTCATACTTTTTTTTTTAAAAATCACTTGACTTCCATGGTGTAAATAGAAACAGTAATGCTAAACAATGCCAATGGCTGGTTTTAATAGATTTTTTTTAAAGTGAACTTATTCACAAGATTTTCTTTAGACATACATCTGCCTAAAGTCTCAAGTGTTAAAAAACCAACATCATTTGTATCTTTTAATGGTCCGAAAAAACATGAAACACTCTAAATTTTAAAAAGCAGTGATTTAACTTCTTCATACATGTGAAGTGAACTTTACTGTAACTTACGAGAAAATTAAAGCTTTGCCCCAAGAGTAAATAGTGAAATTTTGATTATGATCATCTTTCCGCTCCCCCACCCCATGAAAGATATATTAAATCTTATTTTAGCTGAAAAACCTTAATGTAACCTTGCGTGGCACTCCTAATGATGCTTCCATCGCGCGCGCTCTCTCTCACTCACACACACACACCCCAATGTAATTTCCCCTTTTTCTGCTCCACTGTCACCAAAATGCCTAAATATAGAAAAAAAAAAATCAGATCAGTTTTGATCTTCCTTCCTCATGCAGCAATTGCACTCAAGTAAGCCTTGCCAAGAAAAATTATCTTCAACGTCAGAAGAACTTCCCTTCCGCTACTACATTTACCTTTGCTGTCAAAACCAGATCAATTCTTTCAGCTGTAAGAACACCGATGCTGAACCTTGTCCAATAGCAGCCAGATGAATTTAAGACCAGGACGTCAAACTCACTCTGTGGCTAGAGCCAAGTGACATTAGCAGTTAGGCCTGGGAAGCCAGAGCTGGACTTCCTCCAGAGTTTGGATCTCCCGCTGAAGTCAGCATTTGGGGAGGAGGGAGTTTACAGAAATAGGCAAGGGCATACATCCAGCTCTACGAAAGCTCACTGCCCAGTGGGGAACACTGAAATGAATCCCCAAGACTCAGACAATTTTGGCCTTTAATTCTCTCTCTCCTTGTGCTCCGTTTCCCTCCTTTCCCAACACTCATCTCTTTATTTTGTCTCCTATCATTGCCTTCCCTTTTCCTCTTTCTCCTTTGATCTGCTTGCCACAGAGCCAGCCTTTAAAGCCAGGCAGGATAGCCAGATCTAATCTGACCTCCAAGCCACCAACGCCACGCAGCACCGCACACCAGAAATGAGACTGAAGTTTCACCGCCCGCAGGAGACGAGACTATGCCCCAGGCAGAGAACAGGAGGGACCAAGTTACACTAGTGCCAGAGGCCTCCACAATGGCAGGGAACTGATTAAGTGAGATGCACCCAGATAATCCTGGCAAGCGGCCCTCACCCACACGCTGTAGAGGGCGGCATTCCCCCGCCCCCCAGTCACTGCCAATCTGACCTGGGAGGGAAATTCCTTCCCAACCCCAGACGCTGATCAGTTAGGTGCTGGGCTGGTTCTTGCTCACATGCTCAGGGTGTGAGAGCACACACACTCAGTGCCACCTCAGAGCCATGGCCCACTCCAGCCAGGGTCCGATTGTGATGCTTTGGGGGTTCACACAGAGCAGGAAGGGGAGAGTAAAATCCTCTGCGCCTCTCACTCATACCCCTCATCACGTCCACTGCTACACAGCACCAGCCTGCTCATTAGGCTGGGGATTTTACCCTTCAGCTGTAAGCACAGCACGGAGATGGTTGTGTAATGAAGAGATTACGCTGATTAACACAGAGCAGCTGTTTCCGTGAGACCAAGCAGAAGGAATTGGGACAGAAATGGTTACAAACTGTAAAAATGTGCTTCTAAGACTAACACCTAACGTAACAAAACTGGAGCCTTTTGTTCCAAGTCATTTTCTCACCACTGCTGTTCTTGCAGCACAGCTGGCCAGTCCTTAGCCAGACGAAGCCCAGAGCTCAAAGTGTTTGATTTCTTTGGGTAAAGGATGCCAAAGAGGCTCTCTCTCTCTTAGGTCCTCAGAGTTTTATCCTGGGGGCTCGGCTCACTGTGTGCTCCCCTGGGCGTGTTCAGGATTGGAGCAGGAGACCAGCCATCAGTTCTAGACATTCCATACAGCAGGAGATCCAAGGTGAAGGCTGTATGCATCTTTCAGGGAACAAAGTGCCCACATTTTACCGAGGTGTCTCTCAGCTGACCTTGGATCAGCAGGCAGATCTGTGTGGGGCCAGCTGCTGCCTTCACATTCTCAGAGTCCCTCACCCTCTCCTGTCCCAGGCGATATTTCCAGGGGCTCCCTCCTTTCCCCGGTTTCTGGCAGTGCCTGCACCTTGGTGCGCCCAGGGGCTGTGGGAGCAGCACAGTGCTCTGGAGAGGAGAGGCCTGTTTATTCAGGACACTCAAAGGCGTCAGCAGCAGATCCCTTGGCAACATCACTGTGTTACAGCTCAGGGGCTGTTTCAGATCCTGTGTCGATATGCCCCTGCTGTGGGGTGTCCCGCCCCACAGGCAGACAACGGCGCCTTGCCAGCCAGGCCCCCACACAGAGGGGCAGGTTTTCCCTAAACAAGAGGGCATCTGGTCTGGCTGAAGTTGTTCAGTGTTACATACAGGGAGGCGAAAGCTCCCACTGCTAAATAGGGCACCAGGGATCTAGGGGGACTGCCTTATCTGAAGCCTTTTCCCATTTATCCTCGTAATTAGATTTGCCAGCTATATCAAGTTTAATAAGTCCTGCTGCCTTTGGAGCTTCCAGAGTTCATTAGCACCTTCACAATCTCAGGCCAAGGTCTCTCCCAGCCTGCAGTTTCTCAGGGGTTGTAATATAATGTTTTAATTGTATGTAATTAAATACTGCTGCCGTATCTAGATGGAAAGGTCTTTGTCACGTCTCCAGCTCCAACATTTTCTCCCCTTTTAATGAGCTGCCCTCAACTTGGCAGGCTGCATTTCCCCCTTGGGGACATGGAGCGCCTGCAGGGAAGTTTGGAGTGTATCTAATTAGAGGAGGAAAGAGACGGGCCGACTCTGGCTCTCACTCTGTCCAGCTGTTTGAGGTAAGGGAAGGTGCTGGATGGGAGCCCTACGGAGCAGGTCGAGGGTAACTTGGGAAGATGTTTGATATCAAGGGGATGAGGCTGTGAGATCTCCCTGGTCCATCCGTCAGCAGCATTTCTTCCACTATCACTTCCTATCAGGGGTGGTAGGTTTGTAGAAATTTTGGTGGTGCCCAGAACCCCCTCCCAAACTCCACCCCCCACCTGCCTAAGGCTCTGGGAGGGAGTTTAGATGGGGGGAGGTGGTCTGGGGTGCAGATCCTGGGTTGGGGCAGGGGATTAGGGTGAGAGGTTGGACTCTGGGAGGAAGTCTGGATGGGGGGGGGGGTGTGCAGGCTCTGGAACTGGGTTTGGGTGTAGGGTCTGGGCTGGGGCAACGGGTGGGGGGTGTAGGAGAGGGTGAGGGGTGCAGGCTCTAGGCTAGGGGTGCAGACTCTGGGAGGGGGTTTGGGGGCAGGAGGGGGGTGTGTGGGAAAGGGGTGGGGGTGCAGGCTTTGGCAGGGAGCAGGGGGCGGGGACGCAACACTTACCTGGGGCTCCTAGGCAGGGTGGGCTGGGAGTCTCCATGTGCTGCTACCCCCAGGCACTGCCCCCGCAGCTTCCCATTGGCTGCAGGGGTGCTTGGGGCGGGACAGTGGCTGCAGGGAGGGGGCGGCAGAGCGAGCAGGGAGGAAGCCTCTCAGCCCCACTGTGCTGCCAGTGGGGGCCCCGGGCTGTTTTAAATGGGCCAGGGGCTGCGTGGGGGGCAGGGGAGGCAGGGCCGAGGGAGAGACCCAGCCTCAGACAGTGCTGGAGCTGGGCCCGTAGTGCCTGGGCACCAGGAATATTCCTGGTGCCCAGGCACCATGGGCCCATTGAACTCGCTGCCCATGCTTCCCATAGTTGTGCTGCCCAGTAAGGGCTGTTCTCAATGGTGGTAGATGGCAGAACAAGGAGTAATGGTCTCCAGTTGCAGAGGGGGAGGTTTAGGTTGGATATTAGGAAACACTATTTCACTAGTAGTGTGGTGAAGCACTGGACTGGGTTACCTAGGGAGGTGGTGGAATCTCCATCCTTAGGGGTTTTTAAGGCCCGGCTTGACAAAGCCCTGGCTGGGATGATTTAGTTGGGGTTGGCCCTGCTTTGGGCAGGAGGTTGGACTAGAACCTCCTGAGGTCCCTTCCAACCCTGGTCTTCTATGAAAGCTGCTGGCACGCCAGCTGGTACAGGTGCCACTTGAAATAGGCCCATGAACAATTACCCTTGTTTATATTACTTGAACATTACATAGGAGTGATACCATATCATCTTAGGGCTTGTCTACATGGAAAATTTGCACCAATTTAATTTAAGGCATGAATTTAAGCAGATTCAGTTAAACCAAATGCAAATCCCTATGTGGAGTCTTATTTCAGTGTAGCTTAAACTGGTTGCCAGTCGACCGAGCTAAACCAAAAGAAGCCATTCTTATAAGGCTATACTAGTCTTGCACCACTTTAAACACACTCAGGCCTCAAATTAAAGCAGCGTAGCTCTGCCATGTGGATAAGGAATTCCTTTATTTTGCTAGGCTCCCCGCAGCACATTTTTCTGAATTGAACTTTGGGAGAGTGGTGTATTTTTAGGAAGTAGCAGCACAATATTATGACAGCAAAACTAGGTTTCCAAATGCAGAATCAGATTGTAAATGGAATGCCTGGCTGTGGCGAAGGTTCAAAGTGGTGTCTGGGGGCTCTTAGTCTGTTGCCGTTCAGGTGCTAATGTTCCATGCCCTATGTAAAGGCTTGCCAGAAGAAATGGCCTATCAAAATCCACAGCTAAGAGACTGTCAGGGCTTCACTGCTAGGCCCTCAGGTCAGGAAATGGCAGAAAGTTAGGGCTCTACAGGCAACACATGGACTTGAATTATCCACAATACGAGAGCAGCCTGAACCCGAGAGAGCTGGAAGAGAGCCTGCAAAGGGAACTGCTGGTGGGTTTAATTTGCCTTGCAAGCTTTGCTGGAACCATTCATTTAGGGCACTGACAGGTGGGCTGGACACCTTAGCCATTAGCTCCTTCAGGCTACAGTCTGCAAGTGACGTTTCAGGACCGATGAGCACTTTAGTGGATCAATTTATTGCCACCCTGAGTTGTCAGCCTGATTATTTTGTTCTTGCTGCAGGAAGTAACTCTGGTCAATAACAAGAAGGAAGCTAAGCAGGATGAAAGAGCCATCCATCTCCATCTAATTCCAGGCCCAAGGTGCCGAAACATGTGTAAGTGGGGGAATAGTCCCGCTATTGTGGGGAACTTTCCTTATTTCTGCGCTACCCCAGTGAAATGGGCTAGCAGAAGGATCTGAGTCCTCGCTCCCACCTCCTTTACCCAGAGGCCTCCCTGCCCTCAAGGACTCCCTTTGCACTCTCCTGTCTGGCAGAGTCCTCGTAACCCCAACAAGGCTGGGCCCAGGATTCCTGGGGGGCTCGACCCCCAACCTTGCTGTGGTCACCTAGGTCAGGGGCTAGGGTGTCCCCACTCCAGAGTATTCTCTCTGCACTTGATGCTTCCCTGAGCCACTGATCATTGCATACAATTTAAAGCAAATGCAAATTATTTTATCAACAATTAATTTAAAAAGGAATAAGGAAAAATGGGAAAGGTTAAAGAAAACACATCACCCCGCTCTGTGGCAGGGAACATCACAAACTGTCTCTGCAATGTCAGGGCAGTTCGGTCTGTTCCTTGCAAATCCCAGGCCCCTTCTCAGGCCCTGGCTGTGCTGCAGGGACGCTGTGGTTTGGACACTTGCTCTGGCGGTGGCCACACGCTCACAGGCTCTGGGTGGCAGGACCCTTCTTCCCAGCGTCACCCCCGCCCCGTCGGGGTTTAGATCCCCCTGCAAGTCTGGCCTGCAGGGTCTCCTGGCTGAGGCATCTCCCTGTGCTGGGCCCACTGCCCAGGGTCCCCCTCGCTCTCCCCAGCTTCTCCCCGCACCTGGCTCCGGACTGCTCCAGCCCCAGCTCCACCGCTCTGCCTCAGCTCCAGCTCCTCTGCCTCAGCACGGCTGCTGCTGCTCTGCCTCCAGCTGCCTGGGCTGCTGCCCTGGCCCCTCTGGCTCGGGCTGCTGCTGCTCTGCTCCCGGGGCAGGTCTGTGTCTCTGGGCTGCACCTCTGCTCCCGGGGCAGGTCTGTGTCTCTGGGCTGCACCTCTGCTCCCGGGGCAGGTCTGTGTCTCTGGGCTGCACCTCTGCTCCCGGGGCAGGTCTGTCTCTCTGGGCTGCACCTCTGCTCCCGGGGCAGGTCTGGGTCTCTGGGCTGCACCTCTGCTCCCGGGGCAGGTCTGGGTCTCTGGGCTGTGCTCTGGCTCTGGGGCTGCACCTCGGGCAGGTCTGGGTCTCTGGGCTGCTTTTCTGGCCCCTCTGGATCTGGCCCAGCTCAGCTCTGGCCTCTCCTTACGTCGGCCCCACTCTGTCTGACTCAGGCAACTGCAGCTCACACGGAGGACGGGATCCACCCTGACCTCCTGACTCCCTGATTCGCCTGCTGCCCTGTCAATCAGGCTGACCTGGGGCATTGGCCTCTCCCCATTGTTCCTGGGGACTGTCAGTCTCAGGGTCCTGATTTCCCATCGACCCGCCCCCTTTTGGTACTGGGAGCTAGCAATCTAGACACCCCCACTGAATGTTAGTCAGGGGATAACAGTCCCCTTATGCATGGGTCTGTTTGTTCTTCACCCCTCCCTGGCAGAGGGGTTCTGTGGCCTTGGGGAAACAACCCGCCCTGGCTCCTACCCTGCATCCAGCAAGTGACCCTGGCTGGCTGCTGGGGTGTGGACTGAGCCCCGAAGGAACAGAGTGCAGTAGAAGTGATGGGAAGGCAAGCGCTGTGTCTCTGAGGACGAGAATGAATGGCAGAGCAGTCAAAGGCTGATGTGCTTTGTTCTGCCGTTGTGTGTACATTCAAAACATAACTGTTTTGGTGCTAGGTGCAAATATCAGGGGAGGAGAGGAAGGAGAGGGCGGCCCAAGGGACGTATGTGAGGAGCAGAGGAATAGTTAGTGTGCATTTCCTGACGGAGGTTTGTCAAAACCGGAGGTTTGTTTGACCTTCCCAAGAAAGTGCTGGAAGCCGCAGCACCTGCGTCCTTCAAACCTAGACTGGCCAAGTCTTGAAGAACTTACTGTAGGGAATAATGGAGAAGTGGGAGTGGAACGGACAAGATGGCCAAATAAGCCTCTTCCAGCTGCCATATCAAGGATTCTGCATTCCGATTACTTTCCCATGTAAGGAGCTGGACTCTTTACAGTTGGGCTGTGAATCAGAAACCCTGGGTTAAATCAACGAGACATGTGCCCCCAGTTCCATCGCTCTCCTTTTGTGCATGTTTTACGTGAATGCTCCCAAGTCCCAGATGGATGGCCTGGCCTGGCCGAGGTGACGGACCCGCCAAGAGGGGGGCAAAGCTCATGGCTTCAAAGATGTTCCGCAAGGGCCAGGCCAAGCTTCCGAGTAGAACAAAGTTAATTTGAGATCTCCTATAAACCGGGGTGTGAGGTACCGAGGCCAATTCCTTCCTGTATTGAGATTTGAGACCCTTCACTTAACAGAGCGAACACAGAACCTGCCCAATATCGCAGTCTGGACGAAGGAGAAGCCACAAGTGACCCCTGTATCCCCGGTGGAGAGTGATCTGTGCATGCCCCAGAGGCCCCTTTGATAGCCTGGCGATTCTTTGGCTGCTCTGGGTATTCTACTTTGAAGGCCCCTTTTTAATCAAGCTTTCCCAATCAAGAGCCATGTGGTCAAACACGGAGATGCAAAATTCTTTAGCAGAAAGAGCGCAAAGATCTCTTCTTGTGGGAAGTCTGAAGCCTGGACTCCTTTCTGAGGATGGGGAGGAGGGAGGGTGGATGACTGGTCGTCTGCTTGGCCACGTTGGTGCAACGAAGGTCACTTGCACCCTCCCTGGTGAATCTGGGCTTATGTCCGCGGAAGAAGCAGAGCTGCTGAGAGCATGTAGAAGAGGCCTGGCCATGGGAAGCACATCTGTCACCTCTGCCTGCCTGCTCCTCTTGGAAAGGGCAAGGCGACCTTCTTGTATTCTTTTGAGGCAAACAGATCTCCTGGCTGAGACTCCCCTCTCGGGGGAGGATCTGGTGCTGACTCTGCCACTTGGCTCTTTCGTTTCGTCTCCCCGCCCTGTGCATGGCTCTCGACAGCGGCAGATGTTTCGCTGCCTATCTGAACAGCTCTCTTGTGCAGGCACTCTGATCAGCTGTCGGCTTTTTGTTCCATCTTGTACATGACAGTAGCTATATTAGTGACACAATCCATGCAGACTGAAGCTGCGACCTTCTGTCCATCAGGAGCAGGCCAATAGCTCTGCACTCAAGTACCTCCGTGGACAAGGCCCGTGTTCTGGGGCTGGAAAGAGGGCTTCCGTCTTCAGAGGTCAATAGGGTACTTTTGTTTTTTAAGCCCACTGCTGAATTACTCAGGTTCCGCACAGTGAACAATGGGAACTGAGACCACAGATGTGCCAAGGTATCCGGTGTCCAGGGAAGCCGCGATTAGAGGATGGCAAATGTGGAGCCCTGGTACTGCTACGTATGGCCCTAGGAGAGAGAACGGATTCCTCCACTCTCCACCCCCTAACTAGTGAGGCCATGCTGGGCTGCCCAGATCCCAGCTGCGGGAGCCGAAGGGGAGCACAGGGACTGTGCCAGATGCTCCCCCTGTGCAGGAAGTGTGTGGGGAAGGGCACAGACTAGGCAGAGACACAGCTCTACCCATCATGTCCTGCCAGCGCTGCAGAATGTGCAGCCAGACAGAGTGGAAAGAAGCTACACCCTGAAAAGGCCGAGTCTTTCTCCCTTGCATGTCTTGGGCGTGTGGGGCTGCCCTACCAGGTGCCAGGGCTCTGCACACGAGAGGAAGCCCTGCGGGTGAGTTACACAGAACCCCTGAGGGCTGTTGGCACGATTGCTGTAAGATGTAAAACAGAACGAGTCCTGTGTTTTGTAAATTACTACAATACATTTAATGGGTAGCTTTTCATAAGGGAGCACAGCGGA